>CM052364.1:19517235-19908640 GCA_028551485.1 Casuarina cunninghamiana
TTGTCGCTAATAAGCAATCTTCTGCACACCTCCCTGTATCATTTCTAAAGCAGCAAAATACCCTGAAGCCCACAACTTTTTATCTATAGTTTATTACGTCTTATATCCCTTACTCGGGAGAAAAGACAAAAAGGGGAGAGTATAATTGAAGCATAAGATTACTGAAACCTCTTAGCCATTTCATTTTCTGATCACTTCAGCATTTTGAAGAGCAGATACAACAAGGGAACTGAGTTTCCATTGCTTGTTGCTAGAGCCTAGAGGGTTTTGGATGATCTGAACTCAGGCGTTGGTCTACTGTATTGAAAAGCTCGGGATAACTTAAAATTTTCTTCCATTCATTTTTTTTTTTTTAACCCTGTTTTACAGGTTAGGTGAGATCTGGCGATGTTTCTGTCATCCTGCTACTGATAAACTGAGACACGGAAGCTGGCATAAATTGGAAGTATCTGTGTATCTTGAACGACAAACAAATCAGTCAGGTAGGATTCTTTGAGCAATCTCATGAGTTGACAAAACTTCTAGAGTTGTACTCTACGGTTAAAAAATGTAGTTTTGCTTAAACGTAGGTCTAAGATACGTCAAAAATTACCCTACTTTCAAATTTCTTATGACAAGAGGTCGGTCACTGCTGCCTGAGAGTTTCAGGCACTTGTACTATCCACCCAAAATATGAGTCCCACATAACCAAGACAAGGGCTTGTCCATATCTGCTGCAAAGTCTCGAGGGACCATGACACGGTAGGGGGGACCACTATAGCTCAAATGTTTCTTTCCAGCATCCGTTTATGTCTCTGATGGGACACTTGCGTCCTTATCCCCGCCAGCGCTGAGTAATTCAACTCTGTTCTTCGTAGTGTTTGCATGAAAATAATTTGGTCCCTCTTCTCGAGAGTGAAAAGAAAGAGAGCTTTTTACAGGGGACACTCTAAAAGCGAGGACGATAAATAAAAAGCCTCACAAGGGATTCTGAAACGATGTCCTTCGGAGGGATTTCTTCCATTTCTGTGGCTCTCTGTAATCGGTAATTTCCCTGAAATCCTTGCAGCATAGCATTATAAACCTGCAGTTGGCTACGCTCACATGCCTGGTAGCATTACACAATTAGGTACCACATGAACCCGCGAGCCATATATAAGGAAACATGTTCAAAACTACACGAAGTCCAATGCCTGACCCTAAACCGCTCTATACTGAATACCTATCACTGGATAACATTGAATGACGATAGCGCAATCATGTGCTATAAAAATTTACTCCTATTTGTTTTTTCTTTTGCTCTTTTTTTTTCTTAGAACGGGGAAGTTATATATTTAATCTTATCTTGTTTCCGTTTGTCATTTATTTGTTAATGGGTGAGGTCATCAGATTCAGTTTTCTCGCAAAACTTGGCAGATTCCCCCCCTTACACATTATTCCTGAGACCTGCAGTTTGCTCTAAATTCGAAGCTGGATCTATCACACAGAGAGAGAGAGAGAGAGAGAGAGAGAGACAGAGAGAGAGAGAGTATTCAAATTCAAAGTGGTCCAGTTCGCGGTGACCTGAAAAGAGCCAACCCATGATGAGAATTAATAAGCCCGATTTTGAATTTTAGATGAAAGTTAACAGTTCCCAAAATATGACTTCCCACAAAAAATTGGAAAAAGAAAAAAGAAAGAATGGTATCTATTTTTCATTACTTCTCTTGTGCCCTGCAAATTTTTTTTTTTATAGTCAGTTTAGGTGCATTGTTTTTCCTCCCTCGTCCTGTACTTTTTTGACAACATTCTTTTTTCTGGAAGTTTGTTTTTGGTTCTTCGCAACAATAAAATGACGATGGGAAGTAGAGGGAAGAGGAGCGTCGTGGGATGGCAGAACAAAGATTGGAGCGTTGGCGGGGTTCACAAACAGGGTGTCCTGGTTTTCAGCGTCGAAAGGAGCCTTTGTCGAAGATGGGAAATCAAAATAGAATGAATGATTGAGAGACCCACCCCACCCACCCCACACTCCACCCGCTCCCTGCATGCCAGTCATGCAAAGGAAACATTACACAGGGAGAGAAGGAAGCATGTTCATGGATCCGGCTCTGCACCCGAATAACAAAATTTTCCCTTTCTTTTCACACAAGAACATAAAAAAGAATGGTTCAACCTTCGATTTCTCTATGATCTAATTGTAACATAAAAGGCTGATCATCATACTACACCTACTTATGGGTCCCTTAAGTTCTCCAACTGATTGGTACAAACCACATCCTTAAGCCCAGCTCAACTCATTTTGTCCAATAGCCTTCGATGCAGATCAGGCTAACCTGGGTTTGAGAAGTCCGTAACTTTTTTCTGTTTTTATCTTCTTCTTTTTCCCCATATCTAACCTATCAGCCTATTCTTAATAAAGTTGTTCTGCCGTTAAGCCTAAAAGTACCTTGCTCTTAGTAGCAAAGTCTCTTCTCGTGGTATATGAGATTTATAGAAAACACAAAACAAGATAAATTTTTGCAATGTGCCTCAAAGGCTTCAGTGTATTGACAAGAAAATGATGAAACGTATACCGGTGCCAAGCACCATATATAGGTACACTTGAACAAATGAGTCAACAGACAAAAGTAAACATATACCGAAAATCAGTGAGGGATCAATGCGCACATGGTGTTTGTTACTTTTTGAAGTTTCATATCTGTGATTGGTGGAGTAGTGTCCGTGTTGATACGTTGTTATTGAGGTGAGATTGAGTGTTGTGTGGTAGTTCGTCAGTATCCGTGTAGATAATTGGCGAGGGGTGGTTGACATGAGCTACTTTCACTTCTGAAGAAATGACTGAAGTGCAGTAAAGGGAGAAACATTCAACTCGACGCAAACCATTTTGGAAGAGTACCGTGTGCTGTTTCTATTCACATTTCTCAAATAATCAACTTCACTATTCTACAAGTTAAATACAGGAATGAACTACCAAAGAAAGTGGGCCTACATTAAGTCTTATGGCCTACAAGAATAATACATCACAAACCAAAGGCCCACAACAACTACACACTTTCCCTCCAAGCTTGGATAAAAGGTGTTGATGTTGTGGGCTACATAATGCTTTAGTAAAAATATTAGCGGGTTATTTCTGCGTATTTACATACTCAATTCTTACAATGCCTCTATCTATCTTTTCTGGGATAAAGTGGCAATCCACTTCAACATGCTTCGTCTTTTGATGATAGATAGGATTTACAATGATATGCATGGCTACCTTATTGTCACAATGTAATGATACTAGTCGAGGAAGCTTGACACCAAGATCATGGAATAATCCAAGAAGCCAAATAATCTCGCAAATTGTATAACCTATGTCCCTATACTTGGAGTCTGCTGAAGACCGTGACTGTTACCATTTGCCAAATAGGCGGATGACGTGGCTAGGTAATCTAATTAACTTGAGGGGTGGACCTAGCTAGAAGGGCACTCTCAGAAACCAGGTGAGAATATCCTAGAGTTGGAACATTATGGAGACTCTGGTATTCGGGCATTCTGTTCAACCAGCAAGGGGTAAGGGTAGTTAGATTAGCTGGGAAAATAAGGGAATAAAAGGTAGTTCTTGTTGAAGAAAGATTCGGTTGAGTAGTTTAAATAGGAGTGTCCATTGTAAACCACGGCAGCTTGAATTCTCATTGTATTTCAGATTCCCAATATCGAATTTAGTTCATTCTTATTTTCTCTCCCCTTACTTGCGTCTTGATCTCAACACCATAGGTGGTAGTCGATGAAGCAATGGGCACCAGGCGTGGGAAGAATACACCATTGAAAAGCCAGTTACGCGCTCTGCAACTCTTAGGCATAACAAAGTGGTATCAAAGCCTTTCGATTCTAAGATCGCTGAGGCTCGTTTGGAAAAATTGGAGGCTGATTTGGCTTGCAAAGAGGTAGAGGATAATCGGAAGTTTGAAGCTATTCTTGAGAGTTTACATAAGCTCTCTAGCTCTCTTAACTCTCGCCCTCCTCTTACCTCTCGTAACATGGATGATGGTCAGTCCTCCCGCTCGGGAGGGGGACGACATCATAATGATTCTGGAAATGACATCGGGGGGCAGTGCTTGTATGGTGTGAAGATGGATTTTCCCCATTTTGATGGTTCAGATGATCCAGATGATTGGTTAGGGTGTGCAGAATAATATTTTAGTTTCTACGATATAGAGGAGAAGGACCGAGTCTGAGTAGCAGCATGGCATCTGGATGGCAATGCACAAATTTGGTATTGGTTGTTCAAAGAAGAGTTTGCAGAATTAAATATTTCCTGGACTATTTTTTCCAAAGAGTTGGGGGAGCGTTTCGGAACTAAACGCTTCTAATCTTTTTTTTGGTGATATGGTATGTTTAAAACATACTAGATCATTTAAAGATTATTATACTAAGTTTGCCAAGTTACTTATCCATTCTGGAAAGCTAATTGTGGAACAACAAATTGCTTGCTTTACATCTGGCTTAAAGGATGGCTTACGAGTGGACGTTCAAGCTCGCTAACCTTCCTCCTTCTCTCTTGTAGTGGGTTTGGCTCGATTATATGAGGCTAATCAACTTGTTAGCTTTTCAACTACTTTGGTTAAGCAGCCTAAGCTTGTCACAACCTTGAATAGTAACCTCAACTTGCCTATTCGACGTTTGTCTCCAGATGAAATTGCAAATGGAAAGGCCAAAGGCCTTTGTTTTCACTGTGACGAGCGCTTTGCTCCCGGACATCAATGTAAGCGAATTTTTCTGATTGAAGGCTCTTGGATCACTGATGTTGAGGACGTGACAGAGTCTATTCCTAAAACTTAATCGGCATCTGAGACACCACAGAGTTTGTTAAATGCCATTTATGGCTGTGATTCTTCACAAACCATGCAAATCTTGGGTAATCTCAGGGCCTTCAACTTGAAGGTCCTAGTGCTTGTGGACTTGGGGAGCTCTCACAATTTTATGAGTGATATTGTGGCCAAATGTTTAGGGTTGAAAGTACCAGAAGGATGGCCGGTTAGCAAAAGGTTGCCAACGGTAACTCTATTTCCAATCCTGGACTTTGTAGGGGCCTAAAAGTGTTGCTACAAGAGGTTGAGTTTTTACTCAATCTATACGTTCTTCCCTTATATAAGGTGGACGTTGTTCTTGGTACAAAATGGTTACAAACACTTAGTCCCATCCTTTAGGATTTTAAGCAATTAAAAATGGAATTCATTGTCTAGGGAAGGAAGGTAGTGTTGCAGGGGGGTTTGACTCCTCTTAATAAGGTTATTGGTCGAGGGGAAAAGAGCAGGAATCACTAAAAGAAAAATCTGGTTTATTTATGAGTATCACATTGACCGACCAACCAGTGGAAATGGAAGCTAGTAATTTCGGAACTCCCAACTAGGGTGTCAAAGGGCTCACTGCAACTCACCATTGGATTCCACTAATGACCCCAGATCATCTGGTATTAATTTGGCCTCATCGATTTCTATTTTCTCAGAAAAGTCCAATTAAAAAAAATTGTCCAAGAGCTTCTAGATTCTGGTGATATCCATTCAAATATAAGCATGTTCTCATCCCCAATTAAGGATTGTTACAAAGACATGGAATATTAGCCTGGAGATCTTATGTTTGTGAAACTTCTTTTGCATTGTCAAACATCCATAGCCATTCAAAAGTTGCCCAAGCTATCACCTCGTTGCTTCGGACCCTATGGAGTGATTCGGAAAAGTGGAGCGATGGCTTATGAACTAAAATTACCTGCTGGAAGCCGAATGCCTCCCGTGTTTCACGTTTCCACTTTAGAGAGGTTTTTGGGTAAAGGAGTACTCGCCCAGTATGAGTTACCTCTCCAGTCAACTGATGGAAGGGTGACACCGAAATTTTTTTGTACTGGAAATGCATGTTTCCAGCCAATGTTTTCAGGAAGTTTACCGCATGATTTCAAAAGATATTTTTAGATTTGGACCTTGAGGACAAGGTCCTTTTGAACTGGGAGGGAATGTTACCATCTGCCAAATAGGCGGATGACGTGGCCAAGTAATCTAATTAACTTGAGGGGTGGACCTAGCTAGAAGGGCACTCTCAAAAACCAGGTGAGAATATCCTAGAGCTGGAACGTTCTGGAGACTCTAGTATTCGGGCATTCTGTTCAGCCAACCAGGGGTAAGGGTAGTTAGATTAGCTAGGAAAATAAAGGAATCAAGGGTAGTTCTTGTTGAAGAAAGATTCGGCTGAGTGTTTTAAACAAGAGTGTCCATTGTAAACCACGGCAGCTTGAATTCTCATTGTATTTTAGATTCCCAATATCGAATATAGTTCATTCCTATTTTCTCTCCCCTTACTTGCGTCTTGATCTCAACACCATAGGTGGTAGTCGACGAAGCAAGGGGCACCAGACGTGGGAAGAATACGCCATTGAAAAGCCAGTTACGCGCTCTACAACTCTTAGGCATAACAGTGACACAGTGGGTTGTTTCTTGGTTATCCAGGATACTAAAGAGTCACCTAATTTAATGCAATAATTAGTAACACACTTGTGCGACATAGGGCAAGTTGCATAGTCAAAATCACAATAAGTTGTCAATTATAATTTTCATGATGAGGAGAAAAAATACCAAGTCTGGCAATACCTTTAAGATATCTCAAGACTTACATAGTTGCATCCAAGTGATTGCTTAAGGGCATGAGTGAATTGACTGAGATGTTGTACAGTAAAGCTAATGTTTGGGTGCAGATGGGTGAGGTACATCAATTGTCTGATCATCCTCTGGTATGGAGCAGAGTCCTGTAGAAGTGGGTCATCCTTCCTATCAAGATCTCTTTCATCATATTTTGGAGTAGTCAGCTTAAGACCTTGCTCCATGGGTGTGATAATAGGTTTTGAGCCTACAAGACCAGCCTCTAAGATAAGCTCTAAAGCATACTTACGCTAACTCAGATAAATCCCTTTGGCGAGCGTGCAATCTCTATCCTGATGAAGTATTTACATTGATGTAAATCTTTCATATGAAAAATAAAATTCGAATGTAGTTTGAACTTTTTGATAGCAGGCACATCATTTTCTGTAATGAGAATGTCATCAATATAAAATAAGATTATAATGAAAGTGTCTTTGTTACATCTAGTAAAGAGTGCATAGCCATGTAGAGATTGCTAAAAACCAGCCACTAAAAGAGCCTCGGTGAGCTTTGCATACCATTTTTTTTTTTAAGCTTGCTTCAATCCATACAATGATTTTCGCAAGCGACATACAATGATTTTCACAAGCGACATATAATGCAGTCCCTTGGAGGGGTAAAACCAAGTGGTGGTTGCATGTAAACTTCCTCTATCAAGTCGCTATGTAGGAAGGCATTTTGCATATCCAACTGATGAAGATCCCAATGCTTGATAGCAACCATACTAATCACTGATCGAACTATCATTGATTTTGCTATTGGTGAATAAGTCTCATCATAGTCAATACCTTCACTGTTTTATGTAACCTTTAGCTACTAAGCGAGCTTTATACCTCTCAATAGATCTGTTAGCATGGTATTTTATCTTGTATACTCACTTACATCTAATAGACTTGCAACCAGGTGGCAGTGATACAACATCCCGTGTATGATTGGCCTTAAAGGCCAAGAATTCCTTATTCATTACTTCCACCCAATTGTTGTTCTTAAGAGCTTGATAATATGATACAGGTTTTGTTTTCGCTAAAATGGAAGCTATAAAGCACTAGTAATGCGAAAAGAAAAGGTCTAGTGAAAGCTAATCATAAATGGGGTACTGGTTGTTTAACCTTATAAAAGTGGTTGAACATAAAAAACTAGTTGTCCAAATGGGAGGTAGTGAGGACCATTTGGGTATTAGAAATGGTTGATCTGTATATGTTTTTGGAGCTGGAAGAGGTGGTTAATTGGGTGCAGATACATGAACATCAAGGTTCAAAGGTGGTTAAGACACGACTGCTAGTGATGTATCTAAAGGAGGGTCAACTAGTTGTATTGGAGATATGTCTAGAGGTGATGATTGTAGAGGTTATGATAAAATGAGTATAGGAACAACATGTAATGGATCAAGCATCTAAGTAATGTGTGGCCTAAATGTCTATTGATTTGAGGACAAATCCATAAAAAAAGGAAATTTATATTCATAGGATATGATATCACGACTAACAAAATTTTTTTCACTCTTAGGATCTAAGACTTGGTATCCCATCTGTAGTGAAGGTTATCTAAAGAAAATGCAAGGGATTGCCTTTGGCATAAATTTATCTCTAGAGCAAAGAACTTTGGTATAACATCTACAACCAAAGACCCTTAAGTGATCTAATGCAGGTGGTTTTCCAAAAAAGTGTTTAAAGGGAGACTGATTTCCAATTTCCAAGATAAATTGTTATTAAAATGCACTTTTCCCATAAACGAGTAGGAATATGAGCCTGAAATAGCAAGGCTCGTGCCACCTCTAATAGGTGACAATGTTTGCATTCCATAACCAAATTTTGTTGAGGAGTATAGATGCAAGAGCTTTCATGGATAATTCCATGAGAAGATAAAAAGGAAGTACACATAGCCAAAAAAAAAAAAAACTCGGTACCATTATCTAAGTGAATATGCTTAATAATGGTACCATATTGAGATTGAACAGTTAAAACAAAAGATTGGATTATAGAAAAAAAAAAAAATTTGTCTTTGGAACATAGTAAGAAAGTCTAAGTCATGGGTGAAAAATCATCAACAATAGCCAAAAAAAAAAAAAAACATGAACCATCATGATTGGGTATCCTATGTGGTCCCTATAAGTCCATGTGTACCAACTCAAATTTGGTATGACCAATAGAGTGACTCTTTGGAAAATAAATCGGCTCTGTTTAGCCAATGGACATATAGAGTATATGAAATGTTCAAGACAATATATACTTGTGCCATGTGTAAAATATGATTTTTGAGAACTATGACCAAGTCTAAGATGCCATAAGTCATAATTTGTACTTATATTAATACGAGGAACATCGTTTTTGAAAGGACTACAACCATCGTTCACATTCATACAACTTAAAAGAGAATGGACAGTACTTAAAAACTGGTCAATACAATAAGGTAAATCATTTAAAGTGAGTTGCAAAAAAAATATAGTCCTCGCTCAACTCTACCCAGTCCAATCACTCGCCTAATTGAACAGTCTTGGAAGATGCAAAAATCATTGAAGAAGATACTAACTCAATTGTGGTTAGAAGTGACTCTTTTTATAGATAACAAGTTGAATTTTAATTAAGGAACAAACATGACATGGTTAAGGCGTAGAAAAGATGTGGGTTATGCATGTTTTATATGTGTGACATAAACACATGTATCATTAGGTAATTTAATAGGCAACAATCGAGATCTACATAATAAGTTGAATATAAATTCTTCAAACCACACGTGATATGGTCGCTAACACCTAAATTTATAATCCATAAAGTTTAAATTTTAAAAGCTAATGAGGATTTGTTGTACCTGCAAACCTCCCTTCATAAGAGGTAGGATTTGGTTGCGGTAGCATATTGAGTTACGATAAGATTCTCTAAAGTTGCTCTAAAGCAATAGCTAAATTTTAAAAGCCATAGCCCATGGGTTGCATCATAAGTCCAACAAATGGTTGATTGCTAGCTTGGTTTGCTCCAAGAAACTGCTCATCGGTTGGATTAGAAGACCCATACAGAATTGGGTGCTGGCCGAGACCCATTTGCATGTTTAACCTAAGTGAGGACCTAAAACTAATCAGGCCTAGCATTAAAGGAATTGGTCCATGATCGGGATAATAGACATGTGGATGCGTTAAGCCCACTTGTTGGGCGAGATTCTAACCCATTCCACCATGAAAACCAACAAAAGGTGCAGAGCTTCCCGGTTGACCTATCACCACCATTCACGAAGCCTACCTAGAAAACTTGGGGTGCCGTTTGCTTCCGTTTTCCTCTTAGTGTCCAACCTGAAGGAAATCCAACAAGATGATAACATTTGTCTCCAGTATGGCTAGATTTATGGTAGTGGGTGCATACGGGTTTGCCCTTTGGTTTAGTTTTGCCACTAGCTGGAGTAAGGAAGGAGCTTTGGTTGTAGGAAACATCTAGAATGACTTCTTCTTGAGTTCGGTGCTCCAATTCACGATTTTGGAGTTGGTGCTTGTCTTCCTTAGCTAAATTGAAGGCTTGATGAATGATTGGTAATGGGTCCTTGGAGAGAATATTGGTCAGTAGTTTTGAATTCTTCCAGAAGCCCAAGCATAAAATCCATCAGATGTCGGGCATTCTCTTCATCCAACAGTTCATTCACATGGCAAGTGCATCCTCCACACTTACAGTGTATGAGAATTTCTACCATCTAGATTTCAATTCATAAGTTGGCCAAGTTTGTGTAATAATTAGTCATTGTGGTTCCAAAGTGGTTTTCAAACTATTTCTGTCGCAAGTTGTATATTTAAGTGGAGGAAAGTGTTCCAAACTATAGTTTGAAAGCATCCCATGACTTTTTCACATTGTTGGTGTGAGTTCATAGATTGTGTGCTCTCTTTCCATTAATTTTTCAAACCAACTTACTAATGCAGAGTGATTTTAGTCCCATAAGGCTTGTTTATCTGTCTCTCTTTGGATGAGGAAAACTACCATCAACGTAGCCCCATTTATTTTTCCCAATTAGTAGGTTTTTTAGTTGTCGACTCCAAATATCATAGTTTGAGTCATCTTTGAGTTTCTTTGTAGTAAGAGAGACTCTAAAACATCTTATTCAAACACTATTATTATCAAGTGGTATTAATGCTAAATAAAGGCCGACGAAAGCTGTGTCATTTTCACGTTTCTTCTACCCTCCACATTTCAAGAAGAAAGAGGGAAGAACAAGCTGCTGACCGAACCTGGAGAAGTCTAAAAAGCGGCATCAAATCCTCCTCCAACGGGCAAAACATGCCACGCTTCGATGTTTTCAAAACATTCACTAGTTGTAAATCGGGATGGCTTCCACAGTTAATCCAATTTGGACTACAGAATAGATCAGAGGGAGTACGGACATAGGCATTTGGGTTTTTTGTGTCGAACCGTTGCGTTTATCTTTATGTATTGATCACATTTACTCTTTGTTATCTAATAATGTTTACTGCCTAGTTCTGATTCTATAACAACAGAATGCAATCAACCATACATAATAAGCTAAATCGAAAGCATAGCTAACTGTCAGACACCCATAAGTCACACAAGTTAAAATTATAACTTAATCATTTAATCATCAATCGATACACCTAGAATTACATATACGGTGAGCATAAAAGATAAAGAGATAACAATCATAGGGTAATGACCGTCTAGACGTCAGGAAATCTCGGTAAAGCTGCTTCAAATAATGCACAATTTTCGACAGATTAAAACGTGGGAAATGCAGAGACCAACATCGGTATACAAAATCCATGAATTGGAGGAAACAGTGATAATAATATAAAGAGTAAATATTATAATCTTAGATAAATTGTAATGTTGAAAATATATCTTAAACCTTTGTATAAAAAAAATATTAAGAGTGAATATAGTAATAACAATCATAGCTATAATGCAGTATGTGTTGATGCACAACTACATAACGTGCTACATTAAATATTTGCTCATATCACGGTTGACACAAGCTTAGAACTTATCATTAATCGTAGGAACGAAAAGTATTATTTGTTGACAAGTCAGGAGTAAAGCCATATTGCATTATTCCTTATTATTACATTCCTGCGCACGAAAAATAATTAAGAAGTTAATTATTGGACCTCCAGAAATCATCCGTGGGTTTTGGACGAACGTCAAAAGCCTGCTCCGCACGTCAGCAACGCTTTTCTGGGAGTCCAATGGACAATTCAGTCTCCACATCTATCTCAGAACTCCGATAACTTAGGCTGCAGTGTGTTACAACTTCTCTATCTTGAGCTGCCAACTGTGGTGGATTTTCCCTATGGCACTGATGTCATAGCAACACAAGAAAAAGATATCAAATATTATGGTGCAGAATCAGCTATAAAGGGTTGGAAATATCATAAGATACGAAGGTTATCTATCAATAACCGAGCCGGATCTGGCGTATCATAAGGGATTTACCTTTTCTATTGATTCCCGCAGATTGGATCAAAAACAATTCTTGAATGAGACCAGGGATGAATCGAAAAAGAAATATTTATTGGTTCTACCTCCTATTTTTTATGAAGAGAATGAATCCTTTTATCGAAGGATCAGAAAAAAATGGGTCCAGACCTCCTGCGGGAATGATTTGGAAGATTCAAAACCAAAAATAGCGGTATATGCCAGTCTGAAATATTTGGAAGAAGAATCCTTTGTCTCCAACTGCTTTTCAGTAGTTATCCACTAACCAACTTCTGTCCCAAATTTAGCTACTGTAGCTATTATCCCCGTATAAAAAAATCAAATCGTCAAAGCTCCACCCCATGAATTCCTTTTCTTTTGATTTATTTTTTATTTCTTATACGGAGGATTTAATATCTTGTATGCAATGAAGGAAAAAAATGACAAAAATGATGTATTGGACATTGTCCTTTCAACATTTTGCAACCTGCTCCCACATCTATGAGAGAGACTGAAGGTGATGCTGTCAAAAAATTCATGGTTTTCATATGGCAACTAACAATCTGGAGTACATTGAACTAGCAGCCAACTTGAATAGGGAATGCGAAAATTTTGAGAAAACATTTGTAATACTGGGAACACAAGTGGGTCGTTTCTGCTACCCATGCATGAGATCGGAGAAATGATAATGGGCAGCGTCAAGGGGGAAAAGGTTTTGGTTGGGAAGAAATTTAGGTCACTTGCGAGATTGAAAGCCAACTAGAGCATGATATTCTCTCAAAACTAAGCACAGTTAGACTATACAACAAACATCTAAAATAATGTGCTGTTGCTGACAACAGTAGATGAGCTCAAAAACACATCAAAATATTACCTCTTCCCTCAACCTTGCATTCTCCTCTAGCAACTGCCTCTCCTGAATTTAAAAAGAAAAAATAATAGAATTAGTCGAATAAGCATTTCAGCTAAAAGAATGGAAGGGAAGAACGAAGAGAGGAGTGGTGGGGGGTTTCGGTGGGGGTGGGGAAGACAGTCTCCACAGCAACATACCTCTAACCTAAGATGCTCCCTCTGCTCCATCACTAATTCAGCCTGTATTTATGCCATTTCTGTTTGTTAGCTTTCATGACATTCACTTTCTTATCATTTGGTTGCCGAGAATTAAAAGACACTGAACTGAAAGGCTAATATTCATCACCATTTAACTCGAAGAATTGAACATTGGAGAGTTGAAATATATTGGATGATCAACACTGTTAAGAGGAAGAGCTTTGCAGCTACTTTGCTTAGTATATCTTTCAATGCCGTTTTGTATCACATTTGGAGCGAAAGGAATAGAAGAAGATTCAGCAATACAAGTCTAGAAAACTCAACCATTATTGTTAAAATCAAGAAGGACGTGAGAGGCAAGATTTCATCTACCAGAGGAGTCAAGCTTACAAATTGTAATAAATTTTTACAAGAGCTTTGGAATTTGCCAAGTGCAATATTTGAGCTTAGATGATGATATTTTGTAATCGAACAATCTTGTAAATTTTTTATGAGTGATATATAATTTGACCTTTCACCAAAAAAAAAAAAATAATATTCATCACCATTTCTAGGCAGCCGGATAATAATTTTTACGCCACATAAAAAGAATTTAGTAGAGGTTGTAATTATGTACCTTTCTAGCCCTGATGCTGCCGAAGCTTCGCCACAGCTGGCCTTCGATCTCCTGGAGCTCCTCAAAAGTACATGAACTTAATCCATGTCCCAAAAGCTTCCTGGGACGGGCCAATTTGAAGGTTTAGAATGCCGTTTGCACAGCCTTAACATTATAAATAACAAGTACTGAAAGAGGCAGCGTCAAAGCGATGAACCTTTGAGAATCATCAAGAAGCTCAATCTTCTTTGCCATGCTTGCACTATCCCGCTTCAGTTGCTGTATGTAGATAATATTATACCAGCGCAAGTAAGCGATTGGTTCATGTTACTTTCAGCATTTTTTGAAGAGAAAAAGTCAACAAATACAAAGAAGACTCGGGGAAAGCTGAAAAAGCGTAAAAGAACAGATAAGATCACGTGCAGAAGTCATACGAAGGGGGAGGTGCCTATCTACGGAGGGGAAGGTGCCTACCTACTCTAAAGGGTAGTTTCTGAAAGACCCAAAATTTCTACGAGCAATGAATAAAATAGTTTGAAACTATTAAACATATGCTGCTATTAGACCGTTGGGGTGTTGATCTTGGGCTTCTTATGATGCTTGGACATTGACCCAAATTTGGGCCCCCCTTTTTAGTATATATTGTAGTATTTTACGCATTATTGATTTTGTATTAGAGGCATGTAGGCTTTTATACGCTTTTCAATTTTACCTTAGACTGGTACATATATTTTCTTCTACAACTAATCTTTGGTTAAGCAGTTAAATAAAAAGAATGTTCAAGGCAAAAGTCCTAAATTAAAGAGATATGATTTTTAGATAATGTTTAAATAAAAAATGTTACATCAAATCTTAAGTTAACTTTTAAGTTAAGTCTTTGAGGGAGTACAATATCAAAAGTTTAAGTTGACTTTGCTCCAACCCATGTAACCTTAAGCCTTATGACTCTTGGTGTGAAGGAAAGTATATGGCAATACAATAGTCATACACTAGAAGATAAAATTCCTACAATGAAACTTAAGTGTGAAATATGCCCTTTTAACTCTTAAGC
The DNA here is from genome assembly GCA_028551485.1 of Casuarina cunninghamiana. Classification (NCBI taxonomy): domain Eukaryota; kingdom Viridiplantae; phylum Streptophyta; class Magnoliopsida; order Fagales; family Casuarinaceae; genus Casuarina; species Casuarina cunninghamiana. Next base: position 19,531,960 of record CM052364.1, read on the forward strand.
TAACTTTTGATTTAATACACTACTGATAGTCTTCTTTTCAATCAGGCTAAGTTTACTCATGAGAGTTCATTAAGTCCAAGATGAGAATCCCATGCTATTTCCTCTCCGTGCACCATAGATGAGCCTCCCTCTTAGTGGTAGGTGACCCGTTTTTGGATCAACTTCTTTATCACAATGTTGTTGATGCACTCCAATATCTCACCCTCATTAGACTCGACATTGCTTACTTAGTTAATACTATATGTTCATTCCTCCATGCTCCCACCATCACGCACTAGCAAACGATCAGGCATGTACTCCACTATCTACCTCACCATGGTCTTCTCTTCACTAAAAGTACCTCCACTACTTCACACGCCTTCTTTGATGATTGCTAAGTAAGTGATGGAGATGATCGTTGTTCAAGAAGAAACTACGATGTATTCCTTGTATAGAATGTCATTTCTTGGTGCTCAAACAATGCACTATAGCCCAATCAAGCATTGAAGCAAAGTACAAATGCCTTGCGAACAATACTACAAAGCTTATTCACATAGAGTATCTCTCATAGGACCTTTGTATTTTATCGCCTCATCAACCCACATTGTGACATGATACTTGTTTGCCCTCTATCTAATTTTTCAAGCTCACACAAAGCACATGAAGAATGATTATCACTTCATCCAAGAGCACCTTGCTAGTAGGCAACTCTATATTCATTTTATCTCTTTTGCTAATCAACCTACTAATAGTTTTACCAAAGGGGATATCTTCTACATGTTTTCGACTTCTTCATTCCTACTTGACTATTCATTCCATCACATTAGTTTATGGGGGCATGTTATAGAATGCCTCCATGTCAACCTTAGAATCATTTGTCCAAAGTCTTTCTCCATTTGAAACTACTTGATGAGTCCACACAGCAAGCTATACACCCAATGTACAAACACCTATCAACATTAATTTCTTGTACATACAAACCAAAGACATATAATGTATGTTGAATGGTAGGAATAACAATCAGCAACGAATTTTTATTTACTATCCTTTTTTTTTTTTTGTAATATTATCATTTTTTTACTATTCTAGCCATCTTCCACTATTTTTGTTAACAACGTTTCCGGTGAATTTTTCCATTTCTTTCTATGCCCTTTTAAAGGAGAACCAAGAAGCATTAGACCCATTTCTCTAGTTTAAAGGTTAAGGTTTTCTTTTTATGAGAAAACTTATTTCGTATTCAAGATGGTCGAACTTCGAACCTAAAAGACGCATGTTTACATATAGACCCTCCAATTATTTGATTGAGACCTTGAATTTTCAAAGGTGGCATGTGACAACTTTTGCCCTCCAAAATTAGAAGTAATGGCAGCCAAGTTCTTCCTCCCATCTTCTCCCAAAGCCTATAGTAACCAACTAGAGCTTAAAATGAAGATCATAGAATCCAATAAAAATGCCCAGTTAATCTCCCAATGTCTTGTCACCCATCACCTCTTGAATGACTCCAATTACAACTTTTAACACAAGAATTATACTCCAATTACAACTTGTAACACAAGAATTATAGTGGTATTTATGTCACTCTATGATGATTAGTTGGTTTGAGAAGTCTACCATTACTGTTTGATACTGTTTGATACTGTTTGTCACTCACACAATTAATGCTCAAATAATTTAGGAATCATTTTGCCTTTGAGAGGCAAACTATTAGGAACCACAAAATACAAAGCAAATCCATAATTAGACCAATATTTTGGTAACAAACTACTAAACACACCTCAATGACTAATGGGGAGAACTAGCAACTGAAGGAGCACTAACTCAATGTGGTTGCATAAAATAAACGTGTAGTAAATGAAAGATATTCATGCCTAAACAAAAGAGAATTGTTTGATGTAATACTAACTTGGGATAAATGAAAATTTTTAAACATTCAAGATCAACATTTTAGCATAAGAAACTCTTCTCAATCTTGATAGGGCCTTTGGCCTAAGGAAGATGAAAGTCAACAAGCTATTGTAGAAAAGGGGCAAAAGATTAATAGAAGTTTAACTCATCCAATCTACACTTACAAGGGAAACTCTTCCTCTAAAGAGCAGAATTTCACTTCAGCAATGCAAGATCAAACTTGAAAGGGAGAACATAGAAACCCATATGCTCCCATTGAAACGAAAACAAGTTGGCAAAAAGTAAGTGCAGACAAAACAAGGTTAGTGGTTTCATCCATCATGAATAGCAATTGGAAAGGGTAGCTCATAGGTTGGATTCATTTTTCTGAGACTTCGCTTCCTATTAAATATCTTAGTATCCCTTTGTTCAAAGATAAAAATCAAATACATTATTTTAATGAGTTGGTTGAAACCAATGCAAGTAAGGTGCAAAATTGGTAAAATAAATTCCTCTCACAAGCCAAAAATGTCACACTTATCAAGAGTGTTTTATCTTCTATCCCTATTCAATACTATTGATAAGAGTTCCCACAAATGTCATTCACTAGATTAATCAGTTTATGGCTAAGTTTTTATGAAAACTCGGAGATGGTTCAAGTTTGCATTGGGTGAAATGGGATTTAGTTTGTACCCCTTTTGAAGAGGGATATCTTTGTATTTGAAGTCTAGACCATGTTATGCAAGCCCTACAAACAAAGTTTCCTTTGAATTAATTGGAAGGGAGATCTCTATGGGCAACATATATGAGAGACAAATATGGACATCCCATTGCTACTATCAACAAAGGGGCAACAAATTCGCATTCTAATTGTTGGAAAATGATTTTGAGGTTTCTGCTTTATACAAGGGAGGGAAATTGCTCTTTTTGGAGGGATAAGTGGCTAGATAAATCTTTATGGTATCCTTTGTGTGCTAACCCCAGCATTATAGTAAGGGAAGCCAGACAAAATGCAGATTTGTTATAGACACACTTATCAACTGCGTAACTAATACACGCATAAGACATTTATGTATCTTTAGGTAAGGATAAACTTATATCAAAAGGAAGAGACCTAAAATGAGCAATACAAAATTTATATGGAATAGGTGGTTGCCTCCAATATTGGATTGTTTGTGTCAAAACTATACTATAATTGTATTCAAGTTGAATGTAACATGCAATGAAGAGGTATACAACTTGCATCTACGTGTTAATGTTGTAACATTGAGCCTTGATGTTTCAAACTTATATTCCTCACCACCATTTATCTAACCAACTATTCTCCAATAGTACCTCTTATCACATTAGACCTCATACAGGATGTTGCGGTAGACCTCCTTCCTTTGATCCCCTCATGTATTTGGATGTCAATATTACTCTATGAGACTAGGTTCTCAAGAAAAGTTTACTCTCAAAGCTATATCTTACATTCTCATGAGATATCCTTTTATGCATAAAAATTACCAACCTTATAACTGAAATACTAGGAAGTTTTTTTGTTAGTCAGGATATTGTCTTTTATGAGTATGATTTTCCTTTTATTTTTTATGTTGATTCCCCTCCTAGTTGGACCACCAATTAGCTTATTTTTTTCTCCAACTCTCCATCTCAAAAGTCTTGCTATTTCACCTCTTGATCCCTTTCTAGACACATCAACAACTGCTCCGCCTAACCCTACATTGGACAGCGCTTCCACTCTATCACCACCTCCTCAACATTTTGAACGAATGACTCAACCTCCCATTCAAATGTAGATTATATTTGTCCAACTATATGGACCATTTCCAAGACACCCTCTCCTATCTCTCAACATGCATCCTTAGACCATTTTACCCCTCATAATTTTCATTTTTTCACAACAATATTCTCCATTCAAGAGCCTTATATTTATGTCCAAGCCCTATGGATAATTAGAAGATCAAAGCCTTGGTTAGAGAGATTTAGCCACTTGAGGCAAATCACAATAGGGACATTATTCATTTCCACCTAGCAAGAGACCCAATTGATATAACTGGGTATATATCATTAAATATCAAGTAGATGGAAGCAAAAAGAGATACAAGACCTATCTCATAGCCACATATTTTACTCAAGGGGAGAGAATATTGACTACCAAGAGACATAGCTATATCAAGTAGATGGAAGCAAAAAGAGATACAAGACCTATCTCATAGCCACATATTTTACTCAAGGGGAGAGAATATTGACTACCAAGAGACATAGCTATATCAAGTAGATGGAAGCAAAAAGAGATACAAGATCTATCTCATAGCCACATATTTTACTCAAAGGGAGAGAATATTGACTACCAAGAGACATACTTCCAGTAGCTAAGATGTCTAGTGATCGCTCATGTCTCTATCCAACATTAGCCTCTTCATCAATTAGATGTTCAAAATACATTTTTGCATGGTAATTTTTTAAAGTTGTATATAACAGTTCCATCAGGATTTCATGCTAAAGGGGGCTATAGTCTACTATCTACGAAAATCTATACATGGAGTAAACCAAGCTTAATATGAATGATGCACAAAATTCACAAAGACCCTTCTATCTATTAGATTTGATTAGTCAAAGCATAATTATTCTATTCGCCAAGAAACAAGATACTACTTTTGCTGCCCACTTATTTGTGTGATGATACATTGATTATAGGTAATAACACGCTAGAGCAATCTATGCCTTAATGGTACACCTTGATTCCTAGTTCCACATGAACGATTTGGATTAATCAAAATACTCCTTTGGTGCAAAGATAGCTTAGTCTAAAGGTAGGATTTTATCTTAGTAAGCATAAGTACGCACTAGAACTCATTTCAAAGACAAGATGTTCTAGGACCAAAACCTGCTAGAACTCCCATGGAGGAGAATGTGAAGTGAACATCCTTAGAGTTTGATGTTGGCATAAATAGTAAACAATAGAATCCACCACTTGACAAGACTTCCTCATATCAGAGGCTTGAGGAAAGGTTGATATATCTTATTATGATAAGACTAGATATTAATGATGCCATTTTGTACCTCAACCAATTTGTACATGTCCAGAAACACACTCATGGAAGTTGCAATTAGACTAGGGCTTTGCCTTTTCTTACTCTATCTTCCTGATTCAAGTAAACACCTTCTAACTTTAACCATGGGACATGCCCCGTGACTTGCTCAATCACTAGATATTGCATCAAGTTGGGAAACTCTCATATCTCATGAGAAACATAAAGCAATCCATTGACTCTAGGTCTTCTACAAAATCAGAGAGCAACGCCATGATATTTACTACTTATAAGATTGCCTAAATACTTGGGTCGTTCAAAGATCTCAATGTTGACAATTGATGGCTCATGAATTTACTTACAAAAAGCCCTCTATAGCAAATAACATTTCTCGTCCAAACTCAAAACATTTGATTTGTCCAATTCTTCAATTTAAGGGAAAGTATTGAATATATGTTGGTGTTGGACGATGGTGTGCTGGTCTTGGACTTCTTGCTATGCTTGGAGATTAGCCCAATGATGAGGGCCGTCCCTTTTAATATGCATCAGAGTATGTATCTTCCTTGTATTAACTACTAGTTGAATATTAGACGTATGTAGGTCTTTATACTCTTTTCGGTTTTACCCTTAGGCTTGTACATATATGTAATTGTTCTTTGGTTAAACAGTTGAACAAAAAGAGCAAAGCCTTTGGGCGTCCAAACGTCTCGCCTCTTTTTGCTTTATAATGTGGTGCTGCCTTTCAGCCCATACGAATGCACATCTTTCTCTTCATTTTTCACGGTCTCGGCTACAACTTCAACAAAAACCCTATCGAAGTTAATCCTATTTCTAACCCTGAATATACCTTTTAAGAGGGTTCTAACAAGACTCAAAACTTGCACTAAAAATGCTAGAATTTCTTTCTCGCTAGAGTTGTTGCATTGTTAATTGATTGTCAAGTGAATTGTGGATTTATTTTATGAAAGGAAAAAAAATCAAAAGTTTTTAAATTGCTTAAGAAATGAAAGGCAGTAACCTATAAGCAAAGTGGTGGGCAGCTAAAGCGATAGAGGTCCAAAAATGTGAAAGGACTAAAAATCCGCAGTATCTATTGCTCATTACCAAGATGAAGCAATTGTCCGTCACTTCACTATTACAGGACTGCAGAAGCTAAATAGAGTGGCGGAAGGATAAACAGAAAGCTGTCAAAAATTCGAGAGAAGACTATTAGATTTCACAAATCCTTTCGGTCGCTTTCTTATTAACTTAACATCACTTGCTCAGAACATGGCATGCTTTCGTATTAACTTATCCTCGCTACACCCTCCACTAAAATACTACTACGAAGTTAAGATAGAAGGCCAACAGATTCCTCTGCTTCTCAAGATGTTTCCGTGTACATCATAGTCTCACATTCAAAGCCCAGAAAGAAATAATTTGAAACCAGGTCAATCAGAATATAGTGCTTGAAAAATATTGTATGGAAAAACATGATGAAGATGATACAGAAGTGTACCAAAATCATCATTAGAAGATAATAGAGTTCTGGGGAAGCTAGAGCATATGACTCAAACTGTCGTGAGATAGTGACATGACGCAAAAAGTCAGCAGTAGAACACGAGTATGGCCAGAAGAAGAAAGAGATGAAATCAAAGACACCATTAGGTATAATTTTGAAGATTTAGTTCCTTCACCCTTCTTACTAGATCTGGATTTCCATCCAATGTTGAAGAGTCCATTAGTTACCTTGTGCGAACACAGTAGTAGCAAGAACACTACAGTATTGCCAGAAGAAGATAATCCATAGGTACGATTTTGAAGATATGGTTTCTCTACCTCTGTCACTGTATCTGAAGTCCCATCTAATGTCTAAGAGGCCATAAGTGATATGGTAGAAACATACAGTAGTATCAAGAACACTACAGCGTAGCCAGAAGAAGAAAGAGAAGAAATCAATGATAATGTAGCCAGTGCTATTATGCTATTGCTATAATAAGTTTGACAATGATAAGTTTGACAAATCCGATTCTGCTAGAAAGTTTAGTAATTGCTTAAGCTTGATTAGCTTGAAGAGATATTGAGGTTCGGGAGCTTAACTATGACAAGTGTAGAAGAAAGCTAGATTCTAGGCGGATAATGTAGAAATATGCCATATCCGGTTGAGGGCATCAGTAAGAGATTTTCAGGTAACTTCTAGAATTCAACTGAACATGGAGATCATTGCGGTGTGGCTTGAATTCTGTAAAGGATTATATAAATGTTTGGCAAATTTCAAACTCCTCTGATCACATGAGTTGTGAACTTAAGTTTGGGTTTCGGTTTGGTGTTTATTTTGCAGAAAGAGCAGCCATTCCGCTTAGGTAGAGAGTTTGTCTTCTTAGTTTTCACACATTAGCCAAACGAATTGTCAACTTCAGCAGAAATAAGGCTACCTTGTTTGTTAAATTCTACATTGTTGTTACTAATTCTATACTTGCTAGTTATTTTTCTCTGTTGGCTTGTATGATTCTCATCTGTGAACTTCACAATTGTTGAGTCTTTTAGCAACCCTAGACAGACTCCTTCCTCATATCCTTTCATATCTTAAATTCATAATTTTTTCTCTAGACTTTAGCCACCAACGAACAATCACATCTTAACCGTAAATCCTACTTTTAACACTGTCCATAAATTCCAGGCCCTAGTTCTTTTGACATTCAGTAGAAGCAATTACTTTGCCTCAAACCTTGAGCCTTGTTAATAGCTGATGAATCTACAAGCCTAAAACATTGTCGGCAGATTTCTGGTTGGTCCTTATATCAGGACCAAAGGGATATGGTTTCCAATTTTCTTTGCTTCTGGTCCCATTTCCAATAATAACGCTACATCATTGATATCAAAGACGTACTACAACAAATCAATCGACAGAGACAAAGAGAAGAGACTGTCATATGGACATGGAATCTCTGAGACAGTGATTTGCTCTCCTTAGAACTGTCAGTTTACATGAATAACCTGAAAGTTCGATTGGAGATGCACGTTGGCTGAGGTACAATTGAGCATAAACTACTGTTTAATTATGCTGAACAGAGATTGCTGTAAACAACCATATGGAAGAAAATTTTTGGGATCGTTATATTTATTGTGATTCATGCTAAAAGAGTAGAATTTACCAACTACTTATTTTAGTAAGCATTCATATGTTTTTAACTCAGGATATCACCGTGAATCTACTCTTTAAGATCAACATAAAAGTATACCTGCGTACATTCTTCCACTTCAGTGTCGGTTTGCGCACCTCTTGCATTTTCATAGAATCGTTCCAACGTCTGTTGCATGCTGACCATCCAAAGGACAAAACATTGTTATTACATGTAACCTACTTGAAAAAAATACAAAAAGAAAAAGAAGAAACTCCACAACATGATTTAACTGAAATATAATCATACATTGGAGAACATCTATATTTATGAATATTAAACCCTTTCAAGCAAATGTTTTGTTGTTATAGTAAGATGATTTTAACCTTGATTTTTCTCTTATATGAGCTTCCATTTTTTCATTCTTAAATAAATAAAATCACATATTCATAAAAATAAAATAAATAAAATATAATCATGCAATTTATATGTAAAATGTAATATGTGACCATCCAAGTGAGGGATATATTTCTACAGTATTAGTGGACTTTTATTTCAACTTAAACTACGATTGATGGGTTAGAAACATTTATACAACTCATGGAAACAAAATTTTGTTCCCTCCAAATTATCCGGAGTTTAATCTGAAGAATGATGTGCATGACTTTCATCATGTGTATAATTTTCAGTGATTGAAGTATGCTGCTAGAGCTCTGCTTCTTTTTCATTGTTAGCTTAATGTCACTCTACTCACCGATTGACAATCTCAAATGCTCTATTAGTTTTTTCAGCACACATTTACTACTGATCAGCGGAAAGAGAAAGCAACACAAGTGAAAAGGAATATGTTATATTGCAGGGAGGAAGGAAAAAGAAAAAAAAAAAAAGCTCATTCATTCTTGAGATATATTATGGTCACATATCTCACCAGACTGTCATGTGCCTCATAATTGATTTCAACATAATCATTTATCATCATTATGGTCGCCTAATGAGAACTCAAATTGATCACACCATCTCATTGAGAAGTATTGAACTCATTAAGATCGACACCTTACGGAACTCAGGCTGAACCAAATCCTTAGTTTAAGTTGAAATAAAAGTCATGCACCTCATTCTTCAGATCTACAAAGTTGCCTCAAAGAAGTAAAGGTTCATTGATTCCATAGAACCCGTTTGGATAAAATCTACTTGATCATATATATTTCTAGTGGTAATGATATTATCTCTGTGATTGGTGACGCAGTTAGTACAATCTTCTCATATCCCATGCTACAGAGAAATTGTTAGTTCAAAGAACTAAAAGAAAACGTAGAATGTTTTGGAACTTCGGAACTTGGGGGGAGAAGACAAAGAACTAACCACAAAGCCAAGAAGGCTGCACACGTAAGTCAATTCGGAAGTGTTATTTATGTAGATAACCAGTTCTGAACATGGTAACTGAGTCCTAAATCTCCAAGTACTCAACCAATAGGGCTCTAGTGCTAGCTACCAGATAGAAGAGATATATTGAGTGACTTAGTGATTATATCTATAGCAGGGATGGTAATTTGACAAACTTCAGCTAATAGACACAAGCGTTGTATTGAGCACTTCTTTGACGATGACTACAATAGAGCTGATAATTTCTTTGGAATCTTGTCTAATTGTATGAGATATCAATACTAAATACTATGTTCAGAAATAAATATCTCAGCAAAAGTAAGCAAATCAGAATGTGTAGTTTCTAACCATTGTAACGCATATATATGCACATCAATAGTTTCTAACATTATATAGAAAATATTAACAAACTGTTTGAACTGTATTATGAACTTTGAGACTTTGAGGAACCTTATGTTCCGTAATTTTTTATTATGTTGAAGCATAATAAGCATGTCCATGCTGCAGACTTTGTTGGATGAAAAAAGGAAAGGAAACATATATGATACCAAAAAATACATGGAACATATTTAAGATAGTTTTCAAAAGCTTGAACTTCTGGGAACAGTAAGTAAATAATTCAACTAGTATTGTAGTATGTTTCTTATGCATGGGCCATGAATCACCTTTACTAAGTAAGATCTAGCATGTCAATCTTAACATATGAAACATTAACCTAAATAGAAGGTAAAGTTGGATTTGTCCAAAACAATTAAATTGATGAAGGAAAGATCTATTCATTAATTGATACTGTAATAAAATTATTTTGAAATCAAAGCTAATATCCTCCAATGAGGTTGAACTAAGCAACAAAATCTGAATCTCAGGGGATTCCCACTTTCTGATATCTCGGAGGGTCAAAGGGGTACAAGTTGATCATATGGAAAATGTGCTATTATAAGATGCGTGGCTGAGTATAGGGGAAACTACTCGGATTTGAAGATGTTTGACTGATGTTGGGCCTGTGCAGATTTTTATTTCTTCACCTGTTCATGTCATTATGTGCTTTGCACTTCATGTTATTTTGTCGGTTTCCATTTGCACTTTTCGTGTTTTCCTTAGAACCTAGAAAATCTTCTATTTGCATCATACTATGACACATCATTATCACTGTTGTAATAATTGGTTCTCAATTTGTTAGTTTAGGTAATGATGGTCATGTTATAATATTACAGGTTATAAATATTATGATTTTTCACCAGACATCCTTTTTCATTTTTCAAAGCTCCTATGCAATTTGTTATCATCAATATATATAGGCAAATACATTTTTCCTAACAACAGTAAGTTTAAACTTGTTCATTTGCATCTCATAATATAGATTTTTACCACTGTTTAGCTCGTTTATAGTGTTCTTGATCTGATCTGCCATCATCATTATATTGTTGTAAGCCTCTTTTTTCTTACTTCCAGTAGCTTCTATTGCATTCTTTGTAGAAAGTTATGTATAATTTTGACTAGTGTCTAGATGAGCAACCAAGAACGGTAAGAAAGAGACCAAACCCCAGTGAACACCTGAAGATGATGTAAAATTGGTGGAGTCTGTTAAACCTGAACCAGAAAGAAGGATGGATTGGTGAAGTTAAAATTATAGACCGAGCAACCAACCCTTCCCTCCAACGGGATGACATAGCCGCTTCTGTTTTGCGATGATAGGCCCACAAGGGAAGGTGCTGAAAATTGATGGATGCAGCAGATGCAGGAAGGCAAAATCAGGCTCTTAAAGGCCAGCCGAGAAAGGGCTGATGGTGTAAAGAAGCATAATGTGAGTGATTTGTCTCACAAAGACCCGCGAGGTTCAAAGAAGCTAACTGCAAGGATTCGAAATTCCATCGATGACAAGCTGACTACTCCATGAAACAACTAAAGACTTTGGGATGCCGTAGGAGACAAGTTGGCATGCGGCCACAATAGCCTCCTGCTTGAAGGTTGAGGCTGAGAGGATGATGGTGGCACAGGTCTCCTGCTGATGAGCTATGCTTTTCTTTTTCATTTTCCTTTTTGTTTATAGCACTTTATGGCAGAATACGTGTGATACTGTTGTTCTCTATTTATTGGACTCATATTATTAGATTTTTATATTATCCTAACTCATTTAGAAGAAAAAAGATCATTCACACCTTATTTATTTGTAAATTCAGATTATTTTTCAAATAAAAAATATCATCGACTCGTTGCAGTGATGGCCTTATATATCAAAGATCACTTGAAGGCTTCTTTTTTATTGCTAATTCGAAACTGCAGTGGATGAAGGGATTTTAAAGAGAAGCAGTTGAGTTATCTAAAATATCAAGAAAAGGATATACGAAGCATTTGCCTACAAAGAGAAAGTATTTAAACCAAAAACACATTCAGATTGGTTCATATTCATATAGCTTGTAATTAGAATTGAGATTCAGCTGAAGGTACTTTCTTTCATATGGTACGACTTTAGAGATATTCTTTGAAGCATGATTTTAAAGGCTTTGAAAAATCGAACACCAAACCATGGTTGCTTTATAGTGGAGAAGTGATTCTCTATAACGAACTCAGAAGTTAAATACTTAGGTAAGTAAATTCTGGTTTTTGAAGAAACCAAAAGAGCTATGATGTTCTCACAAAGATGAGAAAACTGATGTAAGTGAAAATTCAAGTTTCTTGGGCCGTACCCTTGGAATAAAGATGTCTATTTACGAAGTACTGATTTTGGATATATTCCAAAGAACAAAGGTAATATTACAAACTAGACGTTAGGTGGGTAAATGATGACCAAGGATTACAACTCTTGAGCTTGAAGATGAGCAAGTCTGTTTGGTTTCCTAAAATCATCATACTTCAAAGATGATTTTAGAAAAAGTCATCATCGTGGTGACGATAGGGCTACGACTAGAAAAGAAGAGAGAGTTGTCTGAATGGCGGACTGGAATAGGGGGGGAAGGGAATGGAGGAAGGGGACCTGACCTTCACCAGAAAATTAACAGTAGAGTAAATTATAAGCCAGTCTATATGTCTGTGGGTATAATGTTCCATTAACAAATTCCCGACGCACCAAAGTTGAAAGTACAAGTTTTGGCACTAGAAAAATAAGTGGGTTTCGTTTTGTTTTGTGTGGTAAAATTCAAACCTTCGGCGCCAAGTGCTCAAAAGGAATGCAAAACAAACATAATGAACCAAAGTTTTAATTAAAGTCAATTTGTGAAGTAATATCTTGAATCATCTTAAACAACCAAAATCGAGAATAAAATGTGTAAACATGCCAATGCATGTATAAGTGCGAGCAACTCATAAAATTATACCAGAATGAATGAATACGTAAAATTATACTTTAGACGCCCAACCATAATCTATCCATTTATATGGATACTCTTATATTTTCATTGGTATCCATAAAACTAGGAGTTCAGAGAAATTTGACGAAAAATATTCTTTGATCCTGGGCTGCTCTTGAGACCCATAAGAACGAGATAGATACCGAAGAGAAACCAGAAGTTATCGCATATTAACGAATATTATAGCAAGTTCTTCTTTCTTTTCATGTAGTCATGGAAGGTATGTTGTCTAGGGCTTAATACAACTATGTTCTCATATAGAGCAAACAGTATTACAGAACCAACTATTTGTCAGTGATTGCAATTCTAAATTTGCAGCTCTCGGAGGTCATTCATTTTGATCACCCTTTTGCCGATGTAGTACCCTTTCTTAACTGAGTGTGATGGTAACCAGCTTGTTAAACTTCTGCTCTAAGGACTGGAACTATTATGATCGTTTTGACTTTGTTATAATTGAGTGTTGGAAGAAGGAAATATTTGGAAGTCGCATTTAACATGTTGTGCAGGGCAAATCCCACTAGTTAAACCAGAAGGACTAACACCAGGTGGCTTCTAAGTTCCTAAAAAAAATTGGCTAGGTATACCTATTTCCCACCAATCTATCACAAACCCTAATTACGCCAAATAAGACAGTTCAAAGAGACACTTAAGAAATTGATTTTTAAGGACGGAACGAAGCACAAAATGAGAAAAGGAAAAAAAAAAATCATAACGGAGTGTGAGAGAGAGAAAGAGGGAGACTTAGGTCATTAGTCTGAAAGTACCAAGTACTGAAAAGATGAATGAAAAGAAAAGAAAAGAAATAGCAGATGGAAATGAAGAAAAAGCTGTTTTTCCTCGTAATTTCCCAATACTATATGTCGCAAATGAAAAGATACAAGCAAAAACAGTTGTTGTTTCTTCGATTTGCGAAACCTTGTGGCATTCATATATATTCTTGTTAGAAACGTAGGCCCATGAGAAAACCAAGAACTTGGCAATCTCAGAGGGGCCCGCGCCTACTAATAAGGCGCAAAGGATCGCACCACGGTACTGATGTGGGACGGATACTTTCAACACTCCCCGCAGTCACATATCGGTACGGTGAGAGGTGGGGGCCATCTCCCTACACACGGCAGTGCGTGGGCTAGCTCTGATACCATGTTAGAAACGTAGGCCCATGAGAAAACCAAGAACTTGGCAATCTCAGAGGGGCCCGCGCCTACTAATAAGGCGCAAAGGATCGCACTACGGTACCGATGTGGGACGGATACTTCCAACAATTCCAAAACAGCCGTGGTTCTTTTAAACCTTCTCTCGAAGGGGGGAAAAAGCCAAAAAAAAAAAAAAAAAAAAAGAGCAGTCCACAATTCTTTGACGACATGATTGAAGGCAGCCTAAAATATTTAAAGGAAAAGAAATGGAGAATGATGGGTGATGAAAGAAACGTACTCAGAGCTTGAGTACTCGTAGAGCTTGCCTTTCTGTGAAAAGATGATTACGGCGACTTTGGCCTCGCAAAGGACCGAGAGCTCGTACGCCTTCTTGAGCAGGCCGTTTCGACGCTTCGAGAAAGTGACTTGCCGGTTCGTCGCGTTCTCTATTCGCTTCATCTGAATCTTCCCTCTCACCATTTCCTAAATGACCACAAAGAGAACTGTTTCATGACACTGATTGATATCGGAGAAAAAAGAAAGAAAAGATTCACTAGAACTAGTTCAAAACTTTACCCAGTAGTAGTGAAAAGCCCAGCAACTCTGCTGCGTTGGTTTAAGAAGTAGAGAAAAGTTTTGTCAAAAATTACAGAAGAAAACTTACGAAAAAGAAACTCCAAGAAATTTAGAAGCCTATAACAAGGAACAATAAAAACTTGCGGGGAACTGCGAGAACGAAGGAACAAAGGGAACTTAGAAACAGAAAGAAAAAAAAAAAAAAAGAATTGGAAGTTCCTATGAAAAGCAAACCCCAGAAACCACAAAAAGATTTTCCGTGCGAGCAGGACCAAAGAGAAAATACCAGTCTTATGAGAGCAGTAATCGCCCAGAATGGCAGAAACACGGGACGATTCTCAAAACTCTTACTAGAGTCAACTCTCAGAAACCCCAGAAAGATTTTTTGGTGCGACAGAACACCAAAACGCTGGGAAATTTTTCGTAGGAAAAATCAGAGTACATCCACCCCAGTAAGATTTAGACGAGACGCAGACATATATCGAAGTGAGTCCAGAGCTGAACCCAAGATTCCGCGCGCAGAAGCGAAGAGGATCTGCATCTCTTTAGAAAAAAGAAAACGAAAGAAAAAGAAAGCATAAAAACCAGGAGGAGAAAAAGGAAGTGAAAAAGCCAATTGCCAGAAATGAGCAGATGTACAAACCAAAATAAAATATTGGCATCCCTTAAAGGAAGGTGTTCTTGGATTACTAAACCTTAAAGTATGGAATAAAGTCTTGTTGGGGCGATCTCTATGGAATCTCATAAATTGCCCTAATTCATCCTTATGGAGTAAGTGGATTCATAGTACTAAATGCAGGAGAAATTCAATTATGGAGCTTGACATCAAAGGAAATATGGCATGGAGTTGGAGAGGTCTTCTAAAGTTACGACAAACTTTAACCTCTACGCTATCCAAACCTTCTTATTGTTGTAAGGAAACGTACAAGGAATTACGTCAAGTGAGCACTGAGGTTGAATGGTACAACTTAATATGGTCAGGAGGAATCAGTAAACATAACTTCATTGGTTGGCTCATATGTAGCGACAAACTACCTACAGCAGCAGTGGTTTCTCGTTGGCTCCCCTCAATGGATTTGTATTGTAATTTTTGTGGCTCTCACTATGAAGATAGATCACACTTGTTCTTTCAGTGTATTTGGACTAACCAAGTTTGGAGAACTATTCTAGCTCAACAAGGCATTCGTAAGGTCATCTACGATTAGGAATCTGAATTGCAATGGATGATTAAAGCAACTAAGAGAAAGGATTTAGCCGCAAAGCTTCTCCAGCTTTCTTTCTTAGCTTGCTTTTATTGTATATGGTTAGAACGAAATCGTAGACGTTTTCAGAATAAGTCTATTGATATTCCAATGTTATTAGCTAAAATCAGGAGAGTAGTCCGTGGAAGAGCCTCTTTATTTAGAAACATTAAACTCTCTCAAGCTAATGTTTTGTTGAGTCATAGTTGGAGAATTTCAAATTCTATATTCTCCTAGATGACTTGTAATGCTGGGGTATGCCCCTAAGCTTATGTATTTCTTTATTATTCGATGAATCAACTCACATATTCATCAAAAAAAAAATATTGGCATCCCTCAATCTTACCTTATTTTGACAAAATTAAGATAAGATAAGATAAACAAAGATTAAGACGTAGAAAGCAGAAGTTTTTTTTTTTTTTTTTTAATTTTTCTGCAAAGACACTCGCTGGCTTCAATGTCCAAAACAAAGAAGTGTTTAGTTGATTCAGGATGTCAACACCGTACAATGACGTGCCCCTACATCGTACAATGACGTGCCCCCTACAAACCAATCAAACGTCGAGGCTTTTGTCTTCCCCGAGTACGAACCACCCGAACCCCCACCGACGCTTATTGACCGTGGGACGCGTCGGCCTACATTTCTTGTCCTTTTTGTATTTGTTGTGTTCGCTGCATTGGTCACCGGTCATTTGAAGGAGAGAAATCGAACACCAGTGGTACGGCTTTTCCGGGCTTCTCCATTAGAAAGTGAACCACCCCCTCTTCCTTTGGTACTTTCCAATATGTCTTCATGTCCTTTAATAATAATATCATTCATGATGACTCCTTAGGAACATCTATTTCAGACCAAGATACACGCAACGTGCATAAAAAGAATTCATGACTAAACTAAGCAGTGAGAGAATAGCTTTTACTGTTCTAGTCATTGTACTTTCTTTTCTTTTCTTTTCTTTTTTTTAATTTTATATAGGAAATAAAGCAACCCATGAACTATGATTATCATTTCCTTTTTTTAACGTTGTCGAGCATAAATTTATTTTATGAAATTGCTTTCATTTTGATTGAAATACTTCCATAATTCTCGGAGACAAGAGATGAGGATTTCAATGATTCTTATCTTATATTTCCAGTATAAAACGTTAAAAATGATAAGACTAAAACTAAATCTTATAATTCATAAAATTTAAATTTTCCAATGCTGACGAGAGTCCTTAATCAGCAAACAGAGGCTGTGAGTGTCACTGTAATCTCATCCCAGGAGGTGACAAGCAATTGTAGAGTGGCGGCATCGAATGAAGCAAGGTAGAACACAAGAATAGAAAAAGATCCCACAAACCCCGCACGATAAACAGAGACGGAGGGAGAGAGGAAGGAAGATTTTGAGGTATGACGTACTACTAACGAATCTTGGAAAAGGACAATCATGCATGAACACAGAACAGTAAGCATGTGGGCAGAAAAGGTGACCGATGGTCCATACCTCTCCGAGTACGTGAACATCTTTAATGTCTTTATTTCTATCCAGCGAATAAGTCTGCTGTTAAAAGCCAAGGAGTGAAAAGATGAGCATCGAGATTCTGGGATTGCCAAGGTTCTGAAACTAGCCACACGAACCTTCAGAGGCTTGGAAGCTTACAGAAGCTACTTCAGAGTGTAGTTACTTTTTTTAATGCTGTTGTGAGGCTGTTCAAAGCAAGGGTTCTGCCGTATCATATTGTATCTACGCACCTAGTTGCTTCCTAACATCATTTACATATAAAAATACATACATTTCAAGTTTTAGTTAAAATTTCTTTTTTAAGATAAAATATAAACTGTGTCCATGTAAGTTGATTTGAAAGATGAACTGTTCTTTCTAATATAATAAAACTTTAAATTGAGGAAGCCACAGTTTTATATATGAAATTTGTAAAAATCATTGCTTATATACACACACGCATTAATGAAGGAAAACATTATTTGTTTGCCCAAATGGTGGTAGTCCTTTCGAACAATGTTTGTCTTTTTTTGTTTTTTTTTTTTGTACTAGTAAGTTTGTGAGATCTGATATCTTTTATTTCAAAGTTAAATGAATATTACTAATATTAGTAATATTCCTAAAAGATTACTAATATTAAAGCGACAACAAATTTAAGCTAGTATCTATTCTAAAAGATTTCTTTTTTACTATAAGTTTTTCAAAATATCTAGAATATATCTCACTCGTGTCAACCATAGAAGGCACAATCATTTCTACTCTGATTCAGATTGCAACATACATATGGCTTTCTGTACAAAAGTGTACTCTAAAGAAACCAATGATTTCTACAAATATTTGGATCATTTGTATTAATTGAGTAAATTATTTTATATATATATATATGTATGTAAATTAGTTTTTCATAAGACTATAAATGTAAGTGAACATGTTGAGTAAATAATATAATAATAAAAAAAGTATTGTCTCACAAAGATTGTTAATTATTAAATTAATTAAATACTAATGGTAAACTAATCTTAAAATTTATCTCATAAATTTTTTTAAAAAAGAATATATTAAATCAAGAATTTTCATGATTTATACTTACAAAATTTTGAAACTAAATGAGTAAAATCAATATGAGAAATATATTAAAGTATCTAATTTTACCATAACTACTAGATATGAATTTTAATGATTTATACTTACAAGAATGATAGTATCTATGAAACTTCTTAATTTATTTATTATTACATATCTAGGTATAATAAACATACTCAATTTATTAATTTATTATATCTCTATATGAATAGAAATAAATAAAAGTGCATTAAAATTTATAAATATTCCTGATTTACAATAAATCTTTTAACCATTTTATCACTAAAAGTGACACAAATAATATAGCATATTTCTATCTATATTTAATTTATGGTTATATGTTATAATAAACATATACATATTATTAGCTCTTAGTCGCAAATATAAATATCAAATTATTTAAGTGATAGTTAATCACTTAAAAATATTAAGCATAATAACATATAACTCACACAACTAAAATCTTTTGCAAAGTATAGAAAATCATAAACTTTACACTATAATGTTATGTTATATTGTAACTCTAACAAAATATATTAAAATATAATATAATAAAAAAAGCCAAATTAATAGTAACAATTAAATAAAGTATCTTAAATTAAAAAATAAGAACATTGACATTGTCTTCTTTTTAAGAAATTTTTACAAAACTCCCAAAACAAAATTAACATAAACAAAGAATTGTATAAAGCAGAATTACGAGACCCTCTCCGTTCTTTTTTTCTTTTTTTGTCTTTCGTTTTCTCCTTCATGTTACGCGGCTCTCTTTGTTTTTTCTCTTTCTGCCCCTTTCTCATGCCCGGCGCGTCCCGCTTTTTCTCGTTTTTCACTCCCATTACTGTCTTGTTGCGTCCTACTCTTGGGCCCGCTTGTCCCTTGACTTTTCCTTTTTTTCTTCTTGTTCTTTTTTCTAATAGTCTTTCCACACGTAAGTTTTTTCTTGTCTCCTCCTTTTCTCATGCTATCTTGAGCTTTTTTTTTTCGGTAAAAAGGTTCAAATCCTTATTTTGATATTTATTTCACAGTATGAGCCAAGACCCAAAATCTATGTAAAAAACTACATAGGATAGGATATTGAACCTAACTCCTTAATACATAATCTCAAACTTTAGGTAATAAAATAACATAAAATAAAATCTTCAGAGTACTTGAGAAAATCATGTTATCTTGAGCTTTGAACATAAATAATGAAAATCTTAATAAATATAAGAAAATTCAAATATTATTTTACAAAAATTACATTATTTATTTATTGAAATAGTCAAAATAATTCTATAAAAAAAATAGAGTTATTAAGACTATAAGAAATCAAATCAATGAATACAATACATCTTCAATTCTAGGAACTAATTTTATCTACTGTATCACTTTGAAAGACAAACTATATACAGCAGATCGGGTAGCTAAATTGAATAATTCAATGGATCTATAATGCAACCTTTGCTAACAAGAAGAATAATCACAAGAACATTTATTTTTTAAATGCAGGTTTACAAACTACATCTAGAAGGCTCTATTAAGCATGAATAGATTAACTCGAAAGAATTGAATACTGGAGAGCTGAAATATGTTGGATGATCAAGGTTGTTAAGAGGAAGATTTTTGCAGTAACTTTGCTTAGTATATCTTTAAGGCCGTATTGTATCACATTTGGAGAGAAAGAAATAGAAAAAGATTCAGCTATACAAGTCTGGATAACTCAACCATTATTGCTAAAATCAAGAAGGATGTAAGAGGGAAGATTTCATCTACCAAAGGAATTAAGCCTACAAATTGTAATAAATTTTTACAAGAGCTTTGAAATTTGCCAAGTGCAATGTTTGAGCTTAAATGATGATGTTTTGTAACCGAACAATCTTGTAAATTTTTACGGTAATATATAATTTGACCTTTCACCAAAGAAAAAAAATAAAACTAATTCTACAAAGAGTAGGCTATATCTATTTATACAACATCACAAGCAAAATCAAAATCTTACTTTAGAAATCTTTAACAGTTGTTGGTGAGTTAGGAGGACCAAGTCTTCCACTTGAACAAGCTAAGAAGACAATGGGGAGATTTTGTATTGTATACAACGACTATCCTTGCTCTTGTTGTTAAACTAAAGATGTATTGATGTTGTTGTCGTTTGCCTGAGAAAAAAGATTATGTACTATTCATATTGCAAGAGCTGCTGAAAGTGTTTGGTAAATTTTATAACCGCCCATTTTATTGTACTTTGATTGTATCGTTACTCTCTCAAGATGTTTGGTATGTGACAAACTGTGAGATATGTTGTATTTGACTCCATCAAAATATCATACAAACTAATGGATACCAAATACCCCTTCACGCATTGATTGAAAAATTTATCTATGTTATTTCCATATTCCACGCATCAACCCACTCTTGCACATTGTAGACTAATACCATCACTACTCTAGTTAAGCCATATCATGCGCACATACTCACATTTGGTTGTTGCATATAAATGTTTGTTTTTTTTTCTTCTAATTAATGAAAATAAACATAAATGATATTGACTATATGAATACATTAACAATCACTTTCACATCTCTAGTCATGTTAATTTCTAGGAAATTAATTGGTTTAGTAGTTTAGAGTCATTAGTCTTCCAAACACTTCTTTTCACTAATGTAAGAACATTTATCTCTTTTGATTACCTTAGTTCATATTTGCCTTTTATTACTTGCACCTTTTATTTGTAAGGTTGGTGTGTTGATGTTATTCTTACTATGTTAAATGTTAATAATATGATTATTACTAGCAATTTTTTGTGCATGCATAATCTTGGATGTTCTATATTTGCAATTTAAGGTGAAGAAATTTGGTTTGTATAACTACTATTTTGATTTGGAGGTAATTTGATTTAGATGATTACTTTCTCTAAGAGCAAAATATGCTTCTAACTTCTCTCTTGTGTTGGACTATGTTAAGATGTAGATAATAAGTTTTACATTACAAAAGAATATATTAAGAATCCTATTTATAAGATAGTGAATTTTATTAACCTTTGCATTGAGTTTTGGATTGAATAATAGATCTTTTAATATGGTATTAGATCCCAAATTAGGTCTTACTCCAAACCCATTAGTCACATAGCATTGCGACTATCAAGATGATCACTTGGTGTGCAAGGAGTGTTGGAGGACATGAGTTCCATATTAGAGAGAAAAAAAACCTATCGTTAAGTTTAAATGAAAGAAATTTTTTCTTTTTTTTTTAGCTAGCTTTTGAATTGAGCATTTAGTCTTTCTAAGAGACTAAATAGATTAAAGATTATTAAATAGTCTTCTTAAGATGAACTCAAAACTTGATGCCACTAACATTCCTTACTTATGGATGCCAATCTTTAAGGATAATTAGTTGGTGCCTCATTCACTTAGTTGTTTATGGTAACACTATGTTTATTCATTATACTACAGGTCTTTGGATTTTCTTCTACATGAAATGGATACCATTTTACAGCCTTTATTCATTTATCCCATTCAAATTTGGATGCATAGGACTAAATATATTGATTTTTTTAATTCTATGGGTGGTTGATCCATTATCAACTTTTATTCATACTAGATGACTATCTTTCTTTGACATAGTAAGAAAAAATTTGTTTTCGTTCACTCGACGACTAAGATGGAGTATTATGCATTTATCCACACGACCTAGAACTTTTAATCTTTTTTTTAATAGAAAAAAACATATTACCCCTTGCAGGCATGGCACAGAAAAATATAGACCACCTTTCTTTTTAAAAAGAAAAGTTGGTTCCAACTAACATAAGAAGTTATAAAGTAAGAAGAAGGAAATTTTCCACGGGGTTCCTAAACGATAAGATAAGATACCATGTGGACCAAGGATTAAAAAAAAAAAAAAAAAGCAACCAGAAGTCGGTAAACGAATTAAATAAGATGTGACAGAAGTGCATGAGTTACTGTCTGCGAAGTAGTCACTCTTCTGCGAAAGTCTATCGACTGTGAATAACCCCATACATAAGCATTGACGTGCCTAGGTTGAAAATATCCTAAACCCAGCCACACTTTGCGCTACCAGCGAATTTGACAGCTCTCAAGACCTGTCAATGAAAACTGTCAAATTAATAATGTCCTATGACATGCAAAAGATCTGATTGATTCCTTGTTTCTGGACATAATTTGTTCACCAGTCAGAAGCCTGGCGGGCTGTTTTTCTTGTTTTCGGACAAAAATTAAAATCTGCACCCCTGTTGGAAGATAATGAGTATATATTGTTAGAAAATCTGGCATCCAATGAGGCTATTTTGTAAGATCAAAGCATCAATTATAAAGTGAAAATGGGTTTCAAGTAACAGTTAAAACTAGTTAGAAATCATACCGTTTTTCTTCATTTCTTTTGCTATAGGATGGTTTCAAGCTTTCCTATCTATTCTCTCTAAACTAGGCTCGATGAGATAGCCAAGATTACTACAAATTTGAGGAGTGAACAGAACTGAAAGTGAACTGTAGAGAGACGCTCATACAGTAAACAGTGTGTTCGTGTGTGTTCATATGAGTGAAAGTGTGTGTTGTCTTTTTAAGTGGGCAGAGCACAGTGTTGTGGCAAAATGCCCTAAAGGGCATTTTTTCACTAACAAATGTATTATAATGTAACATAACTATGTTCATTAAGTTCTCGCTGTAGTAAGCTATAATATATGGATGTGGAGAATTAGAGGGGAAACTTAGATACAAATAGATTAATTCATCACAAACTAGAAGATGGACAAAGACTCACACTTAACAATAACAGATAAGTAATAAGGAAATGTTAACATGTATACTATATGTACAACCACAATGAGCTAACAGATTACATCAACTAGCCACGTTATATGGATTCATATAATGAGCCAACATATGTCCTTATTTTCATAAGAGCCACCACTCAACAGAGTTGTTTTGGCAATATTATATATATATATATATGTATTACATGATAGAGTCCTCTATACTTGAAGTCCTCAAAACTAAGGTACCCCTTTCCCCTCGCCCGTCAAATCTTGGGCTACCCAAAAGGGTGCCGAGCATTCTCAAGTGATCGCCGAAGTAAAGAGCAAAAAGAGGAATATGGAAGAGAAAGGAATCCGTAGAGGAATGAGAATTCTGCCCCACCAATGCCACTGCCTTACCAATGCCACTGCCTTGATTCAGTTATACGTTGCCATAACCAACAGGACCACAATGCCAACAACTCAGTTATGCTCCATCTTTTTTCGCTCCGTTAGTCATATCACAAGCCGTCCTTTTCCTTGAGACATTTAATGTATCGTGGGAGTAACTAAATTGGTCAATACAACCAACTAGGAATCCACTTTTGTCACCTCCACTTGAGATAGCCTTTTGGGTGGTTTCGTTTCGGTGGTCGTGGTCTAATTATGGAGATGATAAATTTAACAAAACAATTGGCACATGTTAAGACTCTTTTGTATTAAATATTGGACGTGACAACCCTAAGTGGGACCACTTAGAAGAAGATAAAAAACGAGTTACCTCAAACTAGCAAGTAATGGCTACCACTTAGAAAGAACATAAAAAGTGAGTTGCCTTAAAGTAGAAAGCAATGGCTCATGAAGGCAAAAGTAGACACACGTACTAAAGACAGAAGAAGGACAAGTTGCTGACAACTGGATCTCAAAGAATATTTTTTCAGTTCCATGAGCCATTGCTTTCTACTCTGAGGCATTGAATCTCACCCATACTCATAATTTTTTTAGAGTAGTCATTATTTTTTCTTAATACACGCACAAAAATTTATACATTCAAGTGTTAGACCAGGGTTTTGTTAGTTTCAATCTTTTTAGCTTACCATCGAACTAATAAGTGATCAACAACCTCTATTTTCTTTTTCTTTTTTTAATTCTTCTCTTATAAGCTTTTATTTGTACAAATTTGTGAGAGTTCTTTAAATCTTGTGAGTATAGCTGTAATTGGAATGTAAATCTTGTGAGTATAATTGTAAATGGAATGAAAAGCTTGAAGCTCTAAAGGTGTTGCAATTAAGGCATGTTTATAATTTACAACAAAGTTAAATTCTTTACTATTTGTATTTTATTATTTTATTTTATTTTATTTTATTTTATTTTATTTTATTTTATTTTATTTATAGTTATTGTAAAACCCATATATCTATGTTTGCTTTGAAACCTAGGAAATTTTGCTTTTAAACATTTAGAAAAACATAGACAATTTTAGGTGCCAATATTAGTTTTGAATAACATTATCTAGTAGTGAAAGATTAGATTGTGTATGAACTTTAGTAAGAAATGATAATTATAAACATGCTGATTAATTTGTATTTTATTAGTAATAGTCTTAGTAGTATTTGTGATAATATACAATGTTTTTAAGAAAATATAAAAATACCAAAAAATCAAACAAAATTTTGTACAATCTACACTAGAGTCTATAAATATAATTTTTAATTACATAAAAAATAATATAAGTCAATTAAGTTTGACACCATATTTGGATCTCAAAAAATAGAGGGAAGGAACTTTTAAAATTTTAACGAACAAGAAAGACGATTAAATAAAGAGAGAATAAATAGTCTAAGAAATAACAAAATCCCTAAATTATTCTATGGCACTTTAAACGTAATCAAGGAGAATATGAAAATATAAAAAGAAATCTTAGATTATTGGAGGCAATTATGTAAAGATCCTAATTTTTTATACAACAAAGAAATGAGATAGAGACTTAGATAAGAACGACTTATCTTGAAACTAAACATTTTCTACACCATTTTAAGTTTTCAATGTCTTTATTACTAAGAAGATAACCAATTTTCAAACTTTGATCACATGGGACATGTGAAAAATGAACATATGGATAACGAAATTCTAGTCAGAAGAAGAAGAAAATTATTCTTCTAAAAGAAAGAAAAACCAACTAAATCAAAAATATTTTGTTAATTAGGAACATATTGAATTTATTGTGGAAGATAGTAAAACCGGTGCATCTTCTAGTGGAGTCAAAGAGAAAATACCTCAACACTAAACAGTGACCAATAATGTGACACCAACAAAATGTCAACACACCCAATCCAATAATTTGGTGGTCTCACTTAATATGAATTTTTCACAATGTATGTACTTTTCATCTAAGCAAAGGACTGAAACGTGGTTGCCCATTGGTCGGGGCAACAAGTTAAGTAGGTGGGTGGTGGTGGTTTGTTCCTTCAGGTGTCATTTTAACAATTCCAATGCCTAACAGATCGCCGTGCGTGTTATTTCCCTATAAAGACGACATGACTAAACAAAATGTGGCCCTGAACTATATATATATAGACTTTTCACATATTATTTTAAGAATCAACTTAAAAACTATAAAATATTGGGTACAATCCTCTTTAATTATGGTAATAAATCATAAACATATTTTGATAAAAGAAAAGTTTTTAGATTACATTATTGCAAACTTTCAAAGCAACATCTTACAATGGTTAAAGGAATGGGAAAAACTTTGAAACTTTCTAACATTTGATGACATTTTTAGAGAATTTGTAAAAGTACTCGAAGAAAAAAATTCGTGAGTTATCAACAAAATCACTCCTATAAGAGGATGTCAATCATGCATTATCCAAGCTAAAATTATACAGTGTATGTAGATTTACAAAAGTATGTTAAAAGCTTTTCAAAATATTATTTTTGGTAGACTCACCAAAAAAATGAATATCAATTAGAACAATTTTTCAATAAATTATTGAGCACTTGGAATAAAATTTGTCATTCAAGATATTTAAAATTTATAAAAGAGATAAATTATATACTAAGGATAACTAAAGCACGATGTTTAATGGATAAAGTTAAAAAGTTATAAATAATTTTTTTTTTTAAAAAAAAACTAGCTTTCTAGCACTAAGACCTCAGTAGAGCCCGAGCCGCTCGTACGTTATATGTTGGAAATTTGGTCTTGGCCCAATTGAGAATCAGTGTCAGGCCCATTCTCCCCAACAAATTATCTGGATAGCCCACCAAAGAAAGGGAGAAGAATGGAGGCTTCGATGGAAAATACTCCAGAGCGAAAGAAGCGAAGAATGGGAGACAGAAGAGATGCAGATACCCAGAAATCGGCAACAACTATTACGAAGTGGCCAATTATCAAACCCAAAGGAAACCTGCAGATCACTCGCCTGAAAGATACGGATCTTTTTACTGTAAAAATTCCATTCTTTACTCTCGTCTTCTTCTTTGTTTTTTTTTTTTCAAGCAATTTTCATAATTTGTGCACGCATGAGTTCGCGCATGAGATTGCTTTTCAATTTCAGCTTTGGAGCATATTTAGCATTGGGTACTTGTAATTTATTCCAGGATGGTAATCAGAAGGGGAGGAAGTGGCTTGGCGTTTCATCTTAGTCAATTTCTACTGTTGCAATGTTGCCCATATTGTTTTTGATTCCATGAATTTTTACTTATTAATTCAGGAGGTGATTTTGGGATGTAGCTATAATTCTGCTTAGATGTTAGTTATTGGTAGTAAGTACGAATGCCGGTCGTTAAGTGGTTGGTATGCATTGGAAGCTTGTTCGCGCTCATTGATTTGTCTGTATCTCATAAGCATAATGTATTCCATGAAAATTATACTTAGTACCAACATTGCTGAGAGGGGTGCAGTTGATTTTTTTCTCAAGGGGGGAGGTAGAGGTGAAATCAGTGGCTGAGAAGATATAAAATTCCAGTGGAATTGTATTACGGTATGCAATGAAAAGTATTCCCTTAGTTAGTGCGAAATAATGAACCGGAATTTACATTTAAGCTGTATTTTTTTGTGCAATCTAAGATTGGAAAATTTTTTTTAGGGTGTTACACTTGTCACTCTAGTCGAATTTATCTTCATGATGGCAGGACTGACAATCATGTTATATATGGTTACAAAACTTGTGATTTGTGTTGAAAACATGCTTGAGTTTTACTGGGTTTAATATTTCAGCATGTTTGAGACGTGCAGGTGCAGAATTTCTTCACATCTGCTGAATCGAAAGCATTTATTAATGCTGCTGAATCTATTGGTTTTGTCCACCAAGGGAGCCTTGGTCCAACGAAAGGTGAAGCTTATAGAGATAACGACCGAGTCTCTGTGAATGATCCTGATCTTGCGGAAAAAATATGGGAGTCTGGATTGCACAAATTGTTTTCTGATATTAAAATTAGAGGAAAGATTGCTGTTGGCTTAAATCCAAATATCAGGTTCTACAGGTTGGTTGAAAATTTTCCATGAGTTTATTCTTTGCTTTTCCCTAATGTAGATGTGGTAAAAATTTATAGGTACTTAGTGTTTAAGGGACTCACTTAGTGAATGTTATTGATGTTGTGAGTAATCTCTTTAACTGCCTGAATATAGTGGGAA
This sequence comes from Casuarina cunninghamiana, assembly GCA_028551485.1. Lineage (NCBI taxonomy): Eukaryota > Viridiplantae > Streptophyta > Magnoliopsida > Fagales > Casuarinaceae > Casuarina > Casuarina cunninghamiana. The sequence goes on from CM052364.1 coordinate 19,559,558, forward strand.
ATAGGTAGGACTATTTTGGATTCAATCTAAATAGAGATTGGTCACTTTCTCTTTCTCTTTCTCTTATTATTAAGGAACAAAGACTAGCCAAAACCTTATAGTTCCATCCGCCTTGAAATTTCATATTGCTTTGGATGGTTTGACTTTTTTTAGGTATAAGGTTGGTCAGCGCTTTGGAAGACATATTGATGAAAGCGTAGATCTTGGAGAGGGAAAGCGTACACATTATACTTTGTTAATATACTTAAGTGGTGGTTTTAAATCCAGTGCCAAAAATGGCCTGAGCAGCCCATCAGAGCCTTTAGGTGGAGGAGAGACTGTCTTTTATGGTTCAAGGAATGCTGTTGTATCTGAGGTAAATCCTTTTTGGTTCTATCTTTCGTCCCATCTGAAAAAAAGAAAAAGAAAAATATTGTTTTGGATTTTTTTTCCTGCTCAATTTGCGAGGTATGCATTTTTAATTAATGTTACATAAACTTTGAAGGTCGCTCCTACTGAAGGGATGGCTCTTCTACACATTCATGGGTCTCAATGTATGTTACATGAAGCCCGGAATGTTACTAAAGGTGTTAAGTATGTCTTCCGCTCGGATGTTGCATTTGTGTGATGAGTATAGCCATCTTAGTTTGGTAAGTTGCTCAGTTGAAGGCATATCTCATCTTCTGGCTCTCTCCCTTCTTGATCATCTTTTGTATCATGTTGATTTGGTGCTCAGAGTAAAGAGTAAGTTTTTGACTGAATGATATGCCGTAATCCCTGATAGGTTGTGTGCTAATGAACTCCTTTTCTAAAATTTTTTTTAACTTTAGAGTTAAAGTTAGTTGGAAAATATTTTCTTGTCAGGATGTGAGGATTGGTTATGAACTGAATTGGTTGAAGTTTTGAAGGTTATAGTCTTTTGTGCTTGAAACTTCTGGTTCTAGTGGGTTTTTATAATGGAAGGCAGCTGTCAGGATGCGTATAGTGTCTAGGAATTAAATGGTGAAATTTTAAGGCTGAATGGGGGCTGAATTTTGAAAAAGTAGGTTGCCTATGTCTGCTGCAGAGAATGAACGTTTGATGCATTTGTGATGGTTGTAATCTTAGGAAATTTTGAGTCCTTATAAAGTCTTAAATAAGCTTAAGAGAAGGCAGGTTTTTATGAGAAAAAAAGGAAGAAAGGTGAGATTAAGTAGTTTGAGCACTGTGAGGGGTAACATAACAGTCATGCATACACAGATGCGGGGAAAGAACTCACCAAGCACCCTTGCCTTAAGTAATACTAATTCTCACATATTTGCTAGTTGATTTCTTCAAGTACAATGAAGCATATATATCAAGGTATGAACTCCTTATTTAAAATGTTTATTTTACTTTAGAGTTAAAGTTAGTTGGAAAATGTTTTCTTTTCAGGATGTGAGGATGGTTGTAAATTGAATTGGCTGAAGTTTTGAAGGTTATATAGTCTTTTGTGCTTGAAACTTCTGGTTCTAGTGAGTTTTTGTAATGGAAGGCATCCGTTAGGATATGTAGAGTGTCTAGGAATCGAATTGGTGAAATTTTGAGGCTGAATGGGAGCTGAATTTTGAAAAAGTTGGTTGCCTATGGCTGCTGCAGAGAATGAAAGTTTGATGCACTTGTGATGATAGTAATCTTGGGAAATTTTGAGTCCTTATAAGGTCTTAAATAAGCTTAAGAGAAGGCAGGTTTTAACAAGAAAAGAAGTAAGAAAGGCAAGATTAAGTAGTTTGAGCACTGCGAGTGGTAACATGATAGTCATGCATACACATGCGGGCAAAGAACTCACCAAGCACCCTTGCCTTAAGTAATACTAATTCTTTTCTGGTTGATTTCTTCAAGTACAGTGAAGCATATATATCAAAGTATATGGATTGGACAAGGATACTTGATATAGAAGGTAAAAAATACATGGCTAACAGAGTAATTTAGAACTTGTGAAAGCACTTGTAAAGCCTTTAACTACCCTAGGGAGATTGGGAGCTTGATATCAGTGTTAAAGGTGAATTTTGGTGGACAATTGAATGGAATTTCATTAGTCCTCTGCAGGTAACAATATCCAGAACTCTCTACTTGGTGTCTCAAAGCTATTACCTATTTCAGGCCTGGGATACTTTTGCAGTGTTCCTAGGATCATAACTGCCTTTGAATATAATAGCTGCACTTTGTCTTAGGCTTCCACCTGGCATTATATATGGTTTAATTATATAACAACTAGTCTATGTGGAGCAAATAAGTCGATAGTTATTATCAGCTTAGTCGTGGAATGGTTTGCTGGGGTAACTTTTTTCTTATCCCAAGCGCAAAATTATAGATTTGCTTGGTAATATTATGAAACGCTTTTTTGGTTTTAGAAAGTTCCATTGGTGATTAATGCATTTAAGAATTTGTTTAATAATTAAGAAACATTTCTCCAAGGATGGTGACTGCCACCTGATGGATACCATAAGAAGATTTGATGCTACCATGAGTTTGGTAAATAGATCTGACGGCCGTTGTTGTGACTGCTGTTCAAATCTAATGGTCAATTGGTGGTTGTCACTTAGTCAAGGACCGCAGGACATCTGTTCTGGAGCCCCATCAGCTTCTACCTTTCATTTTCAAAACCATGCATTTAATGTTGGTGTCTGTCGTTTTACGTTTAATACCACATATTGGACACATTAGTATTTAGACCAAATACTAAAGATGTTTATGAGAAAAAAAATTTCAAAAAAAATTGTGTATGTTGTTTCGAACAATAACATTAGGAATAAACTACAAGTTGTGTTCTATGGTGATCACATCCAAAAACTTCGTTTGAATGACTATTGTCTGAAAAGTTCTATTATAGTGTCATCAAATTGAACTTCACTGCATTACATGACGATGATGTAACATTTTTGTATTGCTTCTCAGGTGAATGCCAATTTTCTACTGTTGTATCAATTGACTAAGCAAATAAGCCAATAGCTAAACTCTGTTTGGCTCTTCCGATGCAAAGATGATTTGACTTTAAAAGGAAGATCACGAATTTATTGTGCGGAAAAGTGTAGCAGAGTAGAGTTGCAATATTCATGACACATATGCTCTCTTCATCTCGTCATCAATATCCATGCAAGCTCCGTTACCGATTCATCGGCCTCAGAAATTGGGCGTTGCCAATATGCTAAAAATTTGAGCAGGTGTTATAGTACTGCAGACAGTGACTAGATAAAAGAAAAGGCGGTCGTTTGTGTATTCAGTTTTATCTTTTGATATAACAGCGCTTCATATTAAACCTGTTAAACTGCAATGGTAAGGTTCGCTAGAATTTTGAATATTACAAGCTTGTTGTCTCTATTTCTTTATGCTATGCGTTCTTTGGTGGGGCTTGTGATGGAGTAGGGGTAAACTCTCCTTTTGCAAACATGTAAGGTTTATGGATTATACTTTGGATTATCTCCTAACGCATTCATGATTCGGGAAAATGGGTTTTTAGTTCTTGAAAATTCTGTCCATGTCAAGCTTCTATTTCTCAGCTTCCATTTCATGCACACAAGGGATGAATAGTTCAATTACTTTGCCGATCAAATTTATTAGATTTCAAAGACCACTCGGTAACGAGATCAGTGTTACATTTATTATAAAGCAGAAGCAAAGCTTAAAGAAATAAAAATCTTAGGCTTAGTCTTTCCGTCTCTCTCAATTTACCAATCCCTCAGTGTCTCCGAGTCTCTTTAATTTACCACTCGGCATTTTAGCCTCACTTGACCCTTTTCAGTCACCCCAACGTTCCCTAGCTTGACCATTGAAGCGGCAAACTCCCGAAAGAAGAAACCTTGATTCTTTGCAAATGCCTCAACAATCCACCTGGTCCTATAATCACCAAACAGTGATTGATCCGATTCAAAGACGCCCTCTCCTGCCACCAGCCTTCTGTAGTAGTTGTTGTCAAAAGTTGACGACGTCGAGTCCAAGAACTGCCCTGAGTTGCGATCCCTGTTTTGTTTTGGGCATTTATTTCTCAGGTTTTGCACAAACTCGGCATTCATACTGGGGTCAATGTCATGCACCAAACTGAAGTTACGTAGCCGGGCTTCGAAAGAAGAACAATGTGAAAAGCCAAGGCTGTGACCTCCGGATAAAGCAACCAAATCTTTGACTCCTAAACCTCTCTTGGCAAAGCTTTGAATGAGTTGCGTTACATTGAAGCTTGGCGCTGGTAGGTTGACGGTTTCTGCTGCTTTTGATACCCTTCCATCTTTCCTTCCTTTCAGCACATTCCAGTAGGGACCCCCAGTCTACAGAAATGGAAAGAAGGTTATGATGATGAATCCAAAGAAGAATGCAAGTTCAGTTTCAAATGTCAGTCGAAGTACAGATTCAGCTTTCAACTGCATTCTCTTAAAAAAGCTTTTATTTAAATCAAAGCTAGGAGAAGCTAGAAGGGGAGTTACCATGGCTACAACGTCTCTTGCTGCAATGGCAACTACATCAGCACATGAAACTGCATGTGGACAAGCCATTTCAAGCTTTGCTTTGGCATCATCAATCACGTAAAATGATCGAAGTGAGACGTTAGGAGGGCCGTCTTTCTCTGCTTGGTTCCCTGGCGTCGAGTCCAGCAATACCGAGGCATCACATCCCTAATTAAGAAGGTTAGATTAGATACCCATTTCCATAAGAATGGAAGAAAAGGACAGGAAAGCTCATACCCTTATGAAACAGTCATGGAAGAACATCCTTAGAATTCGAGCGGGAACCTTAGGATCATGCACCGAAGCGTTGTAAACTGTCTCCAAGATTATCTTCTCAGCCTGTGGGCAAGAGTAATCATAATAATGAGCATCGAGCACCGCTTTTGACAGTGAAACCATAAGCAAGAGTTGGAAACTGATCGTGAAAGAAAGAACTTTTGGTGCACAAGCAGCCATTTTGTTGCCGAGTAAGATGATGAATGAAAAGAGCAAATGGAAATCACAAATGGTGATGAAAGTTTCATGGAAGGGTAGGAGTATATATAGTTAATTTCGGCCTAAAAAGAAATGATATCTGCTGATTTTCTAGTACCTTTGATTATACTTCCAAGCAACTCAACGTACGACAAAGTTGTAGAAATTTGACCCTGGCTTTCTTCTTCTTTAACACCAAGTATCTCCCACCTAAGCTTTGTATCTCCGCACCAACAAAACAATATAAACAATTCCCGTTTTAGTCTTAGCCTAGGTGACAGACACACAACGTTAACCATCTGGAAGTTTCAAACGTGAAGAGTAGGAAAACGCTATTGTGTTGTTGGTGCATGTCTATCGAGTTGGTTAAGCACAACGCGTACAGTTGGTGAAAGATGGGAGTACCTAAAGTGTGTACTTCCTTTTGTTAAGAACTAAAAGTTCCACATTCGTAACATATAATTTGTTGCAAAAAGAACAAAGGAATTTAAAGCCTTTTGCATTACTTCACGGGCTGTGCAGCCAATCACGCAGGCAAGACTCCGGTGCAGTAACTTGTCACTACGTGCACAAAATAGATAACCTTAAGGATCTGGCATCTTTTAGTTCACCAAAAGAAGGCCTGACAAGAAGGAAGAAAGGAAGAGATTGGATCAATGACTTCGTTAATACATTTAGGACATCATTGAAGTGAGAAAACTCATTATTTATTGGCTTGATAGCAAAGTGGTTATGTATTCTAATCCGAAATATTTATTATTGCTATCAAAAATTGTAATTCTAGAAATTTTATCTCTCCGTACATTTCTTAAATCTTCCTTACTCATTTCCCATTTTAAAAAAATAAAAAATAAAAATTGCAGGTGCTTCTTCACACCAAATGGGGTCCAGGTGGCCAGCACTTGGAAAAAGACTGCCCTGGAAGGACAGCTTAGCATAACGCGTGTCAGTAAAAGCCAGCCTGCCCTCCACAAAGCAGAGCAAGCCTGAGGTGCCAGGTTCGGGACCACCACGCGGTCAAAGTCCCGGTGGGCCCCTATCCTGGGGACACGTGCCATGCGTGCACCATATCACATGACTACAACGCGTGGCGCACACTGAACCACTCAGCTTCTTTGTTCTTGAACCCCACTTCTTCGTGGTCGCGGTCCCACACACTCTCCAAGAAGCTGTGGCGGGGCCCACTTTGCACGTGCATCACGGTGTCACGGGACCTCCTGCTAGACCCAACCCCAAGGCGGCGCCTTTGCGGGACCACTAGTTCTTTGTTGACCCACCACGAGTGCCACCTCACACGTGACCAGAAAACAAGAAATACAACCCACCGTTGTCCCGGAAGCTCTCTGTTCCGAAACAGAAAATAAAGAAAGAAAGAAAGAAAGGAAGAAGGAAGCCAAGGAAGCCAAGGAAGCCAAGGAAGCATAAAAGAAAAAGGCAAAGACAAAAAGGCATTGAATGACTAAAAACTCGATGACGAAAAGAGGTGGAGTAATCTCTCCCGTGTGTCTCTGTTGCATTACACAGAAAGTCTAAAACCCCTAAAACTGTGATAAACCCTATACAACCAAAAGTCAGGGGACCTTAGGGCTTCGAACAAGGTGTTTGTGTCTTTCCAGGCCGACCCAATAATTGAAGCTCCTTCTTATCATAGATCTCCAAAGAGAAGTCCCTAAGCGTCTGCGTCGTACTGCCACTCGTAGCAGCCCCACCAATCCTTGCAGAAACACCACCTGTCCCCGAACCCGAAGTCGTACTCGTACTCGAAGCCATAGCAGTAGAAGGAGAGGAAGTTCCGGAAGCGGAGTTGCCAGTGCAAAAAGAATCAGCAGAACCTTGCAGGTGGCCCAGTTGAATGCCAGGTTGCATAGCTGACACGAAATTAGATATGGGTCTGGCTTGGACATTAAACATAGGCGCTGCCCCCGCTGGAATCGCCCACAGCTGTGGCTGATTAGGCCCGCTTCCGGCATTCGGAAACATGAAGAAAGGCCCCCCACCGGCACCACCGACAGGCCATATGGGGAGCAGCCCTTGCGACATGGTAGCTGGTGCTATTGGAGCTAGTCCTGCGGACGCGGAAACAGGAGGAGAAATATGGCGTTCCTCATCGTCATTCACGTCCATAAAGTCACCCTTGGATGCTCTTCTTCGCCGCTTCCTTGGAATGTCTTGTTGGCCGTCAGGGTTCGCAGGCGATGTTGTGGGGATCTTCAGGGTGCCGCCCACGGAGACTGCTATCGCAGGCACGGTGCCACTCCCCGTGGCCTCAATGATAGCCGCCTCCGCGTGTTCCAGAAGCCACTTGATGGTCTCCCCGTCGGACTTGTGGCCAAGCTCCCTCGTCAGCTGGAAGATCCTGGCTGCACAGGGGGCAGGCATCCGGATCCTACGTCCGCGGCCTTCCACCTTCGTGTGGCGGTCCTTGGAGGGTCTCTTTGCGCCAGCTACCGTGGACACCGCCGGCGATACGCGGGCCTGGAGAAGGCTTATTGGGAGCGGCATGCCGTTGGCGTTGGACGACGGGTCATCTGGATGGGTCTCTTCTATGAGCTCTTCTTTTAACGGTGGCTCGGGGTCTGGGAAATTCGGGTCCGGTGGCTCCGCCAGAGGACTCTCTGTGGGACTGCTATCGGGTTCTTGTTGTTGTTCCTTGCTGCTTGGAACATGCCCGCGCTGATGGTCCATAAACAGTTGTTGATCTCCGGGGAGAAGAAAGCGAAACACAAGGGTTTCAAAGATTTTATTTAACAAGGACCCAGAAGATATTCGAGGGAAAACAAACTGTAAAGCGGGAGAGAACAGGAGAGAGGAAGAGATTTTGAAGCACTTAAGATCACTTGAAGCATACGGCTTAAGCTTACTGTATATGATTGGAGAAAGTCGTCGAGAAATCGGAACAAAGGTGGGTTTTTTCGGTCTTTTTAAAATGTAAAGTAGGGAGGAGGGAGAAAGGACCGGGAAGGAACAAACCCTAGAAAAGAGAGCCAAGCCCCACTTTATCCTAATATCGAAGAGGGACCCTCTCCAAGCCTAATTATTTATGTGGGAAAAAAGAGGATTTAGGGTTTACGGGACTCGCAGGAGATGGTGACACGTAGTAGGTCCTAAGTGAGATGGACTGACTAATCGAAGAGGCCTAAAGACTAGCGTTATCTGCAGTACAGCCCATGTTGGTCAGTCGCTCCAACGAACCAGAACACCCTTTTGCTCTGCATCTTGGAGAAGAAAAGTTCAATGTTCTGATGGATCTTGCTTCTGCTTGGAAGCCAAACGTGCAGCATAGATCTATGACGTGTTCTTTTGTTGGGTGTATATATATAAAAGAGTATTATATTCAATTTATTTTTTTCTGTTACGAACAAAATAATGTGTTATACAAGTTAATTGGGAACAAACGGCCTAGAATTAAGAGAATTTAGGTTCAATACTAAATATATATGCGGGTGTATGTGTATTTTAAAGAAAAGAAAACACAAGTATTAATTGGGAGCAACTGGCCTAGAACTAAGAGGTTTTAGGTTCAATATTGAATATATATACATGGGTATATGTGTTTATTAATAAAAAAAAAACAAAAGTATTATGAAAAAATTGTCACACATATGCCTGAAAATTGTCAGTGATATATTCTGAATATATACACAGGTATAAGTGCTTATATAAAAAAAAACACAAATATTATGTAAAAATTGTCACACATATTCCTGAAAATTGTCAATGATCCATTATTCCTTGTGTTTCGGAAAGGAAGTCGTTTTAAGTTCTTTCATTACTAGGCAAGTCATCCCTTTCTTTTTAGTAGATCAGATAAAGCCTTCTTTTTCGTACGCTAGACAGGTACTTTTGGTAATTACGGGAGGGGCAGCTAGGCTCACTAATCTCTCTGATCTTTTCTTGTTGCGTGGAAGTGTAGTTGGTCACTGCAGTAACCTCCTTCTGTTTCGGTAGTCGGCTCATATAAATCAAGCTGTTTTTGATGGTTCAGCTTGTGATTCACTTTAAGTAAGGCTAAAGCTTAGAAAATCTCTTCTTTCCCGTCTTTTTGTATTCCAATTCAGGAAAAGCAGAAGCTTGACTTCAAGTTCGGGATCAGGGAAAAAGAAAACTGTTCTCTTTCGGGTTTTAGGGTCAGAGAAGGAACTCTAACCGTAGTTACAGGAAGCTTTAAGGTCAGGGCAACAGCCGGTAGTTTAAACTCTTTTTTAAGCTCTTTTTAGTTAACTAGAAGGAACTCTAACCGTAGTTAGAGGAAGCTTTAAGGTCAGGGCAACAGCCTGCAGTCGGAACTTTTTTAAGCTTTTTTTAGTTAGCTTAAGACTAAAGTCCAGCTTTGTATAGAAAGATAGAAGTCCCGTTCCGGTGTAGGCGATGGCAAACTCCTCTTACCGGTAGTTGAAGGGAAGCTTGTTAGGTTAGCTCGTCCGGTAATAAGAATTGCAAGAATCCACGAGGGCTCTAGGGCTTTTACTTCTAAGAGCGAATGTAGCCCTTCATAAGGAGAAAAACGTTTAAAGCTTAAAAACTCAAAAAACGTAAATAGTTTCGAGTATAGGTCAAGCGGTTCATAGAATCAATACTTTCCATCCCGTTTGAATTGGCAACTACGAACAATTTAGGGATGAATTAGCAACTACAAGCCCTTTAACTGTGCAACAAGTTGTAAATACATTTATTAGTAGGCCAAAGGCGAGAATACAGGGGGATGTGGAGGCTAAACATCCTACCATTTTGAAGGAAGCCCTTCATTATGCCTTGATTTATGAGGACCAGTTTCTAAAGTTAAGGGATTTGACAACTTACCTTATTACTCATTGTGTGGGCGGTTAGCTCGTAGAGTGGGGGGAGAGCCCTAAAATTTACAAATCATAAATAGAAATCAACAACCAACCCTCAGACAAAATCATATTTCGATGCAAAGGACCCTATTGCCCACTAGAAAATTTATAGCAGCAAAACTGGAAAAGATGAGGCAAAAGAGACTGTGTTTCCATTGTAATGATCAGCATGTGCCTAGCCATCAATGTAAAAAGAAATTGTTCATTTGTGAAGCTGTGTATCTAGATGAATAGGGTGATGCCATTGTGGACCCATTTGGAGAAGGCGGCAAAGGGATAGAATTCTATGACATTGATGATTTGATGGGAATATCAACCATGGCTTTGCATGACATTGGATCGGGGAAGCCCAAAACAATGAAGGTAGAGGGCCAAGTTGGATTGTTCCAACGACATATTCAAGTATTAATTGACTTTGGGATAATTTCATAAATAAATCACTAGCCTTGCAAGTTGGGCTTTAGATTGACATCACTACAACTTTTAAGGTGACGATAGCTAGTGGGAAGGGTGTGGAGAGTGACGGAGTGTGTAAAGGAGTCAAGGTTAAGTTGCAAAGAATAGGGATGACATTGGACCTGTATGACCTACATTTCGTTGTTGTGGATCTAATAATAGGGGTACATTGGTTGGAGACCTTGGGGGATATTGTTTGGAATTTTAGCCATAGGATGGAATTTACAATGGAAGATAAGCAAGTTATTTTTCAAGGATGACAACCCAAGGATACTTGGTTGGTTACATGGGTATATTTTATGAAAGAATTGGCCAAAAAGGGGTAGTTGTTTGTAGTGTAGTTGGTCAACAAGGAGGAGTAAGAATACCCTTTTGCTGAGAAAGAACCGAATTGTTGAGCAAAAGGGTATCAAGATTTAGATAAGCTATTGGAAGAATTTTGAAATCTTCCAAAAATTCAAAGGACTTCCACTGAAACGTAGTCATGACCACAAGATTATGTTAAAAGGGGTTGGGTAGCTAGTATCAGTTAGACTATATTGGTATCCTTATGTCCAAAAAAGGGAAATTAAGAGATTGGTTAAGGGACTCTTAGAGGATGGAATAATACAACCCAATATCAACCCTTTTCCCCCACCAGTGCTACTTGTAAAAAGATTGGATAGGTCATGGAGATTTTGAATGGATTGTAAGGAACTCAATAAAAAGATGATGAAAGACAAATTTTCTATTCCCATTATTGATGAGTTGTTGGATAAACTAAGGGGAGCTCAATATTTTTCAAACTTAGATTTACCGTTAAGGTATTATCAAGTGAGAATGAGAGAGAAAGACATTAGGAAACTGCTTTTAGGACTCACTATGGCCACTACAAATTCTCGGTGATGCCCTTTGGAGTAATGAATGGGCCTTTGACTTTTCAATTGTTAATGAATGTGGTTTTCCAAGTGCATTTAAGGAAGATGATTTTAGTCTTTTTCAATGATATTTTGGTATACAACCTAAGTTGGGAGGAGAACCTTCAACATGTAAGGACAATACTAAAGACTTTGAGAAAAACAAGTTTTGTGTAAAGATGTCGAAATGTGAATTTAGGTGAACAAAATTAAAATTTCTTAGACATGTGGTGAGAGCATGTGGGGTGGTAGTTGATCTTGCTAAGGTGAAGGCCATTACTAAATGGCCAGTTCCAAAAATAATCAAGGCCCTATAGGGATTCTTAGGAACTACGAGGTACTACCATAGGTTCATTTAGAAGTATGCTAGAATAGTTGAGCCATTCACTAATTTACTAAAGAAAGACGCCTTTGTGTGGGATGATAAGGCACAATAAGCCTTTGAGAGGCTTAAGCAAGCCATAACAATAGCTCATATACTTAGATTACTAGATTTTTCTATGCCCTTCATTCTTGAGTGAGATGCTACTGAAAACTAATGTAGGGGCGGTCTTATCTTAAGGAAAAAGGCCCATTATGTACTTCAATAAGGCATTGCATGGAGCTCACTTAAAACTCTTCACTTATAAGCGTCAAATGTTAGTTATCATTATAGTTGTTCAAAAATGGCGACATTATTTGTTAGGGAGCAAGTTCATAATTTGGATGAATCATAAGAGCCATAAGTATTTGCAAGATTAGAAAATAGTGATGTCGGCACAACATAAGTGGTTATTAAAGCTATATAAGGTATGATTTTTTTGTAGAGTTCAAGGTAGGAAGAGAAATGTGGTAGCAAACGGACTATCAAAACAAAAGGAGGAGAATTCAGTAAACTACTGTGAGAAAGGCTTATGTTTAGTAATGACATCCCCAATTTCACAATGGCTAGATGCAATTAAAACATAAATTAGAGGAAATAACAAGGTAGAACAATTGATCAAAAGGATCAAGGAGAGTGAGGCCATTGTCCCTTGGAAGTACAAAGACGAAATTATTATTTTTAAAGATAAGATTTTTATTTCACAAGGAATTTCTTTGATTCCTCTTATTGTGAATGAGATTTATAGCAACTCACATGAAGGGATAAAGAAGACATTAAAGAGAGTAAGGGTTGTGTTCTATTGGAAAGGGATGAAACTGTTGATTGAGCAACAAGTTTAGCAATGTATTGTATGTCAAAGGAATAAAAATGAGAATACCTATCCACTAAGAACATTGCAATCCCTTTCCATTCCGAAACAAGTATAGGAGAATATTGCCATAGGTTTCATTAATGGTCTACTTGTGCTTATGGGAAAATCAGTAATTCTAGTAAGAGTTGATTGGTTATTTAAGTTTGGGCATTTTATACCTCTCTCCCATCCTTATGTTGTAGTGAACATAGCTCGGGCTTTCTTTGAGAACATTTTAAGTTATATGAGATGTGAATAATGATTGTATGTGACAAGGATTCACTATTTACCATTAACTTCTAGAAAGAGTTATTTCAGCTACAAAATACATATTTTAAGTTCTCATTTACTTATCACCCCCAAAACAGACGGCCGAACAGAGGTACTAAACGAAATGCTGAAAATGTACTTATATTGTTTTGCAGTAAAACACCCTAAAGAGTGGGTCAAATGGATCCCATGGGCTTAATGTTGTTATAATACATGTCGACATAGTGCTACCTTGCATACCCCCTATGAGATTGTATATGGGTAAAGTCCTCCTTTACTATCTTATCTGACAGGGATGGCCAAGGTGGCTTCTATGGAGTAATTATTAGAAGAAAGGGATGCAATGTTGCAAAAGATCAAGTGAAAATTACATGTTGTGTAGGATCGGATGAATAGACTACATGATTAGAAACGAAAAGAAGTTGAGTTTCAAATTGGAGATCATGTTTATGTTAAGCTCCCGATGTATTGTTAGACCTCAATCTCACAATGCATGGACCAAAAGCTTAAATCCAAGTTTCAAGGGTTGTATCAAATTTGCAACCAAATCGGTAAAATGACTTATGAGTTGATTTTTCCAGTAGAGGCTCAAGTTCATCTAGTATTTTATGTCTTAGGTTGAAGAGATTTGTAGGAACTGAAGTCTGTGCACAACATGGATTCTGAAGAGTTCCAAGATGCACTGGAGCATTTGGAGGAGATGGATCAACCACAAGTTATGTTGGAGTGATGTTGTCATGGTAAGGACTTTGAGCTATTAATTATTGGAAGGGAAAAACACCTACAAGTGCAACTTTGGTGGAAGAACAAGATTTCAAGCTTCGTTTTCCAGATTTTCAGCCTTAACAAGGTTGTTGCTAGGGGGAAGGGGGAATGTTATAGGATTTTGTTTTACTTAGTCGAGTTGCCTTTTGTTTTACTTAGCTAGTTGTAATGTTAACTGGACCTTGGACTATAGATTGGGCCATATATGTATTAACCCAATTTTTGTATGTATTTTGTCGTTGGGGAAGGAATGAGAAGGTAGAGCATTCTAAGTTCAATTATTGCTTCTACAGAGACTGGCAGTAAAGGTTCCCAGAGGGAGATCCGTCCTAAAGGGCCAACCACAAGGGCACAAGCAACTATTTTAATAGCTTTATCAGTGGAGAATCCCCTTGACTCCCATCACTATGTAATAGGCTGGATATGGTTTAGCTTGAACATATGGCATGGTGGTCAGATTTGGACTTTGAGAGGGAGATGATCCTAGCCTCATTAGAGGGAGACCAACACCTCCGGCCTCATTGGAGGGAGACCTGACACCTTTGGTCTCATTCGAGGGAGACACCACCTCCATGGAAGAAAACTTCCCCAATTCCATTCATCCAAAAAGTTCCCTACAATTACATCATTCTCCACATATAACCTTTTTACGTAGACTTTGAGTTTAATACTAACTTGGGCTTGACCACTTCTAAGGTCTAAAGACAGGCCCATAACACACTACCACACGCTACTTAACATTGACCCAGTCATGGCATCACAGTATTTTACAAGATCTCATTACACAAAGTCACCAATCTACCTTCAATCAACTTGGATATGCTACCACTCACCACCACACTTCACCTCTCTCTAACAAAATTCTCTCACATGAATGGCCTTCTTGAAAAGTTTAGTTACATTGGCCCAACAATTTTATGAAAGGCCCCATCCTCCTATTCTTTCCCATCACAAGGATAGGGTTTTACCCAGTCAACACTATTAAAAGATGAAATTTCAGTTGACAAATCTGTCAACATGGCCACATCGGTAATGCCATGTTTCATGAGCATGTCATTTTCATTAAAACACGTGGATGCACATGTCAAACGAGTAAGCTATGTGAGCCCTAACCACCATGTTCCTCAAACAGCTTTGTTCTCACGAAAATCATCAAAAATTGCAGAAAAAAACCTAGCCGGAATCCCATTACTGGAGAGGTCAATGGGATATGCAATTACGGTCAACATATTCCAAATATCATGCATATCTTCATCAAACCGAAGATGGAAAACTTTCTCACCAACTCATCAAGAATTCAAGCAAGGTTCCAAAACATTCCCGGACTTCAACGGATTCTAAATCAGCTTATATGGAATGATTTTCAGTTGCACTATTTTTCGTTTCTGATTGTATTTCTATTTGCCTATAAATACAAGCCACATTGTAATGGTTAATTCATTCAATTTTACGAAATCAATTTTAGGGTTCTATGTGTTCTTTGCTGTTCTTGGGTTTTTCCATTTCAAAAATCCTTCGATTTCTTGTCTTCCTTTTCTTAATTAACACAAAGTAGTGGTAATAATAATAATGACAATGGAAATTCATCTCAAGGAACAAATTGGAGTCATCCAAACATGCTGATCAACAAGCAATTAGGAGCAAAATAAGTTATTGTTTGTCAAATATGTGGAAAGAAAGAGCATTATGCCTTTAAGTGCTAGAGATGCTTTGATGATGCATTTCAAGCAAAGGAAATATACAAGCTCTAGTTATTATGAATTTGACATAGAAAGGCAAAAATGCATGGGTGGTTGATTTTATTGCAACTACTCATGTCATCGACACAATCACTAAGTTGGACAATGTTGAGCTTTATTGTGGAACTGATGTCATTTAGTAGGAAATGGAGAAAGAATTCCCATAATGTATGTCAGCTTTGCAAGTCTAAGTAAGTGACGGTCAAGTACCTTTAAACTCAGTTCTTGTGGGCCCTTCTATTTCAAAATATCTACTACCTATTCCAAAATTAACAGATAATTTTTCTTGTATTGTAAAGTTTCACTTTCATATTGAGGCTACATGAGAGTTCTAGAGGAGCATTTGCCACAAGGTGGGCAACAAAAATGTGGAGATTACGAAAGTTACTTTACGGGGTTATCACCATAATGTTAAACTAAAAGACGTTGCTACACTTTGTTACCCTTAAGTCAAATGGGATATATTTTTGCCAATTTGATGTTTTTTAGGTTAAATTTTTGTTAAATGAATATTTAGTTGTTAGTGCTGCTAAAATGAACGTTTAAGATCAAAATCCCCTACTTTTGCTTCGTCCTTTCAGCTGACATGTGTCAGTTAACTGGCCTATGGTACCCATATGTGAGTACCCATGTCTTTGATCTTGTTCCCCTTTGATACGAGTGTTTTTATTATTTGAAACTGAAAGCTTCGTGTATCGTTTCAGTGAAGTTAGAGGCAATAAACTGACTGGTACAATCTTAGATGCCATTGGCAACTATACAAGCTCTGAAATCCTGTATGTTTTTCCTTTGGAATATTTTATTTGCTTCCCTATATCACTCAACTGTATTATTGCTCTTTTATATATGTGATTTTCATTATTCTTGTTAATGCTTTCAGGCATATATATCCTACAATCAGATCAGTTATTCACTCTCCTAATGATCAATTTAAAGAACAAAAAAAGAAAAGAAAAAGCGATTAAAAGTTGTCTATCTATTATGTGCCTTAGAAGCTGAGCTTGAAACAAGGCCTTCAACAAAAAATTCTTCCTGAAACAAAATTTGGTCATAATTTTTTTTATTTTTCGCATTTCGTTAGTGAAACCATGCATCAAAAGTTATTATGCTGAGGAATTAATCTACACAAGAATTCTTACATTATGTTTGAGTATATTTGTTAAAAAATGCATTCTTATTTTACAATTGATTTAAAAATCTTAGAATTATTTTTATATGAAATTTAAGCATTATAAAACTTTTGTTACACTGTTTTAATATTTTTTAATGTATTAAAGAAGCTTTTTCGCAATAATCATCTTTGAATATCATATTGAATGATGTGACGTTGAAATGAAACTCAAGAACCATTAGGTTCAAGACTCTTGTGTTCTCCCTTACTCAATTCCATCCTTCTAGAACCCGTTCTAACTTTCAGAAACAGAACGAACTATTTTGTTCATAGTTCTAGCTCTTTCAATTGGTTCAGCGTGGTCATTTAAATTCTCATCAATGGCAGGGATGCCTTAAGGGACTTCTCAGAAATGCCTATAAAAGATATGGCACCAGATTACGTCGTCTATGTAGGTGTGTTTGCAGGCACCAGATGGGGCACCAGGAGGTGTGCCCAGAGCAGGCACCAGATGAGACACCAAGAGGTGTGTCGACAGAAGGCATCAGGAGGTGCGTCGACAGAAGGCACCAAAAGGCACACAGGAGGTGTGTCGAGTGAAGGCACCAGGAGGTGTTCCAAAAGGAGTAAGCACATAAGAGGTGTGCCGAGTGAAGGCATCAGGAGGTGTGCCAACAAGTGGTATCGGAGCACCAACAAGTGGTATCAGAGCCCTAGGTTGAGAAGGGGTTGAAGTTTTGCAGAAATATTAAGTAACAGGAATAAGCCGTTACTCTGCCGGAGCAAAGTCAAAATTGTCCATTGTGAGCAGTAAGTTGCTGTGAAGCCGATTAGTCCGGGACTAAGCTTCTTGGTGTGAAGGAGCAAGGAAGCACAACACCAATCATAATGGCGGACTTTGCAAGTACAACTGGAGGACTGGAGAAGCTCAACAACTACAACTATGATTACTGGAACACGTGCATGAAGTCATATCTACAAGGCCAAGATCTATGGGACGTCACAGATTGGAGTAAAGCTACTCCACCAAAGAAAGAAAGAGCAACATCAAAGTGGGAAGTAGTTGGACGGCTGCTAGAGGCGACAAAGATAACGTCGGTAGCTAGCATTGATGTAGAATAGAATTGGGTGATGCTACCCAATTCGGAACTCGATTACGCGATTCGGGTCGAAGAGGATCCGGGCACAAGTGATCCAGGTGCAAAATTGGATCAATTGCATTGTTGCAGGTGCGGAGCGAATCGAGTCAATACAAATGAGTTCAGGTATGAAAAGATCGAGCTGGAATGACATTTATAAAGAGTCGCTGTAGGCGGCGAGAATAGGCATCGATAGCGCTACTGCCAGTGAAGAGTAGAACTAGGTGATGCAACCTAGTTCGGGACCCGAAGAGTAGATGCGGATCCAAGTATGGAGCGGACCGGATCGGGCGCGTGGGTGATCCAGCGTGAAACATATTGGACGTGTGCACCACATGCACAGAGCAGCAGATCGAGGATCATTACACTCACCAAGCGGAGTGCAGGTCGAAAAAGGATTCCATGGATTCGGGCATGGATCAAATGCAGCTTAAACCCACTAGAGACGGGTTTTTGTTGATGAACCCGAAATCGGCGCTGGGTCGTGAAGCGGGTTAGTCCACAGAATCAATGTCAAGTCCCAAAGCAAGTCAGTTGCGGTACAACGTTGGGTGTGTGAGATGAACGAGCGTGACTACGCAAGGCATGTGACGTATACACGTAGGAGACGCACGTGAGATTTGTTGACCAAAAGAAGAGAAAAATATCCTAGGATGAGATGCTTGATTCAAGATGAAATAAAAGAAGGAAAGTCAGCGTTGAGGGGAGTGTTGGAAAATCAATGCTGACAAGGTCCCACGAAAGATGTGAAAAGAGAAATAAAGAAGTCAAGGTTGCAGGACCCACAATAAAAGGACGAAACGTGAAGAATTCTTAAGCCGTGAAGTCAGTGGAATTATCCAGAATTATGCAAAAAGAAAAGTAATGTTGGGTCCCACACAAGAATTGTCTAGCCGCCGTGATTGTTGAATTCTGGTATCCTCTAGAGAATACTTAACAATAAATTAAACGTGGAGGCGCCGAATTCATGAAGAAACTGGAAACATGGAGAAGCCGATTTTCAGGCAGTACGCGGTAGACAAAGTCGGTTAAGCACTCTATAAAATGAGGAAGAGTTACACCCAGGAGGGGTGCCCAGCAGAGGCACCAGAAGGAGTGCCTAATGTAGGTACAAAAAGGGGTGCTAAGAGCAAGCACCAAGAAGGGTGCCAATTGCAGGCACCAGATGGGGCACCAGGAGGTGTGCCCAGAGCAGGCACCAGATGAGACACCAGGAGGTGTGTCGACAGAAGGCATCAGGAGGTGCGTCGACAGAAGGCACCAAAAGGCACACAGGAGGTGTGTCGAGTGAAGGCACCAGGAGGTGTTCCAAAAGGAGTAAGCACATAAGAGGTGTGCCGAGTGAAGGCATCAGGAGGTGTGCCAAGTGAAGGCACCAAGAAGCACAGCAACGTGTGTTGCTACTTAGCACTGTAGCAGTCCGACCAACACAGGTCCGATAGTGATTTTGTAATTTGTAACGTACTCCAGATATTTCTAATGAGAATGAGAAGGGGCCGTCGCAAAATCGGTGACAGTGGACGTAGGCATGCTTTGGCCGAACCACTCTAAATATTGTGTCTTCTTGTGTGATGTATGCTTATTTAGATTCTAGTTCCGATGTTTAATAAGATCCTGACAAGCAGTATCGGAGTTCCAACAAATGGTACCCCGAATTCCCAACAAGTGGTATCGGAACACCAACAAGTGGTATAAGAGCACCAACAAGATGGTACCCCGAATTCCCAACAAGTGGTATCGGAACACCAACAAGTGGTATCAGAGCACCAACAGTGTTGAGCACTTGTAGTCACGCTCGTCTTGTTAACAAGGGATTCAGTTTAGAAAGACGATGAAAATTGAGCATGGGATTGAACCAACAGTCCATCATTATTGTTGTCTGGTGGACCTCAATGGGCAAAGCAAATTGCTCAATGAAGCCTTTGGGTTCATCAATTCAATGCCCATTAAGCCAAATGATGCTGTATGGCAAAGCCTTCTTAGCTCCTGTTTGGTTCATCAGAACTTGGAGCTTAGAGAGATTGCAGTAAAGAACCTTTTCCAATTCGAGTCTCTTAATCCTAGATATTATATAATGCTATCCAACATGTAATGGCAGTTGAAGTTTGAAGACTATTCCCCGAATACATCACAGGTATTAATGGGCAGAGATTGAAAGCTCACAGCCAGAATCTACCTACAGCTTTTATACTGTTACATCTCAGGAGTCTCCCATAAGGATAGTTAGAAATGCCAGGATGTGCAATGATTGTTATACGTAACACCAAATATGTTTCAGTGATTTATGAATGAGAGATCATTGTAAGAGAACATTCTCGATTCCACCATTTCAGAAATGGAACTTGCAGCTACTACGGTGATTTCTGGTGAAATTGACTAAGTTTTGTCCTTGCCTAATTGATTCATGGGGAACATCTGTGTTTTTATCACCATCTTGAATGTATTTCTCTAGAAATATAGATCTTTGGCAGGAGAAGTACACCATTAAAGGAGAGGAAATTGAGTAAACCAAGCTTTTGAAAATGGCTTTCATGGCTATTACATTCAATCATAGAAACTGGAAACTAAAAGTTGCCACAAAAAATGTGATGGCAAAGAACACTCTTTGGACATTCTGCTGGAAAAGTAACTTAGTAGAACTAATTCTGCCGTTGAATAAAGGTCATCATTCTTCTAGTTTACAGGAGTGGGCTTATTAGATATGAGCAGATGAAACTGCTACTGTGGTTCTAGTGGTCCACAGATCACCACTTTCTATTGCAACACCAGGGGGATCTTCTCTGACTAACAACGCCAAAACATTGACTGAACTCCACATTTTAGTGACGTTGCTGCCACAATCCCCTAAGGTTACGACAAAGATAGCATCAAAGACACCTGCTCCAGGAACTCCTACTAGCAAAACTCCTTCCATGTTAACTGGAGCTTCCAAAAGCTGCATTTTTGTTTCAAGTTTAATCTGCAAATTCAGAAAGCTAGTCACTAGTTGAACCAGATTGCAATGAACTAGAGTTTTTTTTTTAAATAAAAAATAAAAAATAAAAAAGGGACAAAGCCCCCAAAACTTTATTAATAAAACACAACTAAAAAAGGCAAGGCTTAAATCTTTCCCGTACACCAGAAGCCTCCTGTAGGGTGGGAAAAAGAAATACAAGGCACAAACTGAAGTAGGCTTAACCCATACTTCATCTAACCTCACCTAGGTTATGCAACACCTATGCTTCCCAAAACAAAAGCTGCTCATAATCCCAATACAAAAGATGTGGTAATGTCGGGACCTAAAGGAGCCCGCACTAGTGGGAGCCTCGGGGCCGATGCAGGTGGAGTTGGAAGCTGGGATAGAGGAGTGAACTGCAATACTGATTCATCAGATAAGCTTGGTGGAGTAAATGGACTGACAATGGGGTAATGCCCTAACGAAAAAGGCTTCTCTTTCATCAAAATAAAATTGGACAACATCGGTGAACCAATCACTTTTTCATCGTGCGGATTGATCTCCTTCTTCCGTGATGGTTGAGCTTCTTCTCCGTCACCATAAATGACTTTCCCACCATCTTCATCAACGTAGCTCAGGGCCAGGAAGGCATAATGCACTTAAGGGTGCATCATAAAAATCCGTGAAGGACTTACAGCAACCTTAGGTGGATTTTTTTTTTTTTTTTTTCTTTTGGAGTAGCAAACTCCAAACCTGGTGGAATCGCAAATTAAGACTCCTTGACTCTTTGCCATTAAGGTATCCATTATTGTAAAACAAATTTAAATTGCAATTTATGAAAAATTTACGAGGCAAAATATAGGGGAACCTATGTTCTCTATATGCATAAAGTGACTACTAACTACGAGATGTTGAATGCTCATAATTCGTTTGTCAAGATTAATTTTAGTAAGGGTTTAATCAAACGTTTACCAAGATTGTAATCTCAAATCAACTAAGTTCATTAGCAATTATATGGAATTTTTAGATACATATTAAGATCATAGTAATTATTCTTTATTGTTTCAAATTACAAGATTGTAATCTTTGCTTGAAGTTTCACAATATTTTTGGGCCCTAAATCTTACAATTCTGAAAATACTCCTTAAACTAGTAGCAAATATGTTGCAACAATACGAACCCCCCATTTTACGAAAAATATTGAAGTCTGATACTCATTTTTCTTTTGGAATTATTAACCTGGATCTGCGTAATTGATGTTAATTAAAGTAGAACAACTAACGAGGGTAAAGCAAAAACCAAACTCCAACTTCATGATTCTTATTTAAGGGAACATAGAAAAAACAAAAAGCACTTCAAAATCGGGAACTACTTTGAAAGTGTCAATCTTTGGCTTGAATCTTATATGCAAAATCACTATTTTGGTCCTTGAATTGCCTGTCATAGTTTAAAATTGTCATCAAATCATCAATTATGTTGATCAAATCCCTTTTGTTGTGAATGTCTTTCAATGTTAATCGTGACTTGCTTGAACATCCACAGCCTGATGGAAAAATCCTAATGCGACTAATGTCATTATACACTTGTCCTCATAAATGCAGGAATAAAAGCAAAGAAAACTTCTTTCAGCATCCTTATTAGTCCAAACAATAAAAATACCATTATTCTTAGGCTTCTCAGATTTTTTTTTTTTTTTTTTTTTGAGTCACCAAAATGCAACTTGAAACTAAAGCAGCTATGGTAACACTTAAGTTTTTTCATATGCCATATAAAATGTTTGTTTTTATTAAGGTGGAGAATACAAATAACTGGAATGACATATGGTCTGACATGACGAGAAAAGAACCTATGGAACACCGGCATATGATATCTGATCCCAAGCATAGCATCTCTTGCTGCGGACACCGCTTCAACAATCACTTTTTTTGTTGGGTCAGAAGCTTCCTCTGGCCATTGTTGAAAATTTGCATAGAAATATTAAAAATAAGAAAAAGAGTAGAAAAGTGAAAAATACTAAATTTACAGGTTATATAAACTAGATAATCTCAACAACATGCACATGGTTCTCCAAATTGTACGATTTCTGAAGTTCACAGTTTGAAAATGGAGCTCATAAACAAGCAAAAACCTGGTCTAGAACATAGTTTTATGTGCCTAAATCTTATTTAAAGTACCACATTTTTTTTTCCACAATGAGACGTGGATAGCTTATGGTAATAGACTCGGGATAAATCACTTGCTTCTCCCTGCTCTCACCGACGGGAAAACTAGAAGTCCAAAAGAAAACCCAAAAAGACGATAAGTACCACGACCAAATCTAAAATCGAAAAAATCAACCAATCAAATAGCAAGCACAACCTGAAATTTCATCATGACAATTGTATAATTTGTTATAATTTCTGAATGAATGTCTTAAAATAACTTGTTATAATTTCATAATCTTGTGGCCCAGCAAATGAAATATTGCATTTTTACTCAGCTCAACCCAGCCCATAACAGCATATAAGGCTTTGCCTTAATTACGGTAAAAGTATTGATTGTTATTGCTAAATTACCCTTGGAACTTCCCTCTTTGTTGAAAAGAAGCCCACCGCCGACTTGGCTTTAACATTTTCAGACGTAAATTAATCCTGAGAGGATTTCGTCGTGGTTCCGTATGAAGGGAACTTGGTCGGTTGGTTAATTCTATCCGGCTGATCTGGGCTTGCACTTTCCATATTGACCCCAACCGCTGGCCTTTCCAAACCTTTCCTCAGTTTGCGTGAGCGAGAGAATCACAGAGAGGTAAGTTCTCTGTTCCTCTAGTTTATATGTTTGAAAGTTAGGGTTCCTTTTTTCTTTTGGGAGATTGAATTAATGAAACGCGAGTTAAAGTTTCTTTTGGCTTGTGTCGATCTGAGCCTTATTTTCTTGTATGTTGGGCTTTTGAAATTTTCTTGCTTTAGAAGGTCTAATGGGATTTTATCGGATTATTGGAGTTCGGCTTGTTAGATTTTTTTCAGAGGTCCGCTCTGGTTTTATATACGTTTGGTTTTTGGTTGCCTAGAATGTTTTACTAGATCTAGTGTTCGCTATATTCTATTTAATTTGAGGATTCTAAGAGCTGAATTGGGAGTTTCCTTTAAGTTTTTTAAAACTCAATTCGTTTGAATTATCGTTCATTCTTCCCTTTTCCTTTTCTTGATAAACAAGCAAAAAATGTTCTAATGCAAAGACTTGTAAAACCCATGAGTTGGTAGACCGAAGTAGGGATGGTTTTAATTCTGGTTTTTTGCCAACATAGTTGGCCCGTACGAAACAAACTGCTCATAGGTTGACTGGAGGAAAGGCTCCCGGAAAGCAACTCGCTACCAAGGTTTGTGCTATTATCCTAACTCCTCTCTCTCTCGCGGTTAGCTTCATGATTAAAATGTTATTTCTTCGTTCGTTATCTAGACAATACCGTTTATTTTCTATACACCATATGATCAAGTGCAGAACTTAAAATCCATTCTCTTAGATAATGTGATTGTTTGTAGAATTACACCTAATAGTAGACCAACTTTCACACTTCAAATTCTTGTTTGGATTGGTTCCAATTAGTGTGTTTTACCATCTAGGTTCGACCAAACTTGTAGGTGAAATCACATCAACTATACTTAATGGGTTTACTCTGTAGTCATCAACGTCCTCTTGGTGTGTTAGCCCAAAATTGTGGTGAAGTTGTTAGCTATGCTTGTCTTCAAAAAGCACGTCAAAAGATGTCATTTGTAGGGTGGTGCAGTAATTGGTGTTGTACTGCATCTCAACAAGTGCTAACCGGTAATGTTACTTCCTAGGCCTCTCAATCTAAATTACATTTAGATATAGTGTAGGGTCAAATAGAGAGATTTTAATTTTTGAGAAACTCAGCAATTCTTCTTCTAAGGTTTGGGCGGAAAAGGCCTACTGTCAGAAATTCTTCTTTGACACTCGAAAATTTGTCATTCAAGAATGTCCTTTTTATGAGACATACGAGGACATTGATGGGGTCCCTTTGCCTGTCACCGCTGTTGTACCCTGTAATGTTATTTTGGCAACCAAGGTGATAGCTTTAGCCACCCCCATTACTCTCAAGTGTGTGCGGAAGCCACTGTTTGGATTGCTAAAATTGGCCGCCTATCACATAGAAATTATCACATGAATCAATGTCAATAAAATCTTTACCTTAAATCCAATAAGAACAGGATATTTTTACGTATATAGACCAACATAGTGATTTTTTTTCTTAGTGAATCTGTTTGTATACTTTTGTATCCAGCAACTGATTCTCTATTCCTCTGGGTTTATTTGCAGGCTCGGAGCTTCTAAGCTTTATTGGGTTTTTGTTACAAATAGCGTGTTATCATGGCAGCACTAAAGGAGCTTCTTCCGCCTGCGAAATCAACCACAACTACATATTATGACCACTCCAATGACCCGTGGTTCAAGCAGAGATTCAGTTCCTCTGAAGCGGAAAAATCCACTGTTGTCAAGCACAATATTGTGCCTCCTTACCTAAAGCGTGCAGGTTTTGTTCCCCGAAAGGTAGAGGATTTTGGGGATGGGGGTGCATTTCCAGAGATTCACGTTGCTCAATACCCTCTTGGCATGGGTAGAGACAGGTCATCAAAGCCTGGATCAAAGATTCTTCCTGTGACTGTTGATGCTCGAGGCAATGTTGCCTATGATGCAATTGTGAAGCAGAACGAGAATGCAAAGAAGATAGTTTACTCACAGCATAAAGATCTTATACCAAAGGTCCTGAAGAATGATAGTGGAGAGGCAGAAGCTGATGAAGAGATTGAGAAAGAGATTGAAGAGACAACACAAGAGACAAAAGCTGCCCTTGAAAAGATTGTGAATGTGAGATTAAGTGCAGCGCAGCCAAAAAATGTTCCAAAACAGTCCACTGAAACAAAATTTATCAAATATAAGCCATCACAGCAATCGGCAGCATTCAACTCTGGTGCCAAGGAAAGGATAATCAGTATGATGCAGATGCCTGTGGATCCACTTGAACCACCTAAGTTCAAGCATAAGCGAGTTCCAAAGGCTTCTGGGTCCCCACCTGTGCCAGTGATGCATTCTCCTCCTCGGCCTGTGACCGTGAAGGATCAACAAGATTGGAAGATCCCACCTTGTATTTCAAATTGGAAGAACCCTAAAGGTTATACGATACCCCTTGATAAGCGTCTGGCAGCTGATGGTAGAGGCCTTCAAGATGTTCAGATCAATGACAATTTTGCAAAGCTTTCTGAATCTCTGTATGTTGCTGAGCAGAAGGCTCGAGAAGCTGTTGCCATAAGATCAAAGGTTCAAAAAGAGATGATGATGAAGGAGAAGGAAAGGAAAGAGCAGGAACTGAGGACACTTGCTGAAAAAGCTCGTGCTGAGAGAACTGGTGTGGCACCCCCAGCTGCTATTCCAATCCCTTCTGAGAAGAGAGCCATGGATAGTGCTGATTATGAGCTCCCAAGGGACAAAGAGAAGGATTTCCCAAAGGAGAGTAGGGAGGAAAGGGAAGAACGACTGCGGCGTGAGAAAATTCGGGAGGAACGACGCCGAGAGAGAGAGAGGGAAAGGAGGTTGGAGGCCAAAGATGCTGCAATGGGAAAGAAGAGCAAGATCACTAGAGATAGAGATCGTGATATCAGTGAGAAAGTTGCTCTTGGCATGGCCTCTACTGGGGCAGGAAGAGGAGGAGAGGTTATGTACGACCAGAGACTGTTCAACCAGGATAAAGGGATGGACTCTGGATTTGCTACTGATGACCAGTACAATGTATATGACAAGGGATTGTTTACTGCACAGCCAACACTTTCAACCCTTTACAGGCCAAAGAAAGATGTCGATGCTGAGATGTATGGAGGTGCAGATGAGCAGTTGGAGAACATCATGAAGACTGATCGCTTCAAACCTGACAAGGGCTTTACAGGTGCCGCTGAAAAAGCAGGTTCGAGAGATGGGCCATTGGAGTTTGAGAAAGTGGCTGAGGAGGCTGATCCATTTGGACTGGATCAGTTCTTGACAGAGGTGAAGAAGGGCAAGAAAGCCCTCGAGAAAGTCGGTACGGGAGGGACAATGAAAGCAAGCGCTGGGTCTTCAATGAGAGATGGCTACGAAGGAGGAGGTTCCAGTAGGACTCGCATTGGGTTTGAAAGAGGACGTTGAGAAGCTTTTCATTTTATTTTGTGTTTTTTCCATCTTTCTCCCTTTCTTGGTCTCCTGGTAAAGCTAGTGGATCGTATGAGAATGTGTATTTTCTGTACACTAATGTACTATTTTCCTTTAATAGATGCAAATGAGCATATATTCTTGTTTACATTGTTTAGCATCGAGATAAAATTGAGTTAAGATACGTTTAATGTCAGATTTACTGCACAAGAGATCTACCTATCAAACATGGGTCGGTCCTCACATGTCATAGACCAAATTATCACACAAATTTCTGAACATTTAGAATAGGATATTCAGATATCCATGTGAAAGTTTTTGATATTTAAATTCAAATCAATTGAAACCTATATGAAAAGTATTGAATATTTCTAAACAAGGTATTTGATATTTTAATTAAAATCAATTTAAACTTATCTATAAATATTTATGGTTTTGGATTCATTAAAGTTCAATTTTCCTAACCGTTTCCACAGGGTAGAAAATTATATTTTAATTGCTCATTTGAATGAAAACGGAACAGAGTTGGAATATGTTTTCCCTATCTTAAATTTCAGTTTGATAGGTAGCAAATTAAAGTGTACTTTTACTTTTCTTTTTAAAAAAAAAAAAAAAAAGAAAAAGATTTGGACGCAAGAAGGCATGGGCAATCGTTGTAATTGTTTCTCTACTTTTTTTTTTTTTCCCGGCTCTCTTTCTGGGTTCACTTCTTGCCTGGCTAGTGAGGATTTTGCTTTATTATGGTGAATTACGGTACCCGGAGAGAGAAAGAGAGCGCCGGATTTGACTGTTACTGCAATTGGTCATCAAATTAGATTGCTTGGAGAAAAAGAAATGAGGTTTTTTTTTTTTTCACCTCTCCCCATGTAAGTAGAGCCAGACACCAAATCGAGAATCTTATAATTGATAAATAATAAATTTTTAAATTACAAAATAATTTATTCTTTTTTTATTCCTTACTTCTTATTAATTCAAATTAGATATTAACTTAATATAACTGAATTTTGAATTCTTAACATGATTAGCTCTTAATCTAGGTTTTGGACACCTAACCCAGTACGACTAGGTTTTAAATTCCTTACCTAATTAGGTTCTCTATGTAAAGGAAATAAGCTATAAAACCTAATAGTAAGTACTCCAAGCCGAAGAACATCTTGTTTAGAGAAAGGAAGAGAAAGGAGAGAGAGAGAGAGAGAGGGAGAGGCAAAACAAAGTGACAATAAAATTGTTTTTTTTAAAGAACATACTATATACTCTTCTTTTAAAGTATGTTTTAAAATTTTTTTATAAAGAACTCTAAATTAGTGTAAGTTGAAAACCAACCAGTTTGTGGGAAAGAGTTTGGTAATTATGCAATAAGAGTATATAAAAAAAATTAACAGAAGTTTTTACTTTAATTTGAAATGAGTTATTTAGTTTCAAGTCCTTAAGTTCTTTATTCAGCATCTTTTCTTGAATTATTGCTTTTTAATTCTCATTACATTTTAACACCTTATAGTGAAATTATCTTATTGAAAATCTTTCACTAGCCTTGCATGTCCGGACCTAGCTTCCTAACAATAAACAATAAATAATAAGAGAGAGAGAGAGAGTTCATTATAATTCTCAAATGATAATTGATAATTGATGTAAATTTAGGGACAAGCTTTTTTAAAAAAAAAAAAAAAATTTAACACACGAAGGAAGGGGAGGGGAAGGGACTCGAACCCATAATGATAAGCTTGAGTGAGGTCAATTTAAGATTAGTATTTAGTAGTCATTTTAGGATGAATATATATATATATAGTGAATTTAATATTTGGTAGTTGTCTATTCATGAACAGCTTGATGGTGGATGTTTCTCTACTAAAGATGCCTGAGGGGCTTTGAGTCTTTAAAAGCTAATTTTGGGGCTGAGTTGCCCTCAGGAAAATTCGTTGCCCTCAGGAAAATTCGTTGCGGTGAACAGCGTATGACTTTAATGGAAGTTATATTAACCAATATATATATGTCTGAATAAAAGGTACGTAACTCGTACTAGTCAGGAGAGGAGGCAGTGGCCAACTGGGGATCCACCGTAGCCATTCGTATTGGCTTAATTTGATTAAAAAAATGGAAATGGAACCAAAGCGAACCCCACATTCCAGTCAGGGTTGGGGGTAGTTGGCTCCACAAAAGCTGAACCACTTCACACGCTTGGCTGGGGTTTCTCGTGGGAGTTCCAGGTCTGAGCCACTTCCCTTTCTCCTGTTCTCTCAATTTCCTGCATGCGTTCCGTTGAAACCCATGTATTCTTCCAGAAAATTCACCTGGGCCATGAATGACTGGTTGATTTTGTCATCCAAAAGTGTACGGTTCTAGAAATATTTTCTGCTTAGATGTTAGTTATCGGGAGAAGAACGAATGTTGGTCGTGAAGTGGTTGGAATGCATTGGAAGCTTGTTCGCGCTCATTGATTTGTCTAAAGAAATAAAGGCATCTCATGAGCATAATGCATTCCATGAAAATTGTACTTAGTACCAACATTGCTGAAAGGGATGCAGTTGATTTTTTTTCTTTTTGGGGAGGTAGAGGTGAAATCAGTGGCTGAGAAGTTATAAAATTCCAGTGGAATTGTATTACGGTTTGCAATGAAAAGTATTCCCTTAGTTAGTGAGAAATAATGAACCAAGATTTACATTTAAGCTGTATTATCTTTATGCAATCTAGGTTTGGCAAAATTTTTGGGAGATGACTTGTGTTTATACTTGTCACTCTATTTGAATTTATCTTCATGATGACAGGACTGACTGTCATGTTATCTATGGTTACAAAACTTGTGATTTGTGTTGAAAACAGGTTTGAGTTTTACTGGTTTCAACCTTCCATTATGTTTGAGACGTGCAGGTGCAGAATTTCTTCATATCTGCCGAATCGAAAGCATTTATTAATGCTGCTGAGTCTATTGGTTTTGGCCACCAGGGGAGCCTTGGTACAACGAAAGGTGAAGCTTACAGAGATAATGACCGAATCTCTGTGATTGATCCTGGTCTTGCAGAAAAAATATGGGAGTCTGGATTGCACAAACTGTCTTCTGATATTAAAATTCGAGGAAAGATTTCTGTTGGCTTAAATCCAAATATCAGGTACTACAGGTTGGTTGAAAATTTTCCATAAGTTTATTCTTTGCTTTTCCCGAATGTAGATGAGATAAAAATTCATAGATAGTTAGTGTTTAAGGAACTCATTTAGTGAATGTTATTGATACGTTGTGAGTAATCTCTTTAACTGCATGAATATAGTGGGAAATAGGAAGGATTATTTTGGATTCCATCTAAATAGAGGATTTCTCACTTTCTCTTATAATTTTATTAAGGAAAAAAGACGAGCCAAAACTTTATAGGTCCATCCGCCTTGAAATTTCATATTGTTTTGGATGGTTTGACTTTTTAGGTATAAGACTGGTCAGCGCTTTGGAAGACATATTGATGAAAGCGTACCCTTTATACTTTGTTAATATGCTTAAGTGGTGGTTTTAAATCCAATGCAAAAAATGGGTTGAGCAGCCCATCAGAGCCTTTAGGTGGAGGAGAGGCTGTCTTTTATGGTTCAAGGAATGCTGTTATAGCTGAGGTAAATCCTTTTTTAGTTCTATCTTTCATCCCATCTGAAAAAAATAAAGCTTTTTTGGTTTCTTTTGTTCTGCTCAATCTGTGAGGTATGCATTGTCAATTAATGTTACATAAACTTTGAAGGTGTCTCCTACTGAAGGGATGACTGTCCTACACATACATGGGTCTCAGTGTATGTTACCTGAAGCACGGAATGTTACTAAAGGTGTTAAGTATGTCTTCGTTCGGATGTTGCATTTGCCTGATGAGTATAGCCATCTTAGTTTAAGCGGGCTTGGTAAGTTTCTCAGCTGAAGGCCATATCTCATCTTCTGCCTCTCTCTCTTCTTGATCATTTTTTGTAGCATGTCTCTTTACCCTTGATTTGGTGCTCAGAATAAAGATTAAGTTTTTGACTGAATGATATGTTGTAATCCTTGATAGCCTGTGTGCTAATGAACTCCTTTTCTAAAATGCTTTTTAACTTTAGAGTTAAAGTTAGTTGGAAAATATTTTCTTGTCAAGATGTGAGGATTGGTTATGAATTGAATTGGTTGAAGTTTTGAAGGTTATAGTCTTTTGTGCTTGAAACTTCTGGCTCTAGTGGGTTTTTATAATGGAAGGCAGTTGTCAGGATTTGTAGTGTCTAGGAATTAAATGGTGAAATTTTGAGGCTGAATGGGGGCTGAATTTGAAAAAGTAGGTTGCCTATGTCTGTGGTAGAGAATGAAAGTTTGATGCATTTGTGATGATGGTAATCTTAGGAAATTTTGGGTCCTTATAAAATCTTAAATAAGCTTAAGAGAAGGCAAGTTTTTATGAGAAAAGAAGAAAGAAAGGTGAGATTAAGTAGTTTGAGCACTGTGAAGGGTAACATGACAGTCATGCATACACACATGTGGGGAAAGTACTCACCAAGCACCCTTGCCTTAAGTAATACTAATTCTCACATATTTGCTAGTTGATTTCTTCAAGTACAATGAAGCTTATATATCAAGGTATGTGGATTGGACTAGGATCCTTGATACAGAATGTAAAAAATACATGTCTAACAGACTAACTTAGAACTTGAGAAAACTCTTGTAAAGCCTTTAACTACCCTAGGGAGACTGGGGGCTTGATATTAGTGTTAAAGGTGAATTTAGGTGGACGATTTAATGGAACTTCATTAGTCCTCTGCACGCAACAATATCTAATTGTTGTCTCAAAGCTATTGCCTGTTTCGGGCCTGGGATACTTTTGCAGAGTTCTCCCAGGATCATAACCGCCTTTGAATATAATAGCTGCATTTGGTCCTAGTTTTCCACCTGGTTTAATTATATAATAACTAGTCTACGTGGAGCAAATAAGTCGTCAATTATCATCAGCTTAGTCGTGGAATGGTTTGCTTGGGTAAGTTTTTTCATATCCCAAGCACAAAATTATAGATTTGCTTGGTAATATTATGAAACACTTATTTGGTTTTAGAAAGTTCCATGTGGTGATGAGTGCACTTTAAAATGTTTGATAATTAAGAAACATTTCTCCAAGTATGTTGACAGCCACCCTTTGTCTTCAAGTGATGGATGCTATAAGAAGATTTGATGCTACCATGAGTTTGATAAACAGGTGTGATGGCCGTTGTTGTGACTTTTGTTCAAATCTAATGGTCAATTGTGGTTGTCACTTAGCCAAGGACCGCGCGAGATCAGTTGTGGGGCGCATCTGTTTCTATCTTTCGTTTTCAAAACCATGCATCTAATATTCTATCTTTTTACTTTTAATACCACATATTGGACACATTAGTATTTAGACCAAATACTAAACATATTTAAGAGAGAATTTAAAAAAGAAAAAAGAAAAAAAAAATATGTGTATGTTGTTTTGAACAATAATATTAGGAATAAAAACTAAAAGTTGTTCTCTATGATCTGAAAAAGTTCTATTACAGTGTCATCAAATTGAACTTCACCGCATTACATGGCGATGATGTAATTTTTTGTGTTGCTTCTCAGGTGAATGCCAATTTTCTATTGTTGTATCAGTTGATTGAGTAATAAGCCAACAGCTAAACTCGCGTGGCCCTTTTGATGTAAAGATGATTTGACTTTTAAAGGAAAATCATGAATTTATTATGCGGAAAAAAGTGTAGCATAGTAGAGTTGCAATATTCATGACACATACGCTCTCTTCATCTCGTCATTGACATGCAAAATTCAGTATTGTCATCAATATACATGCGAGCTTCATTACCAATTCATAGGCCTCAGAATTTAGGGGTTGCTAATATGCTAAAAACTTTGAGCAGGATTTTAGTGCTGCAAGCAGTGACTAAAGAAAAGAAATGGCGGTCGCTTGTGTATACAGTTTTATCAACGGTTCATATTAAACCTGTTAAACTGCAATGAGTAAGGTTCGCCAGAATTTTGAATGTTAGAAGCTTGTTGTCTGTATTTCTTTATGCTACGCGTTCTTTCGTGGGGCTTGTGATGGAGTAGTGGGTCATAATTAAGGCATCACCTATCTTGCAGTAAACTAGGGATAAACTCTCCTTTTGGAAACACGTAAGGTTCTTGGGTAATATTTTGGATTAATTCCCAACACATTCATGATTCGGGAAAATGGGTTTTTAGTTCTTGAAAATTCTGTCCATGCCCACAAAGACCACACCTCTGGGGTCTGGGTACCATTCTTCTATTAGCTCTTCTTTTAACGGTGGCTTAGGCTCTGGGAAGTCGGGTCCGGTGGCTCCGCCAGAGGACTCTCTGGGGGACTGCTATCGGGTTCCTGTTGTTGTTCCTTCCTGCTTGTAACATGCGCGTGCTGATGGTCCATTCCCAGTTGTTGATCTCCGGGGAGAAGAAAGCGAAACACGGTTCCAAGGATTTTGTTTGACAAGGAATCAGAAGATATTCTAGGGAAAACAAACTGTAAAGCGGGAGAGATCAGGAGAGAGGAAGAGATTTTGAAGCACTTGAGATTAGTTGAAGCAGACGACTTAAGTTTACAGTAGATGATTGAAGAAAGTCGTCAAGAAATCGGAACAAAGTTGGGTTTTTTAAGGGTCTGTTAAAAATGTGAAGTAGGGAGGAGGGAGAGAGGACCGGGCAGGAACGAACTCTAGAAAAGGGAACCAAGCCCCACTTTATCCTAATGTCGACGACGGAACCTCTCCAAGCCTAATTATTTATTAGGGGGAAAAGAGGATTTAGGGTTTACGGGACTCGGCGGAGATGGTGACACGTGGTGTGTCCTAATTCAGATGGACGACCAATCGTTGAGGCCTAAAGACTAGCGTTATCTGCAGTACAGCCCATCTTGGAGATGAAAAATTCAATGTTCCGAGGGATCTTGCTTCTGCTTGGAAGCCAGACGTACAGCAGACATCCACAACGTGTTCTTTTGTTGTGTATATAAAAATGAAAAAAAAAATATTATACTCAATTTATTGTTTTCTATTACAGCAAAATACAAGTTAACTTGAACAAATGGCTTAGAACTAGGAGGGTTTAGGTTCAATAATAGATAGACTCGCTAGTTAGGAATTTGACCCAATTACCACTAAGCTAGATAAGTTCCCCTGTTAACACTGGAGGGCATGAACCTCTGAACTTGTGGTTAACAGCCACATAAATAAAGGACATTGAAGGAATCACATCATGAAGGGGTCTTATCTTAAGGCTTTAATTTCATAACTGAATTACGTTATCCGTCCTTTTAGTTGAATCGGAAAGTCTTCTTCCCACCACGTGGGTTTTTGAAAATTGAACAAAATGAAAAATCAAATAAGCAAATCTGCCGCTCTCTCAACGAAGAGGGCTACGGTGGGAAATTCACCTACAATTTATTATAACATTGGACAAGCATACCAAATCGAAAATGAGGAACAGAATACAAAAAAGAAAAGAAAAGAAAAGAAAACCAAACCTTATGCTAATCCAGTTTATACAAGCAATTTTTAGATTAATTGAAAAAAAAAAACCAAAGTTTCTCCCAATGCAATTTATGCAAGTAATTTCCATACCAACAAAAAAAAAAAAAAAAAAACCAAATGTATACCAAAGTTTCTCCTAATGTAGTTTTATGCAAACAATTTCCAAACCAACAAAACAAAAATTCCAAATGTTTGATCAGCATATTGGATCAGTGATAGTCCCTTGCAGTCATAAAACTTTATCATAATTTCTTTGCTGTCGTGAAACTTGATCTAGTAGAACAAGGCTTTTTATATATTTATCCTAGTAAAAAGAATCTCCTACACCCTTAATGTGAAGATCTCTTTTATTTTTGTTAATAAGATAGTATGAAAATAGCCTTTTATCACTGTATATCAGAATTTCATTCTTTTTTCCAAAGTTAATCACCTTCTTCATATCAAATTCCTCATCAATCTCAATATCAAAAATCGCATCAATCTCATTATCAAATCCCCCATTAATCTCAATATAAAATAGTTTGATCCTAGATTCTTCATTTCCATACTCCATCGCCTAAACGGAGTGACACTCCTCTTCCCACCATCATCTAGATGGGACAAGTGCAAGATGTTCATCAACCGTTGAAACTACCACGTTCACACATTTATCTTGTAAAATCTTTGGCAAAGTAATTTCATGAAAAACTTCATCCTCCATATTAAATGACAAGATTACATTTGAAACAAAGAAGGGTGTTACACAGGATCTACTAACTAGTGGAGTGCTTCATTGAAGTAAACTGAGAAGTACTGGCAACTCATGACATAAGAGGTAACCGAAATCATAATAGAGTGCCATGCGCCAGTTCTTAGCATGTAAACTTCAACCATAATGAGAACACCCAAGAAAGCCCTAAACGGATATGCAAGCCTCACCAGTTTGTAATTGTCTATCTTGGCATCATAACCAAATCCCAAAGAATGACTAAGTGAGTGAGGATATTTCACTAGAGTGTCAGGAAGTGGAAGTAATATGGATTTGTTAATAGAAAGGTTCCAAACAACATATGACTCATGACTAAAAGGAGAACCACTATAGGTGAGACAAACTAGGTCGTTGCATGAACCAACTATAGACATAGTTGGGCTATTGCAGGAGTGTGAACAATGCAACTCTATGAAATTCAACTGGTAAGCAAATAAACCTCCTTGGGCTCTATTTCTCCATTGACAGGGAGTAGGAGGTTTTGTATGTCAATGAAATGGTTTGGGGCAAGGAAGGTAAAGTTGAAATGGTTAATGAAATGGTTTTCAAGGAATGGATCATCATAAGAATGAAGTGTGAAATGCATTTTATTGTAGTGGAGGTCGAAATGGTAGAAGAGAAGTGAAGGCATGTATTGGGGGTTGGAAAAAGAGTGATTGAAGTGGGTGGCAATGAACCAGAGGCTACTGATTAGAGAAAACCACATCTTGGAAGCATATTTGAATCTTATCAATGGCTTCATTGGTAGTCTTAACATGACTTTTGAGATTAACTCTATCGAGAGCTTGCTTGCCATTGTCTTTTTTAGTAGTCTTGGCGTAAAGGAAAAACTGTAGAAGAAAGTAGAATGAGTTTTCTAAGTAAGAATGGGTTTTCAATGTCTTTGTGTAAAGGGCTCCCATGCTTATCGTGTGAGTTTTAATAGTTTTTATCATAATGTCATACACCGAAAAACTATGAGTTCCTATTCCTCAAAAGGAAAATTAATTTTCTCCATGCAGCACTATTTCTTGACAAGAATGTTGCACCATGTATCTCCATGGGCCAATTCCTCTAAAGATCAACTTATTGGGCCAAGACTAAGCTATTTGCAAGAATCCTTGGACCACTTGTCTTATAGACATTGGTTGTATTCTTTTTTATTTTATTTTACTTTATGTAAAGCTAAGCTAGAGGATTTTTGCAAGCAACTAGATGGCAACTAATTGGTTGCGTAGATTCAGCCGAACTTAGGGGTTAGAGCAACTGTTTGAATTGCAAATCTAGTTGTAATATCTTTATGTCACTTGGTATTTGTAATGAATTGGTTGGGTAGACTCCATCGGAGCTTGGGGAGTTAAAATAGATTTTTGAATTGAAAATCTTGTTGTAATATTTTATGTCACTTAGTCTTTGTAATCCTTAAAGTTTGTTAATGCTCGTTATGCTATGCCTCGAGAATCTTGCCAACAACAAGCTTGAATGACCATTCCCCAAAACATCAAGTCTTGTTCTACATTGATCAACTGTATGAAATATTATTAGTTAAATGTTTGATCAGCATACTTGATCAGTGGTACTCCTTTACAATCATGAAACTTGATTGGCATCTTTATAATTCCCCTGTTTTCGTGAAACTTGTGTTGAAAAAAAACCGCACTCAAACAAGCTCCAAATGCCAAGATTAAGTAGTTTATCTTAGGACTTGAAACTTAACTTAAAATGTACATGGTTTTGGCTCCAACTTCAGCTGTTAATGACTAGAATTTTCTCCTTTATCACTCTCTTGAAGACACTAGCATGATGAGATAACAATTTTTGTTGAAGATCAAAGAGAAATGAGAGAGAGGAAGAAGTGCTTCATGAGCTATTTCTTAACATTCAGTTAGTTATCTTTTTTGGTCGTGTGTGTTGTTTTTATACACATGAGTATTTGTTTAGATATTATTTTAGTCATTTTCCAAATTTTCCCTTTATGAGTTTGAACTATAATTTGAAACTTAGCATTTTTTAATTCACCATAATATATGATCTTTACTGAATGTAGAACTTTAATGTGTATGCTAAAAGCTAAAGGAGGGATCTAGTCATTTACTAAATGTGTTCCCTATATAATCCTTCTTATTACAAAATCTATATAGTAAATACTAACCCACTAGCTAACGCTATATTTAACAACTAAGGATCTAAATGTCTCAACCAAATTGACCACTAAAAATCATTAATTCAAAAACAAGTTTGGCAACACTATAATTTCCATTCATATAAGCCCATTTTAGTAAGGACTGTTGCAAATAGTCCAATGACTTGATCTAGTAGAATAAGGCTTTCTACACCCCAAAAGTAAATATCTCTTATATCCTAGTTGATAAAATCCTATGAGAATAGCTTTTCATCCCTAGTTATTAGAACTTTATTCCTTTTTCCAAAGTCAATTCCCCTCTCCAATCTCTCATAGCTCTCAATGTCAATTAGACTGATTCAAGATTTTTCATTTCCATACTCTTCCATCACCCACACAAAATCACATTCCTTTTCCCACCTTTGCCTACACAGGACAAGTTCAAAACACCCATCAAGCACCAAAATTGTCATGTTCATCTCTTTATCTTGTAAAATCTTTGGCTAATAAATTTTATGAAAAGCTTCATCCTCCATATTTAATGACAAAATCACATTTGGAAAAAAAGCAAGCTATTAAGTATGTACTAACCAATGGATTGCCCTTTTATAAACATTAGTATTCGTTTAGATATTATTTTACTCATTTTCCAATTTTTTTTTTTTGATGAATATGTGAGTTGATTCATCGAAGAATAAACTCATTTTCCAATTTTTCCCTTAATAAGTTTCAGCTATAATTTCAAAATCAGCACTTTTTAATTCACGATAATATATGATCTTTACTGAATGCAGAACTTTAGCATGTATGTTAAGAGCTAAAGGAGGGATCTAGCCATTTACTAAATGTGTTACCCATATAGTCCTCCTTATTACAATTCTATATGATAAACACTAGCCCACACTAGCCAACCTTATATTTAACAATTAAGGATCCAAACGTCTCAACTAAATGGACCACAAAAATCATTAATTCAAAAATAAGTTTGGCAACTCCATAATTTCTATTCATATAAGCCCATTTTAATAATGACTATTGCAAATAGTCCAACAACTTGATTTAGTATAATAAGGCTTTCTACACCCCAAAAGTAAATATCTCTTATATCTTAGCTGATAAAATCATATTAGAATAGTTTTTCATCCCTAATTATCCAAACTTCATTCTTTTTTCCAAAGCCAATCACCCTCTCCAATCTCTCATAGCTCTCAATGTCAAATAGATTGATCCAAGATTTTTCATTTCCATACTCTTCCATCACTCACATGAAATGACATGCCTTTTCCCACCTTTGCCTATACGAGACAAGTGCAAGACACCCATCAAGCACCAAAATTGTCATGTTCACCTCTTTATCTTGTAAAATCTTTGGTAGAGAAATTTCATGAAAAGCTTTCTACACTCCAAAAGTAAATATCTCTTATGTCTTAGCTGATAAAATCATATGAGAATAGTTTTTCATCCCCAATTATCAAAACTTCATTCCTTTTTCCAAAGCCAATTACCCTCTCCAATCTCTCATAGCTCTCAATGTCAAATAGACTGATCCAAGATTTTTCATTTCCATACTCTTCCATCACCCACATGAAATGACATGCCTTTTCCCACCTTTGCCTATACGGGACAAGTGCAAGACACCCATCAAACACCAAAATTGTCATGTTCACCTCTTTATCTTGTAAAATCTTTGGTAGAGAAATTTCATGAAAAGCTACATCATCTATATTTAATGACAAAATCACATTTTGAAACAAAGCAAGCTATTGAGTTTGTACTAACCAATGGATTGCCTTTTTATAAACATGAGTATTCGTTTAGATATTATTTTATTCATTTTCTAATTTTTTTCCTTAATGAGTTTGAACTACAATTTCAAAATCAGCACTTTTTAATTCACAATAATATATTATTTTTACTGAATGCAGAACTTTAGTGTGTTTGTGTGGAGTTAAAGGAGGGATCTAGCCATTTATTTATTAAATGTGTTGTCCATATAATCCTCCTTATTACAATTCTATATGGTAA
Source organism: Casuarina cunninghamiana (assembly GCA_028551485.1). Lineage (NCBI taxonomy): Eukaryota > Viridiplantae > Streptophyta > Magnoliopsida > Fagales > Casuarinaceae > Casuarina > Casuarina cunninghamiana. Next base: position 19,598,358 of record CM052364.1, read on the forward strand.
ACACTAGCCCACACTAGGCAACCCCATATTTAATAATTAAGAATCCAAATGTCTCAATTAAATGGACCACAAAAATCATTAATTCAAAAACAAGTTTGGTAACTCCATAATTTTCATTCATATAAGCCCATTTTAATAATGACTATTGCAAATAGTCCAACGACTTAATCTAGTAGAATAAGGTTTTCTACACCCCAAAAGTAAATATCTCTTATGTCTTAGCTGATAAAATCATATTAAAATAGCTTTTCATCCTAAGTTATCAGAACTTCATTCTTTTTTCCAAAGCCAATCACTCTTTCCAATATCTCATAGCTCTGAATGTCAAATAGACTGATCCAAGATTTTTCATTTCCATACTCTTTCATCACCCACATGAAATGACATTCCTCTTCCTACCTTTGCCTACATGAGACAAGTGCTAGACCCCCATCAAACAACAAAACTGTCATGTTCACCTCTTTATCTTGTAAAATCTTTGGCTGATAAATTTCATGAAAAGCTTCATCCTCCATATTTAATGACAAAATCATATTTTGAAACTAAGCAAACTATTAAGTATGCACTAACCAATGGATTGCCCTTTTTATAAACATTAGTATTCGTTTAGATATTATTTTACTCATTTTCCAAATTTTTCCTTAATAAGTTTGAATTATAATTTCAAAATCAGCACTTTTTAATTCACGATAATATATTATCTTTACTGAATGCAGAACTTTAGTGTGTTTGTTAGGAGTTAAAGGAGGAATGTAGCCATTTACTAAATGGTTTGCCTAGATAATCCTCCTTATTACAATTCTATATGGTAAACACTAGCCCACACTAGCCCACACTAGCCAACCCTATATCTAACAACTAAGGATCCAAACTTCTCAACTAAATGGACCACAAAAATCATTAATTCAAAAACAAGTTTGGCAACTCCATAATTTCCATTCATATAAGCCCATTTTAATAAGGACTATTGCAAATAGTCCAACGACTTGATCTAGTAGAACAAGGCTTTCTACACCCTAAAAATAAATTTCTCTTATGTCTTAGTTGATAAAATCATATGAGAATAGCTTTTCATCCCCAGTTATTAAAACTTCATTCTTATTTCCAAAGCCAATTCCTTTTCAATCTCTTGTAGCTCTCAATGTCAAATAGACTAATCTAAGATTTTTCATTTCCATACTCTTCCATCACCTACACGAAATAACATTTCTTTTCCCACCTTTGCCTACACGGGACAAGTGCAAGACACTTATTAAGCACCAAAATTGTCATGTTCACCTCTTTATCTTGTAAAATCTTTGGTAGAGAAATTTCATGAAAAGCTTCATCCTCCATATTTAATGACAAAATCACATTTTGAAACTAAGCAAGCTATTGAGTATGTGCTAATCAATGGATTGCCCTTTTTATAAACATGAGTGTTCGTTTAGATATTATTTTACTCATTTTCCAATTTTTCCCTTAATGAGTTTGAACTATAATTTCAAATCAACACTTTTTAATTCACGATAATATATGATCTTTACTGAATGCAGAACTTTGGTGTGTATGTTAAGAGCTAAAGGAATGATCTAGCCATTACTAAATGTGTTGCCCATATAGTCCTCCTTATTACAATTCTATATGATAAACACTAACCCACACTAGCCTACCCCATATTTAATAATTAAGGATCTAACCATCTCAACTAAATGGACCAAAAAAATCATTAATTCAAAAACAAGTTTGGCAACTCCATAATTTTCATTCATACAAGCCCACTTTGATAAGGACTATTGCAAATAGTCAACGACTTGATCTAGTAGAACAAGACTTTCTACACCCCAAAAGTAAATATCTCTTATGTCTTAATTGATAAAATCATATGAGAATAGCTTTTCATCCCCAATTATTAGAACTTCATTCTTCTGTCCAAAGCCAATTACCCTCTCTAATCTCTCATAGCTTTTAATGTATCTAAGATTTTTGATTTCCATACTTTTCCATCACCCACATGAAATGACATTCCTTTTCCCACCTTTACTTATACGTGACAAGTGCAAGACACCTATCAAGTACCAAAATTTTCATGTTCACCTCTTTGACAGAGAAATTTTATGAAAAGCTTCATCCTCCATATTTAATGACAAAATCACATTTTGAAACTAAGTAAGCTATTGAGTATGTACTAACCAATGGATTGCTCTTTTTATAAACATGAGTATTCGTTTAGATATTATTTTACTCATTTTCCAATTTTTTTCTTAATGAGTGTGAATTATAATTTCAAAATCAGCACTTTTTAATTCACCATAATATATGATCTTTACTCAATGCATAACTTTAGTGTGTTTGTTTGGAGTTAAATGAGGGATCTAGCCATTTACTAAATGTGTTGCCCATATAATCTTCCTTATTACAAATCTTGGTAAACACTAGCCCACACTAGCCAACCCCATATTTAACAATTAAGGATCCAAACAACTCAACTAAATGGACCACAAAAATCATTAATTCAAAAATAAGTTTGGCAATCCCATAATTTCCATTCATAGAAGCCCATTTTAATAATGACTATTGCAAATAGTCCAACAACTTGATTTAGTAGAATAAGGCTTTCTACACCCCAAAAGTAAATATCTCTTATATCTTAGCTGATAAAATCATATTAGAATAGCTTTTCATCCCCAGTTATCTGAACTTCATTCTTTTTTCCAAAGCCAATCACCCTCTCCAATCTCTCATAGCTCTCAATGTCAAATAGATTGATCTAAGATTTTTGATTTCCATACTCTTCCATCACCCACACGAAATGACATTCCTCTTCCCACCTTTGCCTACACAGGACAAGTGCAAGACACCTATCAAGCACCAAAATTGTCATGTTCACCTCTTTATCTTGTAAAATCTTTGGTAGAGAAGTTTTATGAAAAGCTTCATCCTCCATATTTAATGACAAAATCACATCTTGAAACCAAGCAAGCTATTGAGTATGTACTAACCGATGGATTTTTCTTTTTATAAACATGAGTATTTGTTTAGATATTATTTTACTCATTTTCCAATTTTTTTCTTTAATGAGTTTGAATTGTAGTTTAAAACTCAGCACTTTTTAATTCACCATAATATATGATCTTTATTGAATGCAAAACTTTAGTGTGTATGTTAAGAGCTAAAGGAGGGATCTAACCATTTACTTATTGTGTTGCCCATATAGTACTCCTTATTACAATTCTATATGGTAAACACTAGTCCACACTAACTAGCCCCATATTTAATAATTAAGGATCTAAACGTCTCAACTAAATGGACAATAAAAATCATTAATTCAAAAAAAAGTTTGGCAACTCCATAATTTCCATTCATATAAGTCTACTTTAATAAGAACTATTGCAAATAGTCTAACGACTTGATCTAGTAGAACAAGCTTTCTACACCCCAAAAGTAAATATCTCTTATGTCTTAGTTGATAAAATCATATTAGAATAGCTTTTCATCCCCAGTTATCAGAACTTCATTCTTTTTTCCAAAGCCAATCACCCTCTCCAATATCTTATAGCTCTGAATATAAAATAAATTGATCCAAGATTTTTCATTTCCATACTTTTTCATCACCCATATGAAATGACATTCCTCTTCCCACCTTTGTCTACATGGGATAAGTGCAAGACACCCATCAAGCATCAAAACTGTCATGTTCACCTTTTTATCTTGTAAAATCTTTGGCTGAGAAATTTCATGAAAAGCTTCATCCTCCATATTTAATGACAAAATCACATTTTGAAACTAAGCATGCTATTGAGTATGTGCTAACTAATGGATTGCTCTTTTTATGAACATGAGTATTTGTTTAGATATTATTTTACTAATTTTCCAATTTTTTCCTTAATGAGTTTGAACTATAATTTCAAAATCAGCACTTTCCAATTCACGATAATATATAATCTTTACTGAATGCAAAATTTTAGCATGTTTGTTAAGAGTTAAAGGAAGGATCTAGCGATTTACTAAATGTATTGCCCATATAATTTTCCTTATTACAAATCTATATGGTAAATATTAGCCCACATTAGCTAACCCCATATTTAACAATTAAGGATCCAAACGTCTCAACTAAATGACCACAAGAATCATTAATTCAAAAATAAGTTTGGCAACTCCATAATTTCCATTCATATAAGCCCATTTTAATAAGGACTATTGCAAATACTCCAACGACTTGATCTAGTAGAACAAGGCTTTTTACACCCCAAAAGTAAATATCTCTTATATCTTAGCTGATAAAATCATATTAGAATAGCTTGTCATCCCCAGTTATCAGAACTTCATTCTTTTTTCCAAAGCTAATCACCCTCTCCAATCTCTCATAGCTCTTAATGTCAAATAGAGTGATCCAAGATTTTTCATTTCCATACTCTTTCATAACCCACATGAAATGACATTCCTCTTCCCACCTTTGCCTACATGGGACAAGTGCAAGACCCCCATCAAGCAACGAAACTGTCATGTTCACCTCTTTATTGGGCCAATTCCCCCAAAGATTTGTGTACTAGGCCAAGACTAAGCTACTTGCGAGAATCCTCGTACCACTTGTCTTATAAATGTCCATTGTATTCTTTTTTATTTTATTTTACTTTATTTAAAGCTAAGCTAGAGGATTTTTCTAGGCAATTAGATGGCAACAAATTGGTTGTGCATATTACGGTAGAACTGAGGGGTTAGAGTGGCCATTTGAATTGTAAATCTAGTTGTAATATCTTTATGTTGCTTGGTCTTTGTAGCAAATTGGTTAGGTAGACTTTGTCAGAGCTTGAGGAGTTAGAGCAGCTGTTTGAATTGCAAATCTTGTTGTGATATTTTATGTCGCTTGGTCTTTATAACCCTTGAATTTTTTTAATGTTTGTCATGCTATACCTTAGGAATCTTACTAACAACAAGCTTGAAGAACCCATTCCCTAAAACATCAACTCTTGCACTGCATTGAATCAATGGTATGAAATATTATTGGCTATGACTTATCACCCCTTTTATGATTTTGTGTATGTTAAATTCTTATGCATTTGATATTTGTGCTTGCATATGATATTCTTATGTAAAGATTTTTCCTGGAATAAAGTATTAAGGTCAAAAAGAAACTGCAATATCAAATGCCAAAGTTTAAAGGATGATATTGTTCAAATTTCCTTAACCATAAATAGAGAAGTTGTAAAACATTACAATAGTCATTAGTCAGAGGTTAAAAAGTGAGAATAAGACCAAATTTCTTTTTCATAGAAGAACTGTTTCCTTTAAAGAATATACTATGTGCTCTTCCCTTAAAGTATGCTTTGAACCTTTTAATAAAGAACTCTAAATTAGCGTAAGTTGAAAACCAACTAGTTTGTGGGAAAGATTTTAGTAATTATCCAACAAGAGTATAAAAAGAAAAATTGAATAGAGGTGTTTACCTTAATTTGAAATCAGTTATTAAATTTGAAGTCCTTAAGCTCTTTCTTCAGCATCTTTTTTTGAATTTTTACTTTTTAGTTCTCATTACATTTCAACACTTTATAGTGAAAATTATCTTATGAAAATCTCTCACTAGCCCTTTTTAAAGAAGATTTGACCTTAAATCATAGCTTCAACTTTGGCTTTGATCATTTCATGGTCCTTTTATTTTAGAATCCATACCGAAAGTCTTGCCAATCAAATCAACCTTTGACTTCGGCATCCTACTTAGGTGTGTTGGTTTGCAAATCATTGCTAGACTCCCACCTTGCCTAGATAAGGTTTGCAACTTGGCCTATGGTATGGCCTAAAAGAGAAGCTACTAGTTTAGAATGTTTCAATTGCCCTTTCATCTATATCATCAACAACTCCTATGATTGTAATTGACATGTTGTCTTCTTAATTTCTCTTTCAATCATTATAAACCTATTTGGACAATTAACTTGAAAGTGACCAAATATTGACATTTAAAGCATTTTTGTCCCTTTAGACCTTGTTTTACAAAATTGAATCTCTTTTGAAATTTTCCTTTTTTTTTTTTTATGTCTCTCTCCTTCCTAGTGATCTCGGGTGTGTTATAAGGTGAAGAATCCTTAGTGTCACGGTCTTAGTGGATCCGTGCAGCACCTAGGTCTCAACAAAAATCTGGGTCAGCCTTATCTCGCTTTCAGTTAGCTACCTGAAAGCCACAATAGGACAAATTAGTCAATCCAGAGACAACTCATTGGGAATTTGATAATTTAAAGGTACACACAAGCAACCTATATAAATGTACATTTTTATTGAACCAGAGAATCATCCAAGTTACAAGTAATTAAGGCAAACAAGTTACAAGCAACTAGACCACGACTCCTTACATCCAACAAGGTTACATTCTATACAAGGATCACATTTTATTACAATGCATCAGAATACAAGTACATAACATTTATAAGTACAAAACATGGGCACCACCCAAACGGGCAACCCAATACAAGGAAACTAAACAAGCCAGCCTAGCCCCGGCCGCTCGGTCTGTTTCATGTGCAGGCCGCTTTCCAAGCCGCCTAGTCCAGTGAGCAAGCAGGTCACGTCCTTGGTCATAAGGTTCCTCTGCCGGTACTACCACTCTGGGACATGCCTTAATCCCTATGACGTATGGCCATGAACCAATGCCCTCCTTGTTGAAAGGTTTTAATCCAACCCTTCATGGATCTCCTTTGCTTCTCTACTTTGATGGCTAACTTGCAAATATCATCAAAAGAACAATAGAATTGCAAGATTAGCATGTTAGCTATTTCAGATTTCAAGCCATTAAAAAACCGTGCTATGGTGTGCTCCTTGGGTTTTGACAACTCAAAACATCATCACGAGTTTTTCAAATTTCCTCATATAGGTTGAAAGTGGATCCCATAATTTCTGCAAATGCATCATACCACAGAATCTTGCCCTTGTACAGTAAGGATAATATCCCTCTTCACCGAAATGATCTGCTTGCCACTAACTTTCGAAAATTTCTTTTTCAACCTACTCCAGACATCTTGCCCACTAGTGGGGATAAAATGGTGAGTCAGGGCGATATTAGGTAAACATCTACCAAAAATCCTGAATTAGATTTCGCCAAGCAATTTCGTGGCTCTAACCAACTTTTCGGGGACAGTTAATACACTGGTTATCTCATTTGAATGCAGGAAGTGCAAGTCACCTTGCTGCACCAAAGTACCCGGGTGGATCCCTAGAAACTGGCTGTCGGGAGCATAATCTTCACTGCGGCTTCCACCTGTTGAACTAGTTAGCTCTTCCTCTAGCTCCTCCGTTAGTGTTGCCACTCTCCATTGTCCAAAAATTGTACCGAAAAGGCAATCTAAGAAGCTGAACAAGCTGGCGGTCAAGGTGTTCGACGAAATACCATACACAAGAAGAGTAGAAAACTGGAAAACCAACTGTTCAAGAAAATACCCCTAAGAAAAAAAAAACGCATTGAGAATGATCTCTTGAGTGGTGTAAAATGATTGATGAGTATCCAGAAACTGGTTTCACGAAATGAGATCATATTCAAGCCAACAAATTCAACAAAGGATGTCCAAATTTGAAGAAAAAAAGTGTATAAGGCAGCGACCCGATCTAGTGTGGAACACAAACTTAGACAGCAAACGAGGCAGCAAAAAACAGGAGGGAAACTGATCAAGAACAGGGATGAACCCTCTCTGATAGGTGATAAGAACACAAGGGATTGAGAAAATTATCAATCCATATTTACTTGTGTGTAATAGTTACAAAGGAACAAAAGAATTTGTGTAAAGCTAGGTCTACAAATGTTCTACAAGCTGCTCCCTATTACATAATGATCCAAAACATGATTGGGGTTGCTTTTTAACCCGTAGGTCAATAGACTAAACCATTTTCTTAACAGATATACTGCTGTGGAAATATGAATAAAACTTTTTAGAAGATGAGATGGGGTGGGCAATCCAGTTTTCAAAACTGAAAAAAAATTTCGGGCCATGATTTTGGCCAACGCTGAGGCTTGGAGGAGGCCTTCGAGGCGAGATATATACTTGACCATGCATTCTTCGATGTGGGTGCTTTTAGACTCAAGGGGAGAAGAGTGAGGATGTATCCGAATCCATGAAGAATTGGCAGGGTATTTAGTTCTTCATAGACATCTTCTGCGGCTGCGAATTTTGTAACGGATACGAGCAAGGCTATGCTTCCCGAGAAATGGTACCTTATAGGCTTCATTGATAGGTGCAAAGGTTTAAGATTCTTCAAGCAAATCCATGCGCGACTAGTAACATCTGGCCTGGTTCGTGATGAGTTGGTCATTAACAGAGTTGCCGGTTTCTTTGGAAAATTTGTTGAATTTGGTGAGTATGCTTGTGATCTTTTGAAGCAAACTCATTGTCACATAAGTTCATTCCCCTCTAATTTACTGATATCTGGCTATGCTGGTAGTGACACGCCGAGGGCGGCGGTGCTAACCTATATGAGGATAGCTAGAGATGGATTCATGCCTGACATGTACACTTTTCCGGTGGTTCTAAAATCCTGTTCGAAGTTTTTGGGGAGTGGGGAAGGCAGACAGGTTCACGGAGTGATTGTGAAAATGGGATTTTTAGGCGATCTATTTATGCAGAACTCGCTTGTCCATTTCTACAGCGTTTGTGGTAATTTTGCTGTTGCTAGTAGGGTGTTTGACGACATGCTTGAGAGAGATGTGGTGTCATGGTCTGGTTTGATATCTGGATATGTGAGAGCAGGGCTATTTGGTGAAGCTGTAGCTTTATTCTCGAGGATGGATGTGGAGCCAAATATAGCAATTTTTGTCAGTGTTCTTGTGGCTTGTGGGCGAATGGCGAAATTGACTTTGGGGGAGGGGATTCATGGATTGATTTTAAGGCGTATTGGCGTGGGTTTGGTAGCAGGCAATGCAATCGTGGATATGTATGTTAAGTGTTACCGTTTGTGTGAGGCAAAGCAAATCTTTGATGAGCTCCCTGAGCGAGATATTGTGTCATGGACCATTATGATCGGTGGCTTGGTTCAATGCAAACGTCCCAAAGAATCGTTGGAGTTGTTTCACGAGATGTACGCTTCGGGCATTGAACCTGATAGGGTCATACTCACTAGCGTGCTCTCAGCTTGTGCCAGTCTTGGGGCTCTAGATTATGGCAGATGGATTAATGAGTACATTGATCTGAGGGACATCAAATGGGACGCCCATGTTGGAACAGCTATGATAGACATGTATTCCAAGTGTGGATGTGTAGAGATGGCATTGCAGACCTTCAATCGGGTGCCTTCGAAGAATGTTTATACGTGGAATTCCTTACTAGGGGGTCTAGCAATGCATGGACATGGACATGATGCACTCAAACATTTTGATGAAATGATTAGATCTCATACGAGGCCTAATGAGGTGACATTTTTAGCCATTTTGACAGCTTGCTGCCATTCTGGCTTGGTTGATGAAGGTCGTAGGTACTTTTATCAAATGATATCTGAACAGCATAATCTTTCTCCAGGGTTAGAGCACTACGGATGCATGGTTGATATGCTCTGTCGAGCTGGACAACTGGACGAAGCTCAGGCGGTGATAAAAACTATGCCCATGCCACCTGATGAGCGGATATGGGGATCTCTTCTTAGCGGTTGCCGTGCCAGTGGAATCGTGGAACTCTCTCAAGAAGTATTCGACCGCCTCCTGGAACTTGCATCTCAAGATAGTGGGATATATGTCCTCCTGTCCAACATATATGCTACTAATCAGAGATGGGCTGAAGTAACAAGGCTGCGGCGGTTGATGAAGGAGAACGGTATAAAAAAGGTCCCTGGCTTAAGCGTTGTCGAGGTGAATGGTAAGACTCATGAATTTGTGGCCGGAGATTCTAACCACCCTCAGAATGAGGATGTTCATAGACTGTTGAGCATCCTTGCTAATGAAATCTATATCGAAGGACATTTTTCAGACATGTTCTTGATAAGATGAAGATGTTATTATTGCAAAGTTGAAGAGCATCTTTTTCCATGTTTCCTCTGAGTTCCGTCAAGGTACTTCGAGACTGTATTTGTCGTGATAACTGGGTTTATATAGTTGTACAGGCAAGTAGAAAAGAACAATTGATATGAGGATTAGGTGCGAGATGAAGATATTGTACTGGATTAGTTGTAACCTTTAGGACGACCATGAAACACGAGGATAAAGAAAGTATGTTGAGGAGAAGCAGATGAATGGTCAGCAGCTGAACAGCAGCATACATTCTTCAATGTGAATGTGATTATGCAAATACATTAATTCTTCTCTCTTTGGTTATCAATGTTCTCTTTCACAATTATAAAAATGTATAGTTGATCTAACCATTTCTATCACGGCCAGAAAAGTTGATTTCCTTGTGGTATTATAGATGCTCGTTTGTTTATTTTTTCGCAAAACTTTGGCTTACGTTTGTATGTGGATGTACTATCTGGGACTGGAAAGAGCCTACACGGATCTTGTCATCTTAAGGCAGAACCCAGCAATGCGTTGCTTTATATTAATAAATCTCAACTGTTGTTTTTCTGCCTGAGTAACTTGCTTGCAAAGATAAGTTTCTTGGTCAGTTAAAACCTTGAATTAAATGTACATATATCATCCCATTGTGCTATCAGCCCTATGGTGGTGGTTGTAGGGAATGGCTTGGTTTCGTCACTGCCCATCGACCTCCATAGAGGGGAAAAGCCTGGAGATCTCTAGCTTTACAGGGGTGAGCAAGGCTTAAGTTACCTTCGTTACATATCTGCAGAAGTGTGCAGGGGCAAGGCTGGATTTACATCTCTACTGAGGTTAGCGGAGGTTCAGTCAAACACCATCGCCGCCCTTCATATGGAGATGGTGATGTTGATCTAGATATACATGATACATCTTTATTGGTCTAAAGTAGATAAGATGACAGGTGAAGGATCTTCAATAAATTAGATTTAAGAAAATTTAGACTGTTGTATTTATTTGTTACGAGAACAGAAGTTTAGGCCTTATAGTCAGAAAGTACGTTTGGGTTTCATGCTATAATCTATCATGCTTGTATCACCTTGAAGATTTTGTCTGCTGAAATACATATGCAAAGAATTAAATGAAAATTCTGAGCTACATTTCAAGAATGAACAAATATGAACAAATTGCGATTACCGCTCCTGTCAGTGTTCCTTTCATATGTTCAAAAATCTAGGCTTGATTGCACATGCTGCTCTATCTGAGCTCCGGCGTCCCGAAGAATTTAACGAAGAGTTCCCAGTTCAAACTTCAATGGTTTTCTGATTAAGAGCCGTATATCTCCATCGCTCCTTCTCCACAAAGTCTGCATCCAGGAACCGAGCAACAAAAGCCCACAGCTTGTAGGTGTCTCGAAAATTCGCCGGGAACCCAAGCGCAGCGGTAACCACAGTTATTCCTTGCACAGCTTTGTCCTCCCTCTTGTTTTTCACCAGTTTAGTTGATCCAGTTCCTCTTACCTCGAGGACCCTCTCCTTCTCTTCTGCATACTTATCTGAGAACCAGATGTTATGCAAGAACCCATAGCTTAGAGAAATGTTGCTTCTGTCTGCGAGTTTCTGTACGAGAACAGGCTCAACCTTGTCTCCTTTCCAATCAAATATGTTGAAAGCCAATGCAGGTCCTCTGTTAAATTTTATCTTTGGCCCATATATTCTTACCACGGGGACTCCTTCCCTGTTAGGATGCTCAAGCTTCATCAAAGAGTTGACAAGCCAATTGATGAGGTACCTTGCTCTGTTAGTAATCAGAGATAGTCCCAATGAATCCACCTGATCCAAGGCCCTGCAATGGATTTCCAAGTTCCCATTTCTGCTGCTTTCGCCATGTCCACGCTTGATTAAATGAGAAGGTTTTTCTGATTTACCAATTTTGGATGCCTCCAAGCTTTGTGGTTCTGCAGGCACCTCTTGTTCCAATCTTCCGGACTCTATTTTGATACGACCAGAGAAAGAGCTCGATGATGCTGATTCATATTCTTGTACTCCATCCCTAGATGTCTGTACAAGTTCTGTGTCAGTACCAGGAGACCCATCCCCTAACGGAAACAGCTTCCCATCTGGAACAAGACTGATCATACCTGCACTTGTAGAAAGTTCCAGGATTGGAATAGCAGACTTCTTGACAAAGAGACATCCAAACCCAGATGGGTTTTCCCCAAAAATCTTGTAGAAGGAACAAACGAGGAAGTCCGGGCGAAAGAGAGAGAGGCCAAAGCTGTCCATGTCCTTTGGTCCCAATGCACAGGCATCTATCAGGACATGCCACCCATTCTCCTGTGCTACGCTCATCCAGAGATAAGGATATCTGGATCCTGTTACTCTAGAATGAAGCGGGAACACAAAAAGTCCTCTTTCCTTTCTCTTCTTCTTGTTCACAACCATCTTCCTCAACTTCGCCGACTGAATTCTGAGTCTTGGCCATGAAAATTCTGCTGACATGATCTCTGCTCCTTTCTTCGCTGAGCTATTCGTCATTGCTTCCACTGCCTCACTTTGATAGTCATAAACTGTCAGAAGCCTTCGAGATTGGAAGGGGTAAGATTCAGCTAAAAGTTTAAAAGCTGAAGTTCTATTTGCAGTGAAAACCATAGAGTAATCGTTTTCAGAAATATTAAGAAAACCCATGATTCTTTTCTTCATTGCAGATTCAAATTCAGATTCTCTGCCAACATGAAGAAGATGCGTTTTCAGATTCCCCGTCTTGAAGGATGTACTAAAGAAGGGAAACTGCGATTTTCGAGGAGGTGACAGGGGTGGTGGAGGAGCAGAAGAAGAAGAAGAAGCAATTTCGTTTCTTGTGGGGTGCTGATTTTGCAGTTGAGAATAGGAGAAGAGGCCAATACCAATATAATCAAGGCAGGCATGGTTGGAGAGTGAGAGATGGTAATATTCCTGGGCTCGTATTTGGTCGACTTGATCAGTATCAAAGTACTGAGGGTAAGCTTTAGTGAACTCAAGGAACGATTCTTGCAAAGATGGGAGAGACTCATGGTTGGTGAACTTCTTGCTTGGGAAGATAGAGGAAGTAGTTATGGATGCAAAGTCGCGGCGACAAGCTGCTGAAGTTCTTCCTGATTTGGAGCAACCGTTCTCCTCGGGCTCAGCTAGGTTGAAGAGGGGGGTTGGGCAGCAACCAGAAAGACATACCTGTGGAGCCTCATTTAGGCAAGATGACTTCGTTTTTCTTGGCACTCTTGTCTCAGCAGCTCTTGCCATCTTTTTCTCCTCCGATTGATTTCCTTGATGCTTTCTTTTAAGCCAGATTTAGGGCCTTTTATAAATGACCTGCTGTTGTTTAAGAAAGCCTTACAAGTTAATTTTTAGTTTCTAAAATGAGTTGTGGACGTGGTGGCTGATGGCGCATTGTATGAACAAGTCTGCTCGCCGGAAGTTGACCTCATCTTCCTCCATTTTCCACCAAAGAAAGACGGCATGTTCCAATGCCTTAATAAATTGCCAGTCACCCCAGTAGACCCATTCAGCAAGCCGCCTCACCAGAGTAGGCCTTTACATCAGCCTCTACGTACTCCCAGTTTAACCATAAAATATAATTACGAAGATTGTCCTAATGAGCTGTGGTACTGAACAAGAACAGGGCCAAGCAGCTCGCGCCACGCGTTTCTTTCCCTTTACTCGTTCTTCAAAGGAAGAGCGCGAACGGCATGCGACAGCCGGAAGTGGACGACAAAAAGGGCTTTGCAGCGGTCAGCATCATGGACGTCTCTGTGGGACCCCTTAATGGGTTGCTTAAGTCTTAAGTTCCTGGGCACTGCCCTCTGATCGCTGTCCATTGGTCCGGTGCCAGTTGTCCCATCTCTGTGCTAAAGATGGAGTCCACACTGGGATTTGGCCTTATTATTTATTTACATATTTCATATAAAACAAGCCCATATAGGTTCCTTTCTAGAAATAAACACCCCCAACCAACACAACTCTGTTACATATTTTCTTCCTCTTTTTCTTTTTGTTTTTTAAAGTAAAGCTTCTTTTGACATAGTATCATATCACATAAGTTCAGCTTTAGCCATCTGCATATTTTGTCAGGAGCAAAAGCTGGAAAAAAGCATCTCAATGGAGCTTATACTGGTGTTTAGTGGGCTGTGGCAGAAGCCGGACATTCAGATTTAAAGGGAAAAAGTGAACATTGAATTCCCTGGTGCGTCGCAATGATGAAAAAGCTTAGCTTCTTCTGGCGCCAACCGCGGAGAAAGCAACGAGAAATAGGGAGAATGATTAAACTTGCATATTATATGTAAAACTTGGTTTCCAGGACATTTTCTTTCTTCCAGAAGCCTCTTAAAACTTGTAACATCATGAAGACCTGGCTTTACCTTGTCTAAATTGTACTACATGCGTCGCTTAAGCAGCATTTGCTGTTCTGTAGTCATGGAAACCAAAGCAAGGCAGATAAAATGGGCCACTAGAAAAGGTTCGGTAGGTCCGGTTCTAGGGGTTGTTCCGTCTACAGCATCCCTGAATTTGTGGGTCCAAAGTGTTCTTTTTTCAATGCTTTTTTTACTTGCCTCTTCTTTTGATGCTTTGCTTGAAATCTTTGACTTACAATAAAATAATTGTTGGAACCCTTAACCCTAATGCTTGGTCATGGACTAGATTCTCGCAGCAGTTGCCGGAGGAAAATAGACTCAAAAGGCATAAAGTGTCGAGGGGGACGGCGCACAATCTGGCCATAAGCTTCAAAGAAGAACAAAGGTTTAGTGTTAGCTAGCTCAAAGTAACACTAAAAAACCCAATGACACAGCTAAAAGCTCTGCTTACCGAATAGGCCTGGATTCCATGTAAAAGATTGGACTCAGTAAAATGACCTCAGAGAACAGCATAAAAGATTTCATGTTTATTATATCAAACAGCCTTACATTCACATTGCCGAACAGCATTACTACTGCAAACAGGCACCCCACAGACCACTCCGATTCGCGTAGTGAAAGGGCAGCAGGCGTAAAAAGTGATTAACATTCCCCTCGTCATGCCCAAAAAGCAGACGTCTTGTCTCAGGAAGAAACAAAACCGACCAGTTTATTATTGACACCAAGTCTCCCTCCAACAGCAATCCAAATAGTGAAAGGTCTTATTACCTGTTCCCTTAAAGTATCCTGTTATGGACCTACACTGAGCCAAAAGAAGAACTCCTTGTGGGGAGACAGGCCCAATAACTCTTAACACCGTAACATACTCCCACGGTTCCTTTATCCGACGTCCTCGGTGGATGTCAGCTGCTGGGACTGCTGGGCTCTTTCCCCTCATATTCCCTCATACTGCACCTACCGGGATTCGAACTCAGGATGTGGGGTTTGGCTCCGATACCAATTATTATGGACCTACCACTGAGCCAAAAGGAGAATTCCTTGTGGGGGAGGCAGGCCCAATAACTTTTAACACCGTAACATACTCACACGGTTCCTTTATCCGATGTCCTCGGCGGATGCCAGTTGCTGGGACTGCTGGGGCTTTCCCCTCATATTCCCTCATACTGCACCTACCCGGATTCGAACTCAGGATGTGGGGTTTGGCTCTGATACCAATTGTTATGGACCTACCACTGAGCCAAAAGGAGAACTCCTGGTGGAGAGACAGGCCCAATAACTCTTAACACTGTAACAATCCCTGAGAAACTTGTCCCACGCAGAGTCTCTGTATCACTTTGGGCTTGAATCTCTTGTGCCAAATTAAATATCTAAAATAGTTCAAACAAGTCATATGAGTATTTTCTTCACCAAAGTTTTATTATAAAGATTACATATTCAAGGAATTAAAGCTTAATTTAAAAAATTAACTTAAAAATTGAAATATATTTCTTTGATTCAAATTTTATTAAAAAAAATCATATATATTCTATGAGTAAAATTCATTTTCCCCTCACTCACCAATATGCTGCACGCGTACTTTCCAATTCTGGGTCAGCCGCTTTCTTACGCAAGCAATCCGAGACCTAACCACTTCGGCTCTAAAAGTACTAAGATTGTCTCTTCTCCCCGAAAAGGACTTGAAGGTTTGGTTTAAGTTCGTCATTCCAACTTGTGAAAGGATAAAGAAGAAAGACTAATAAATATGCATGGCCAAAAAGTATTAGCATTTGTCGGTTGAGGACAGAGCTCCGTAAGCCCGTGGTTTTGCTTTGGGAGCTATTCTATTTGCTAAACTGCATAAGATGTCCTCTTCAGAGTAGAAGGAACGAGAGGAACACCGAATACATATTTAAAAAAAAAAAATTACTTCGGAGAATGCCCATAAATTGGCTCTTAATTAATAGGCGCTGGAAACGACAGATGAAATTCTGTGAGGATTGGCCACCGAACAAGACAGATCTTGCAATTGGTTCAAGCAATCTCGAACCAGTACAATCCATGACTCCCTGCCCCTTGCAGAAAATGAAAAGGTCATTATCAAACAGAGATGATAAATTTTTATCCCTGTGACATATCACGTGAAATCCAAGTCAGTCTTCCCCTAATCGTCTCTTTCATGGCCCCAAAGGAGATCTCCATCACCGTAACAAGCAGGTAAGGTGACGATGGATCACCTAACTTGAACCTTTTTCTTGAGACTTAGTAAACGTCCTATTAATGAATGAGATTTGGAATTTGACATTTCGCGCGTGGGTTAAGAATATTATATTGTAATATTAAAAAATATATATAAAATTAAAAAAAATCCTAAAAATACTCCTGCCACGTTATCAGTGAGCCGTACAGTACATCCCTCTACGTGTCAGATGTAACAGCATAAACGCCAACAGGGTCAGATCAAATGCGTTCACAGTAATCGTGAATTAACAGCCGAGATTGCAGAGGAAAAGAAATGGAAGTCTTATGATAAGGTTTTAATCACATATCGAGGACCTTAGAATTGATAAATAATAAGGTTTTAATCACAAAATCATTTACTCATTTTTTTTCTTATCATTACTTCCTATTAAATAAAATAAACTCCTAACTTAATATGATTGAATTTTGAATTCTTAATATAATTGGCTCCTAATATGACTAATTTCAGACTATTAACTCAGTATTATTAGATTTTAAACTCATAATATCATTAGATTTTAACTCTTAACCCAATACGACTAGGTTTCAAACTTCTAATATGATCAGATTTTAACTATTTTAAACCTTTGACTCTATTTAAAGGAAAACAAAAAGATTAAAAACTAAAAGTAAGTATTCAGTTGTTTAGAGAGTGGGAGAGAAAGAAATAAGAGAGTTAAGGAAGGAGATGTCGTACTTGCTGCCACACTTGCACTCTGGTTGGGCCGTGGATCAGGCCATCCTGGCCGAGGAAGAGAGGCTCGTCATCATCCGCTTCGGCCATGACTGGGACGAGACCTGCATGCAGATGGATGAAGTGTTGATGTCTAGCTGAGACGATTAGAAACCTTGCTGTTATATATGTTGTGGACATAACAGAAGTGCCCGATTTCAACATTATGTATGAGCTGTATGACCCATCCACTGTCATGTTTTTTCACCGAAATAAGCATATTATGATTGACCTTGGAACTGGAAATAACAAGAAGATTAATTGGGCTCTCAACAAGAAGCAGGAATTCATTGACATTGTGGAGACAGTCTACCGTGTGGCAAAGAAAGGTCGTGGTCTGGCGAATGCTCCAAAGGACTACTCCACCAAGTATCGCTACTAAGTTTGTGTGCAAGTTGACATAAAGTTTGTAGATTTGATTATGAAAACCTGTTGCATACTATCAAACTCTCCCGAAGTTATTGATTTGAAAATTTGTAAAATTAGATCTCCAATTTATTATGAATTAGGTAGTTTGCCAATTTAAATTTTCTGGTGTAATTTATGTCTAATAAGAAATTCTTTTTTTTTTTTTAATCTACTCACAATCAAGACTATGGCAAACATAAAAACAATCAGATTGCCAATTCCGTAATTATTGCTTAGGATTTCTCTGAATTATTAGAGAGTCCTTGATTGTGTGAGATTACTTATTTTTTAGAATTCCTTAATTTTGTGGGATTTCTAGTTTGTATGAGATGAGATTGTTTAGTTATTTGGGATTTTTTAGTTGTTTGGAATTCCTTAGCTCCTTAGGATTTTTTAAGTATCAGGCTTAGTTTCTTATATAAATAGAGAGTATTTTTCATTTTAAGGATTTCCTTTTTAGAGAAATAGAATACTTTAATGCAGTATTTTCACTCTCTAATGCCACTTATCACTGTCGGTAAAAGGATGGAAATAGATTTAAAATTCAATTGAAAGCCAGCTCTCGACAAATAAATTTATGTTTAAGTATTATCTAACAAATGTGTTTTCTTTTTTTGGTGTAGAAATTTACTCAATATTTATTTATATGTCAAACATACATGAAGAGTTTAAGTTTGATATTATCTAAAAAAATTTAAAGTCCAATATAAAATTAAATAAAAACTTAAAAAATAAATTTATATTTCAACATTAATTAACTTTCTTTTGGTAAAACTTTTGTCATCTAATACAAAAAGAGGGGGCTCGAAAGAGTAGACCAGTAGCCTTTCCCTTTCCTCTGCAACCTACGATGTATAAACCGGAGAGAGAACTGCAATAACCAAATCTTCTTCGGGCAAATGAACTGGAAAACAATAGAGATTCTTGAACAAAGTAGGAGCATTGGGTTTCTGACTATTTTCCCAGCCTGTGTACATTTTATTTTTCCGTCGATACATACAAGTTCAAACGTTTGTTCAAAACTCCAGACTTTTCAATAAAGTTTAAGCTATCCACGGCTTATCAGACATTGGATATGAACGGATGAGGAAATATAGGCCTATAGTTCTCTTTTCTTGACCTTCTATGGCAATAACTATATAAAAATAAAAAATAAAAACTTAAAGAAGACAGCTGAAATTGCTTAAACTTTGTGAATATATGAGAAATAGGTTCTGTTTAACCTCAGTAATCAGCGTACCTTTTGCATTTGTGCATAGAGGGTAAGACTGTGATAAGCCAAAGCAGTTTCAGGGCAACTCTCCTTTGGCAAGTTATCTACGAATAAACTTGGGTAGCTTTATACGTTGCAACCTGCTAAGGAAGAGATGCCCTGTAACGGGTTTGCTCATTTGACTAATTCCCCTTGAGCGTCTTGCCTCGAACTGCTCTGGGTTTCTGGGAGAGACACCTTCAAGCTTTATATTCATCACTTGTTTTGCTAGAGCAGAAGAATAAACCATCGAAACAATAGCATATACCTCATGGTTATGCCGTGGACATTCTCAGGATGTGCCTTTCGTTGATGAAGAAGGGGAAAAAAATCCCTTTCCAACCATATGAGATTCTTCGTTGCTTTGAATGTGAGAATTCAAAAAAGCAGCTGAGAGAGAATCAGGTGATGCTCCATATTATCTACCAAAGAAGGGAGCCTTATGACAGCATCTCGTCGTGCCATATTCTCTTCCTTTTCTTTTGCTCCATTCGTTGGCCCTTCGGTGTTTCTAGGTTTGGCAAGCAATTGTCAAACATTGTAATCTTTTGCTTTCTGCCAGATCTTCAAATAAAACACCATTAGTTGTATCTTGTTGGCAAGATGCCACAAATGCGAGTAAAGAGAAAACAAAAAGTTTCACTGCCCCAGTTTATGCAATCGAAGTGGGCGTAAGAAGCCAAAGCTAAAGAACTAGCCATAGCTAAAGAAAAAACATATTAAGTAATATAGAAAACTATTAAAGTGTGAGGGTTCATCCAAAAACCTTAAGGTATTAGGTGGAGAATTCTCATCACTTATAAGACCACAGGCTCATCCTTTCACTTCAAAGGTAGGACAACATCCACCTTCAACATTTCATCTCACTTGCATGTTGACTTAAGCATTACAAGTGGATTAAACCCAACTTTGGGGCATAGGAGTTTATGAAATGAAGGCCCATCCTTGGCTTTGATATTATATTATAGTGTGAGGGTTCATCCCAAAATCTTAAGGCATTAAGTGGAGAATTCTCATCACTTATAAGATCACATGCCCATTCTCTCACTTCCAATGTGGGATAATACCCACCTTCAACAAAAACACTTATTTGAAACAAAAGAAACTATAGTTTGGGTTCAAAATATTATGTCAAACCCCAGAGAAAATGAATTTTTCCAAGGCTAAGATTGAGACTATTATTTTCCTTAAAGAGTACATAGAAAGCATTCTTATGAAACTCCTCAGATCCAGATATCTCCGAAACATTGACAACGGGCCGTTCTTCCTCGGCCAGGATGACCACATCCACGGCCCATCTAGGGTGAAAGTGTGGCCGCAAGTACGACAATCCCCTTCTCTCTCTCTCAACAATATAAGCTCTTTTTTTTTTTTTTTTTCTTTTAAAGGCTAGTGCTCATGATATTCACAAAGATAATAGTACACCAATCAAAATTAGGACTTATAAATCTACGATTATCATCAGAAACATCAATCCACATTACTGTTCAATATTACATGAATTCCAATTCATGAACAGAGCTCGGATGGTACTCAGAATCGCTTGAGTCCGACAGTGCGACCACTCTCTCTGGTGGTGGAACACATTTGAGCGGAATAATACATTCTGCAGGAGCCCGTATAGCCTCTAAACTTCGGACTGGGATTGTTTTCGTGCTGCTTGCTTGTTCCTCCGACTGCAACTTTTGATCTCTGGGAGTTTTCGTACATTCAGTCGTCGTCATCAGCTTGCGTCTCACCGAGGCCCGCTTCTCGCTAGATCTGGCATAGGTTTTGCCATACCTCCTCACTGGTACATATTCAGCCACCTTGGAGTCTTTGCTTTTCTTAGCCTCTTGATGTTGTCTGCGTCTGGCCTGTGTTCTTTGTTCTTCAACCGCTTTACCTTTAGCTTGAGCCATAAATTGCACACCGGAGTCGGTAGGTTGCGATTCCTGTGCCTGTTGATTTACAATAGCCTCTTCCTCTGTTAGGGCTTGATTCCGCTCTGTCGTGGCTTGCATTGCCAATTCAGCTGCATCCCCTGAAACTCTGTCTCGGTAAAAATGCGGAATTATCCCGGATTGTAACTCATAGACCATACGATCCCAACTAACATAACCTGCATAAATAGTCAGGAGTCGATCATACTCCTTTCGATCTTGATGCAAGACCGTATCATGTAAATCAAAAATAGTGAGTTCAGGTACTGTTCTTTTCCTGAATTTGCCTTCCACTGAAGTTTCCGCTAAATCTCTTCTAGTTAATCCACTTCGCATTGTACCTGATCCCTCGTATCTAAGACCCCTTGTCGAAACTGGGGGAATTGGAAGATCCTCGATAAGAGTCTGCGAGGTCTCAATTTGAGTTTCCTGAAGAACTGCCTCCTTTATTTGTGCCTCCTGCACTGGCTCCCCTTGCGGGGCCATAGGTTCCATTTGAGTAATAGCCACCTTAGATGCCGTAGTTTGTACCGCAGTCTGTTTCTCCTGCTGTATCTCCATTTGAGTGGTAATCGGAGGCTCTTTCAACAGTGGTATCTGCTGAACCTCCTCCTGCTGTGTGCCAATTCCCAAATCCATCTGATTTTGCCCAACACAGCAAGGGTGTTGTGAGTCTGCACCTCCTTCTGCTTCCCTAGTGCCTTGTACCTATCTTCTCCACGCTATCTGACCTCAGTGCCTTCTGCCAAATCCTCAATGCATACTACTCTGAGTTAGGATCTCAGGTTTGAAATAATCAAAATTTAGTCATATTAGCAGTCCAAAACTCAGTTGTACTAGGCTAGGAGTTAAGATCCTAATCATGTTAGAAATTTCAAACCCAATTATACTGGGTTAGGAGTTAGGTATATTTAATAAAAAAATAAGAATTAAAAAAGTGTGTGAATTGTTTTGTAATTAAAATCTTGATATTTACCGGTCTTCATTAGAGAAAGAAACCAAAATTGTGGTCTTATAAACTTTTTTATTAATTTTCTTTCATTAATTTTTCATGAGGGAAGTAAATTCTTCCTCCATGGCTTTACATCACTGTAGATTATTAGATGCTTGTGTGTAACATATGAACTCTTAAGAGACTGTCGGAGCATATGTATGCTGATGTGTTAATGAACGCCTTGTTACGATTGGTATTTGGTGAAATTTATGGGTAATGGGCTATTTGTTTGTCGTTACATAGAAAAGTGGTTTTATCGAATTGGACATCAGCCATAATGAAAATTCGTTGGGTCCTTAACGAGTAATATCTGTAGGCTTTGCAGCGTAGATAGTCTAAGAGCTAATTTGTGTGGATTTTATGGCTTGAGATAGGAAAAAAACCAAAAACCAAAATTTTTAAATGAGAAATTAAAGGAGTATTACCAAATAGCCATTCCCATGGATTTTTAATGAGTAATATCTGTGGGCTTTGCAACCTAGAAGACATAGCGTAAGAGAACACATGATTTTGATTGGGGCTAGTTTGTGTGGATTTTATAGCTTCGTTTAGTTGAAAAATCAAACATTTAAATATTATTTAAATGGGAAATTAAAAGCGTTTCACCAAATAATTGTTCCCATGAGGATTGATTATTTACCAAATAAAAGTGATTATTTATAATATGAATCACAATTTCAAAGATACAAAGTTTCAGAAAGGACATGATGTAGCATGGCAAGCCTTATTTCATCAATGAGGCAATGAGTGTTTTTTTTTTTTTTTTTGGCAAAATCAAGGAGAATATAAGCTTGAGAGCTTTTCTTGTATGCCATGTTGTTGAAGAAAAGGGGTTAGACAAATTTTGTGCCACCGTGTATTGAATTGTTTTCAATTTGCATGTGAGTTGTTGTTCCACAATTTTAAGAAATGTTTGAAAAATTGAGAGGAATTAGGCCTAGGTTTGAAAAGGATAAAACCAAGAGTATTTTAAATAATCATCAATAAAAACAATATAATACATGTGTACATGAGAGGAGTTTATATAAATAGGCTTCCAAATATTAAAAAACTGGACTAGTTCGAAGGGAGCTCGTGAGTGATTGTATGTTAATGATGTGTAGGCAATGACTCTTACTAATAGAGCATCCCAGATGGGGTATTCTTTTTAAAAACTAGTCATCATGGATTTTAGTAATTTTGCTATCCTTAGATAGACAATATGCCAAAGTTGTTGGTATTAAGTGGACAAGTTATTTGTGGATGCCAAGAGAACAGTTGGAAGCTGCTAGGGGCCCAATTGTTGGAGGGGTTGAGGTCTTTATCAAGTTTCTCTTGAACAAGTGTTTTATTCGAAGGGTGACTTTTCACAATAAAAGAATTATCATTATTTTCTTTTATAAATTGAGAGAAAGAAACCAAATCTTTAGAAATTTGGGGAATGACAAGACCATTGGATATTTATGCATCTTTATGAGTTTTGAGATTACTTGTACAAGTAATTGAGAGGCCAACACCATTATCCACCATCACATGTTGATTCCCCATATAAAAGGGTAGCATTGTTGGCGATGTGGTGCGTTTGCCTGAGTCGTAGAAATTAAGAAATTTCAAAAAGTATTTGCCCCAACGAGTCAAGATAGTTAATGGCTTGAAAGACTAATTTTTAATTTCAAATTTTTTCCTGAAAAAGACTTACGGATAACTTGAAATTGTAAGCTCTATGAAGATGGTGTGAGTAATTCCATAACTTCACCACAAGTCTTGAATTGTTGTTGTCGTTGGAGATTTGTTTCCATAATTCTCTTGAAGTCATCCTTAGATAATGCTCATGGTGAACATTTAATGCTGCTCTTCAAATGTAAAAATGCGTTAAAGTGGATTTAAGATTATGCAAACTTTGAGATAGAATTGAATTCATCACTTAAGAAATTATGCAAAGTTGGTCAGCAGTTCTTGTGAATATCAGTGCAATCGCTTAAATTCAGACGCTACAAATGGGACTTCTCTTTAGAAGGTGAAGTCTAACTGAGGAGAACACATGGAAGAATGGCGGAGGGGCCAGATCCCTGCATGAGAGAAGATGGTAAGGAACCATAAAGAAAATCCGACCATTGGAGGGAACAGAAAGAAAAGAGAGCCAAAATCACGTGTTCCGTGTTCCAGGGATCACATCGCGTGGGCCTTTTATTTTTATCTCATATTGTGTAAGCATTCGGAATGTCTTGAACATGATTCCCTTTACAGCCACGTCAGTGGACAGGAGACGACAAATCCATGAGACCCCACCGCAGCGATCATGGTCCACAATTCGACTTTGATGCAGAAAGTAGGACCATCAATTATAGCACCGAGATCGAAACCGAAAAGAAAGAAACAAAACAAGCATGGATTTAAACCACAAATACCCATATATGTGGGTAATGCATGGATTTAAACCAATGGAAGTGACAACATTGAATTGGTCAACAAATCTCTAGCTTTAAATTAAATAGGCAATAAAAAAAAACGTGCCAAGCCATATTCTAAATGTGTATGTGCATACAATGAAGGATCAATTAAGTTTAAGTAATTAAAGATTACTATAAAATTAAACGTATATATTTATGTTTTTATTTTTAAATTTTTATGTAATAGTTTGATATGTTTTTTCTTTTCTAAGAATTAGGCTTATTCATTTTTTTATATATATATTTACATGAAGTATGGTTATTATACTCTTTTTTAAAATAAAAAAATTAAAAGTTATATTTTAAATGTATGATAAAACATCGTAACATCAGAATTAACATAATTGCACCTATTGGCCATTTAATGAGTCAAATTGAAGTTTCAATAGCCTCCCCATACGTGTATAATATAACGCAAAAGACAAATTAATATCCCAGAGATATGAGTAAATGAATCAATGAATTTATATTGAAATTTGGTCAGTGGCAACCTCGTCGTGGTCATATACAAAGACAAAAAGAAAAGCATGGGGCTGAACTTGTCAGCTTTTTTTCATTTGTTTTGTCTGATCTCATACTTACAACGCACAAAAGAAAACCGATAGCCAAAAAAGGAGCTGACGGACATAAGACACTGAAGCCATTCTGCCTGTTTAAAGGGACTAAGGAACGATTTTACAAGTTCGACAATATTTCTTCAATCTGAAGAAGACTCTTTCTTTTTGAACATGCAGAACAAGACCAGAGGCGAAGCATGTGCTTGTTAGCCATGAATTTATCCGAGGGCATGTGAAGAAGAAGGAAATACAAATACATATACAAAGGCATAACTCACTTGCAAGTTATTTGGTGAATCCTACAAGCTTTTAGGAACAACAGAACACTATAATGTCCTAGGAACTTGCTGAAAACGTCATCGCGTTCCCTTCACATACACAGAAAGAGAAGAAAAGGAAATACAAAGGCTCCAGACGGTTTCCTTCCTATCAGAATCGTGTTCTTATAATTTACATCCTGGTATTGGGAAAGGGCGAAGAAGAAGAAGAAGAAGAAGAAGGTACTTTCTATGCACTACCTCAAGAACCTCCTTGACTTGGAGGAAGTGATCTTGATTACCAGTCCAGGAAACACATCGTCTGGGTCATGTATATGGGGGTTGTTCTCCACGATAAAGGGATCGTCGCACTTGTCACTGATGGTGTGTAAAGTCTCGCCCTCTCCGACCACATAAATTTCGTCGCAGGACCGCTCCGAGAACTGGTTCCCCCTCACGGTTTCATCTGCGAGAGAATTCTCCCTTATGGAGGCCAACAAGATTAAGCCTAACAGGACTACGGAGCAGTACCACGACGCTACATCGGCTATGGGTTTGGACGCGTTCATGGCCAACAAGAATGCTTGTTTCTGGGAGAGACAGCCGTGCGAATCAGAAAGAAGATGGGTTTGCGACCCCGGTGTGTTTGACTACATGTTTCCACATACGCCTATATATATACACATTGCGTAAGCAGAGCAACGAAGAGGTCGTTGCCGCTTGCGTTGGGAGGAAGTTGGGTTCGACGACTTTTGACCTGGTTCGAGTGCTGCAAGTGTAACCTGAGTCATCTTCCGACTCGACTAATTACTGAAAAGGACCTCAAACGTAGTGAAATGGTCGTGGTGGCTGATGAGTTTGAATTCAATAGCGTCCCTCTCTTGGGCCCGCGTTAGTTCAGCAACATCTTAGAATGGTATGAGATTTTGGAAATTGAGTTGGGGCATTAAGGTACATAAATAGAAGACATGTCAGGGATTTTGGAGATTTGACAGGTTCAGAAGATGATGGGAGGATGGGAAAAGGAGAAGGGAGGGGGGTAGAAACGTGGGAGCGCCGTGGGCGTGGGGCAGTGGCAAATTGCGTGAAAGAATCGTGGCTTCCTCCACTCACCACCATACAAAGACCTGTAAACCATACAGTTCAGTTTATCAGAGTCCCCATTGCCTCCACTAACCAACTAACCTAACCCAAAACCCAGCCTTCACCCAATCATGGGCCTTCATCCTTGCTCTTCGCGTGCTCTTCTGAAGATGTTCTGTTCAACATTCCACATCCCAAAGAAACAAATAAATAAATAAATGGAATCTCAAAATGGTTATATTGCAGTATTTTAATTCAAACTAATGGGTAGTTCCAAATATAATATGATTTTTGTTGGTCTTCTGTATTGAATAGTTTTGCAAGTTGACTTTTCATGCTTGTCTGTTTTTTTCTTTATAGTCTCTTTGGAAAGCCTTCCGGCGACTGCGGAGCTTCTTTCCTCTAGAAATCCTTGACAAACTGTCCAGTTTTGCCGTCCTTGACAAACTGTCAAGTTAACTTTCTTTTGGGTTGGCTGGCGGTGGACCCATTGGACCTTAAATACCCATCTTTCATTGTATGCTAAATGCTATTGATTACTGATCAGAATAAATGTTCTTTGTACCTAATTGGAGACGTTTGATCGATTTAAGTTTACTAAAGCCATGAGAAATTATTGTAAACCAAGCCTTTGCGGCAAGAGCCTACTTGAAGAAAAGTTTCACAAGTGAAGCAATTGTACTGAAAATCTTTAATTACTCTTAAGCCATAGTTCTGGGCTCTTAATGTGCATTTTATCATCTGACGCAATAAGTAGGAGTTAAACGCCTCTTTAATGCTCGGATCGGGTGGAAGGAAGTGGAGAAAAGGGGTAAGAAAATAGAGAAGAGTGAATAATATTCCTTATTTAGAAGTATTAAAAAACCAATTGTCCAACTCAAAAGTAGACTTCAGCATTAGTTGAACTTATTGTTATACAAACAGAATTCTTGATATATTTTTTAGTAATGTGAGATTTATTAATCATATATTAATATGCTTTGGCATTATATAAGTTATGCGTCAACTCAAATCAATGGAAGTTCATAGGAAGTGTTAAGAGGATTTTAACTTTAATACTATATTACAAAGTTGTTATTGTTAAGAGAGAGCTAATCCCACATTGGAACGGAGACTAAAATATCTGTATCTTATAAGGCGTCGCCTTATAAGGCATGAGCTATCTCCTACTAGTGCTTATGAGTTTTGGTAGGCTTAGGCTTATTCTTACAGTTATTTAATCTTAAAAGTTGACTTTAAATATGATGAAACTTATTATAATATCAATTTTTTTGATATATTTCTTAATAATATAAGACTTATTGACTATGTTTTAATAAAAACTCATTTTGCTCTTGAGAGTTTGTCCATTGTTATTTTTTTTTAACTCTGAAATCAATCTTTGTTAGACACGAATGGAAAAAGAACAGATATAAAGAAAGGTTGGTCGATCTTCGTCTTTTTGTTTTTTTGAAGACCAAAATAAGCGTTACAGGAAGATTGCAATTTAATTCAGTTCCACATAAAAGATACCACCCCGGCATAACAGTCATGCCTCTTAACCTGGGTCACCATCATTCAGTGCTCCCTAATGCTAATGATGTCAAGTTACATTTTATTACCCTGATGAGGTGACAGGAATTCTTCAAATTCATGTTTGGATCACTAACCAGTTGTTGGCCACCAAGTTATAATCAATTATATGGAAGACTGCGAGAACATTTAGTGCCACGACTATTCGAAGTGGTGGCCACGAATTATCTATCCTAATCCTCTACAACCAAGAGACCAATAACAGCCCAAGTTAATGCTAAGCAAATGGTTTCCAATCCATTAGTTTGTAAAAGCTCTTTAGATTCTCAAAAGTGTCGAGAGTCATGGCAAACACGAAATTGGCACTTCAAAACTCATTACCGTTTGATAATCGTCCTTCATGAAACATGTGCTACGAATTTAAAATTCGGAGGAGGAGGCTTGGGAGTAGCCCTAAACCATTTCTGTGCAAATATTTAGACTGGTTTACAAAATTTTGCTGACTTTGTCTCTCTATGATTCCACAACTATTTATCCTTGTTGATTTTGTATTCTCTTAGAATCTTGTGTCATCCTTGATGATTCCTAGATTATGGTTCAAGTCCAGAGTTAAGGCCTCAGGCGTCGATCAAGGAAACCATGTCACGATAAGATGGTCCTGGCAACGGCCCGAAGAGGGCGTCGGGCCTATGACGCTCAGGCAGGGCTAAGCCTTGTGCTTATGACTCGCTCAAACACTCTAAAAACGCTGTGCTTATGACTAGCCAAGTACCCATGATTTGATTGTAACGAATCTAATTATTGAATTAAAAGGCTTATAATTGTTAATATAACCAATTTAACTATTTTTTGTATATCGTTAATTATTAGGCCCTTATAAGCTTAGCATGTCTTGGACTCTAATAAACCCCTAACAATTCTACCATACTCATGATTTAACGTCTCAATCACGCTCTATGTGGCAACTCTATTAAGTGGCTTCAATCTGGTTCCCAACTCCTTTTGCAATTATCCCTTTTGGAACTCAAATTTGAAATATGGGTCTTATCTCTTATATCAATGATAACAAATTCAACAATTAAACTCAAAAAAATTAAATATATTAATTTGACGGCTCAATTACTTTTGTATGTTATCAACTGACAAACGAGACGGTTTGTCCTTCGATCCTCGCTCATTCCCCCCCGCCGTATGCTCGGCGGGACCTTGGTATCATCTTTTCGGTTCAGGCGCTCTTCTTCTACGGAGGTGTAATGATTTGCGGTTCTGACCTTCGAATCCTATTCTTTCCCCATGAAGCTAGGAAGACCCATTTCCCGCTTCTTCAGCACTAATTCAACGAGACAAATACCAGAGAGAGTAACCAGCGACCTTAACTCCCTCAAACCTGTCAAAGAGCTTCACGCCCGCCTCATCAGAACCCACCTTCACACTGACCCATCTTCAATCTCTGAGGTTATCAAGTCCTACGCGCTATCTCCACCGACTTTATCAAAGGCCCACTTCGTTTTCAATCAAATTGAGCAACCCACATTACTAGTCTGGAATTGCATGATCCGTGGTTTATCACAGAGTGGCCAACCAAGAGAAGCAATTCGCTTCTATAACCGTATGTATCATGGAGGACTAGCAGGGAATAACTTGACTCTAATCTTTGTCTTCAAGGCTTGTGCCAGAGTCTCTGATGTTGTTCAGGGCCAAAAGTTACACGTTCATGCTTTGAAACTTGGGTTTGAATCGTATCTTTTTGTTTCCAATGCTTTAATTCACATGTACGCCGCTTGCGGTGCTTTGGCCTGGGCAAAGAGGGTGTTCGATCAAATGAGCAACAGAGATTTGATTTCTTGGAACTCTTTGATATGTGGATTCAGTCAGTACAATAGGTTTGAGGAAGTTTTGAGACTTTTTAAAGCAATGCAAGCGGCATGTGTGAAGGCTGACGGGGTCACAGTGATGAAAGTTATTTTAGCATGTAGTTATTTGCGTGAATGGGAAATTGCAGACTATATGGTTAATTATATTGAGGAGAATCATATTGAGATTGATGTTTACTTGGGCAACACTATGATAGATATGTACGGACGGCGTGGCTTAGTGGATTTGGCGCGAGAAATATTTGATACAATGCGGAACAGAAATATAGTTTCTTGGAATGCAATGATAATGGGGTACATGAAAGAGGGGATCGTAGGTGCTGCGCAGAAGCTTTTTGATGAGATGCCTAAAAGGGATGTGATTTCTTGGACTTCGATGATCACAGGTTATTCTCAAGCTAACCAGTTTAATGAGGCAGTGAGGATTTTCAAAGACATGATGGCGGCAAATGTGAGGGCGGATGAAATGACTGTAGCTAGTGTGCTTTCTGCTTGTGCCCATCTGGGGTCGCTTGATGTTGGGGAGGCAGTCCACGAATATATACGTCAACATGGTGTAAAAGAAGATGTCTATGTTGGGAATTCTTTGATAGATATGTATTGCAAATGCGGGGTGGTAGAGAGGGCACTGGAGGTTTTCCGAGGGATGAAAACAAAGGACTGTGTCTCTTGGACTTCCGTAATTACAGGGCTTGCAGTGAATGGTTTTGCAGATCCTGCCCTCAATCTCTTCTCAGAAATGTTAAGGGAAGGTATTCAGCCGACTCATGGAACTTTTGTTGGAATTTTACTAGCTTGCGCTCATGCTGGATTGGTAGATAAAGGGTTGGAATACCTTGAAAGTATGGAAAAAGTTCACGGACTAACTCCAGAGATGAAGCATTATGGATGTGTTGTGGATCTCCTGAGCCGCTCTGGCAATCTAGACAGGGCATATGATTTCATAAAGAAAATGCCTATAGTTCCAGGTGCTGTGGTATGGAGGATATTGTTAAGTGCTTGTAAACTTCATGGAAATGTGGTCATAGCTGAGATTGCTAAAAACAAGCTTCTGAAATTGGATCCTTGTAACAGCGGGAATTATGTTCTCTCATCAAATACCTACGCAGGTTCAGATAGATGGGATGATGCTATAAAAATGAGAGAGTTGATGGAGAAAAACAATGTGCAGAAGCCATTTGGTCGTAGTTCAATTGAAGTGAATGGTCCAACGTTTTTGAAGTGTAGAGACCCATAATTCAATCTCAAAAAGAGGAATCCATTAAACTCAAAATGTAAAAATTCGGATCTTCCATTGGTAGTTTTAGTAAGATTTTGAGAGGAAAAACTCTAATGGAGTTGCCCATCACAAAATGAAATATGGGTTGGTCCTACAATTGGCTAAGGGTTTGATGAGTCCTAAATATCATAGAAAGGATTTCCTACCACATCAAGAAAGAGAGTGAGAGATTATGATTATATAAGTAGGTTTAACTACTTTTCTTATTGGGTTTATCTTTTGAGATAAAATTCAAATTTATGGCAAGTGGTATGAGAGCTAAATCATAACCTGACTTGATGGCTTGCACCTTGTGCCCCTTAATGTATGGGGTGGGCAAGGATGTTCATCCATATTAGGGCAATGATAATTTGGGTGAAGGAGAATGTCACAGAAAAAGCTCTCTCTCATATTAGGAAGGAAAGTAGAACAACTTGGCCATATAGACAAACTTAGCCACTTCTCTTATTGAGTAGACTTTTTGAGATGGAATTCATGCCCATGACACAAAGGCTCAATACAATTAATGTATTTGACAATGAGGTGTCAATGACTAATTGTCAATAAACCATTCTAGGTTGATAATATCAAGGCATAGGCTTTAGATGCCAAAAACTAGGCTTAGTAAGACAACATAGTCATGACAATTCAGATTAGAAAATTATTAAAATCTAGTGAGAATTTAATATTACCATAATATTAATATATGATATTCTTTATAGATGAAAGTATTTTTTTCTCTTACAAATCAATTTTAAGAAAAGAAATGAGCCTTTTGATGTGGACTTAGGTATGCTTTCTGTGGGAAGTGTTCCTGTGGTTAAGATGAGAAAACATGTTGAAATCTATTCCATGTCTTTCATTGTCAAGGTATTAATGGAGCCAATTTTGAGAAAGAAAGTAACCTTTCTAACAAGAATGAAATTATTCTTGCAAAAGCCTATCGGCCTTTCTTGACCTTTTGTGTGCCTTTGCTCCCTTTGGATTGAGCATTCCGGGTTGGTATCCTTGGTTTTTGGTTTTTTCCTCTCACGTGACGGAGGTTCTTCTTGTATACCCTTTCCATGAAGAGCGCAATCAAATATAGGTTTTTATGGGGCGGGGGCCCTGGCTCAGTGGCGTTCTCTGAGCCTAACCCTGACCGGCCGTCCCACCGGTTAGGGGTTCGAATCCCGTCCCTCCCCTCCCCGGGTGTGTGAGTTTATAATAAAAAAATTAAAAAAAAAAAAAAATATAGGTTTTTATGACTAAGAATCTAAGGGCTTAGTATAAAATTGAAAGGTCCAATTGTCCACTTAAAATCATTTGGCAATAGCTGATTATGATACCATATAGAATTGAAAGGCCCAGTTGTCAACCTAAAATCAATAAGCAATAGGTTGGAGAACTCTCAATTAATAAGGTTAAAGCCCTCACCTTATATGACCGGTGTGGAACTTACTTTTACACTTGGGTCTCCAGTTTTTTTATTTTTCTTAACATGATACTGAATCTGAATCTCGACAATGCAAATGTGGGCAAGCTGAAGAACAATGCTGCCACTACAGATACATGAGAAAGTAGGGTCCAGAGATGGGTCAAGGAAATGATGGTAATAGTTGCATAAGCCTTTTCGCTGTAAGCATCATTATAATCTACTATAAATAGCTTGTGTTCCTTTGTTGCCTGCAAATGCATAATAGACGCTTCAGACAATTTCATACTCATTATTCCTGCGTCTGGTTTTCAACGATCAAGCCATTGGAGGAGAAACGACAAGGTATGGAAGGGATAGAACTGACGAATATCAAATTCTCCGGGACGCGAAAAAGGCTCAAACAAATGAAAAAATATAGAAAACTAAAAAGTAATACTCACTGGAAATTATCTTGGGCGTGTCATATTTAATAAGTCCCGTATTGGAGTACTGTATATTGCTGACCACCTTTGGCTAAATGTGCAGAGAAAGAACATAAAAAAGAGGTTTTTTAGAAAAATTAAATCTTGTAAATAATTTTTTTAATTTTTAATGATATTTACACACTACTTGGCCGATATTTATAGCAATCAAGCGTTTTATGAATTAAAAATCTTATCCTTGGGTTTGATTCAAAAGAGGTGCAACTCATAAAAACATCTAATGAAGTAATACGAAACTAAAATTAATAAAAAATTATACGAAAGAGGCTTAGAAAACGAAAGAGCCTAATTTATCTCGGCAAAATTAAGGGCCGAAAGCTTTTTAGGTGGTAAAAAAAAGCCATAGTAGATAAAGGATGGCCCAATCTCCGGAATGCCAGAAAATTACGGTGGCTCTCCTTCCAGCCATTCCCAGCTTCTGCCGATACCCCTCAACACCGATCTGTGCCTTCTGGATCTGCTTCGAAGCATCTTAGTTGACTGCTTCAAGGATTTACGTTACGTAAGTAACTTGGGTTGGTTCGTCGTTAATTAAGAATCTGGCGGCAAATTTCTTCGGTTTGAGCAAGAAGACCTTGAAGAAACTGGAGAAATTTCTTCTTCCTATTGTCTGTAGTCCATTGAACTGTTTGCATGGAATAACTTCTAAAAATTTTACAGGTATTTTGGGCGCCCATCAGTATGTACTGTTTGCATGGAATAGGCTTTCTAATGGGCCAAAGTTCATCGTTTGACAGTGAACTTTTTTTTTTCTTTTCTTTTCCTTTTAACACCACAAAGAAGAGATGCAGAAAAAAATGCTGGCGCACTAGTTTATTGGTTATCTGCAAATCATTTCATAAGTGGGGCAGCCTTACTTTGTTTTTCTCGGCTGGTACTGAAATGGAACAGCGGAGTAAGCAAGCATTTAATCAGCCCACATTCATCTTACATGCCCTGTGAGACCTTTTCTTTTTACAGATTAAACATGACTTTGATAGCACTACCTCCACCAGCACTTGTTCGAAAGGCATCTTCTACCCCCTGCTGTGAGAAGCTAAACCTGTGAGTTATCAACGGCTTAACGTCGATCTTACCAGTCTTCAGAAACTCAATGCAGAGTGGCCATGTATTCCTATATCGGAATATTCCAATTACATCAACCTCCCTAGCACCCAGAAAAGATCGAAATGATCAACATTATGAATGCAAAGTTCAGCGGCATAAGAATAAAAAGGAACCTTTCAGCTACTGCATGTTCTACCATTGTAATTAAGCAGCTGATTTGCTATCAAGTATGATACTGTAATTAACAGGTAGTTGGTCAAGCTTGACGAAGGGGCCTTTCTTATTTTACTTGGAAATACATACCAACCTCAACAATCTGCTCCAAATTCTACTGGCTTAACATAGCACTAAAATTGTTATCACATTGATAATGCATCCAAATAGTTAGCATGATTGCAGTCATTTTCTGGACTTTTTTTTTTTTCTTTTTTCTTTTTCTAACTGAAGGATCAGAAAAAGAGGAAATCCAAGTAAGGAAATGGACAAGAGTTCTAAAGTTCTGAGATTGGACCAACTTTGTGAGTGCCAAAGTGTTAAAACTTGTAGACTGGAGTTGATTGTTCATTTGGTTAGTAGGGGGATGAAAGCCAAAAAAATCATTCTGAGGAGCTCATGCAGTTCATTTGAGTTTGAGTTTACGTACCTGGCCGCAGCAGGGGTGAGAGGGGCAGTCATCTGACTCTGAGCTAAACCAATAAGACAAACTTTGCCACCTGAGCGAGTGGCATTCAAAGCTGTTGACATGGTTTTGTCAAATCCAACACAATCGAAGCTAACATCAATGACAGAGCCCATGGCGTTTTTAATCTTTACCACTTCTTCACTGACATCCTGAGCAACAACATTTAAATTTAAACCTTAAACAAGTAGAAACAACTTGGAGGAAAACAACTTTTGGATGAATTTTTCTAAACAACGTGTAAGGCCTAAAATGATTCAAGGGATTGTTCAAATGAAAAGAAAAAAGGAACCTCAATGTTTGTTGAAACTTGGATGGTCTCATCCGCCCCAAGATTCTTTGCAATAGACAAACGGCATTCATCAACATCGACAGTGACAATTCTGGGTGCTCCAAAAGCACGAGCAGCCAACAGTGTGACAAGGCCTATTGGTCCTGCTCCTATGATTAATACATTAGTCTCAGGATTGACATTTGCCCGACGACAAGCATGGACACCAACACTGAGGGGTTCACACATTGCTCCTTCCTCCAAGCTCACATTCTCAGGCAGTTTAAAACATAAATATGCTGGATGCACCACCTGTTACAAGAAAATTGCATCTACCTATAACTTCAACCATGAACATCAACTAAAATCTCCTTCAACCAAGTGGTATAAGTACGAAAATTGGTCATGACAGGTACGTATTCCTATTTTTGGTCCCAAATCAAACAGTGTGTCTGCCACGATGTTTGAATATGGTTTGATGAACAAAACGGGAGAAATTCCAACTGGAATCCAGTTTGAACAGACTCAATGTCTCAACGAGCTCCAACCTCAACTGATTGAAGGGTAGAGTCATAGTTTTGAACCAAGTGCCATTGCTTACTGATAAAATTAAATAAGTCAGATACCTTATTAGCAAGAGCGCCATTAGTTGGGGGAGAACCAAAAAATTTCATCTCTGGGCAAAGATTGTAGCGACCGTCTTTGCAGAGATTGCATTGCCGGCAACTGATTCCTGGCTCTAAAGCCACGCGGTCACCAACTGCTAGAGATTTCACTTGGCTTCCAACTTCCTCTATGATTCCAGCACATTCATGCCCTATAACCATGGGCTTTTTGACGATAAAATTTGCACATCTCATTGTCTGGTAAGTGATAAAAAGCATATCAGTCACCACAGAAATCAGTAGATCACAGAAACAAGGTGATATAAGCGGATTATGGAATATTTCTGTCCCCCTGCAAGAAAACACTTCGTGTAGTTGTTAGAGGAGAAAATACAAACGAGGAGTTAGGGAGCATACTACCTTGAAATGGTGAACATCACTTCCACATATACCAAGAGCTTTTATCCGAACTCTGACATCAAGGGGGCCTAAATTTACAGGAAATTATGGTCAAGTCATTAATATTTTACTCCATGAAATTGGTTGGTTGAAACTTGATTTGATCATACTGATTTCTTGTGTACTTGCTCATCAGATCATGCTCCTGCGGTATAGAGTATATAATGGCAACAAAATGTATCTTAAATTTTAATCATTTGCTTAATTTTAACACTGGAAAGTTCTTTACAAGAATCACTTTGTGGCAAGACAGAAAGAGGTATCGCAATCTTTTGCCAGCTGAAAAGTGCCTACTAGCTCAGCAAAGGCTGAGCTTGTGATATAGATCAGACGACAGTTGAGCTCTGCTCAACGTACTAGACAGGCTGCACGCTCTCGTGTCTGATAAGAACCTGCTTAAAGGGAATAAATTTGT
Organism: Casuarina cunninghamiana; assembly: GCA_028551485.1. NCBI lineage: Eukaryota > Viridiplantae > Streptophyta > Magnoliopsida > Fagales > Casuarinaceae > Casuarina > Casuarina cunninghamiana. Next base: position 19,634,529 of record CM052364.1, read on the forward strand.
GGCTGAGGTTGATGGTTTTCTTCAGCTAAATACGGGAAAATTGGTGATCAGGGTTCGTCGGTGTTCATAAAAACATCCATGTAATTTAGATACTCAGAAGCAGAATTGAGATAAGACAGATCAGAAAGGAAAGCAAGGAAAGGGATGTATATTTACCGAGAGAAGGCAAATGATACGGTTGAATCTTAAGGGTTTTGATACCAAGAAGCCAAGCTGCCATGTTCTCTCCATCTCCGTTTTCCTTTCCTTCCCCGCGACCCCCTGACATCTCTCTGTGTGTCTGGCGGGGACTCGTTTTTCCCCTGTATAAATGTCATCGTCCCCTCGTTTCTTACCATGTCATGGGCCACCCCACTTTCTGGTTGAAGCACTTCCATCTACCAGTCCTTCCTGTGCTTGCTTAATGAAGGCAAATATGATCTGCTTGTGGAAGTAACTTGCAGGGCCAAACACATACCTCGTAAAGAAAAAGTTTTAAAATTGAAGCTTTGATGCGATAGCATCCACGTCAACTATTCACCTCGTTCATGTTCATGACAAAGCCCATATCAAGGAGAAGTGATGCGGAGCATCCACGTCTACTGTTCATCCAATCACTGTTCATGCCGAGGCCCATAACAAGGAGAAGCTTCAAGCCTTGTTATTTCATTCTTCAAAGAACTTGGGCTACCATGTCATCCATTGGATCCAATCTACTTAGCCAAGGCCCAACAAGCCCATTCAACATTGGCTAGTATTGGATTCCAAACAAATTCATTACTTTGACCAACATTGGATGCTACTTTGGCAAAGGATAGAGCAACAAACTTATGGTGTTTCATTTTCTTTTGACCAACAAACTTATAGTGTTTTTATTCATTTCTTCTTTTGTGTTCCCTAGCCCTCCCTATAAATAGAGGGCAAGAGCTCATTTGTAAAGAAAAAAATGCAAATGGCAGGAAATGGATAATAGAAAAATGATAGACTGGAATATTAAGATTGGAATGTAAAGGATTCAAAGTGAAAACTCGAAATTAAGAACACGTATGAACAGTGAAATAGTAACTTAGAATAGTAAGGAATATTATGGATTGGAAACTGAAAGGCAGAAACTTAAAGATTGTAATATGAAGAACGAAAATATAAATGGCAAGGAATTTAAAGTGGCATAAGATAAAAGCTGAAAAGGAAAGACAAGGAAATTAAAGTAAGAATGTAAAGGTTGGAATTTAAGAACAAGAATGTAAGAGCTAGGATTTAAGTGCAAGAATATAAAGGCTGGAATTTAAGAACAAGAATGTAAGAGCTGGAATTTAAGAACAAGAATGTAAGAGCTGGAATTTAAGTGCAAGAATATAAAGGCTGGAATTTAAGAACAATAATGTAAGAGCTGGAATTTAAGTGCAAGAATATGAAGAATGAAATTTAAGAACAAGAATGTAAGAGCTGGAATTTAAGTGCAAGAATATAAAGGTTGGAATTTAAGAACAATAATGTAAGAGCTGGAATTTAAGTGCAAGAATATGAAGAATGAAATTTAAGAACAAGAATGTAAGAGCTGTAATTTAAGTGCAAGAATATGAAGAATGAAATTTAAGAACAAGACTGGAATTTGAAAACAAAGATGAAACACTTACGTTTCTCTTCAAACAAGCTTAAGCTCAAATCTCTTGGTTTTTTTTTTACAAATGAGCTCTTGCCCTTTATTTATAGGGAGGGCTAGGGAACACAAAAGAAGAAATGAATAAAAACACTATAAGTTGGTTGGTCAAAAGAAAATGAAACACCATAAGTTTGTTGCTCCATCCTTTGCCAAAGTAGCATCCAATGTTGGTCAAAGTAATGAATTTGTTTGGAATCCAATACTAGCCAATGTTGAATGGGCTTGTTGGGCCTTGGCTAAGTAGATTGGATCCAATGGATGACATGGTAGCCCAAGTTCTTTGAAGAATGAAATAACAAGGCTTGAAGCTTCTCCTTGTTATGGGCCTCGGCATGAACAGTGATTGGATGAACAGTAGACGTGGATGCTCCCGCATCACTTAAATCCCAGCTCTTACATTCTTGTTCTTAAATTCCAGCCTTTACATTCTTACTTTAATTTCATTGTCTTTCCTTTTCAGCTTTTATCTTATGCCACTTTAAATTCCTTGCCATTTATATTTCCGTTCTTCATATTACAATCTTTAAGTTTCTGCCTTTCAGTTTCCAATCCATAATATTCCTTACTATTCCAAGTTACTATTTCACTGTTCATACGTGTTCTTAATTTCGAGTTTTCACTTTGAATCCTTTACATTCCAATCTTAATATTCCAGTCTATCATTTTTCTATTATCCATTTCCTGCCATTTGCATTTTTTTCTTATATTTTAAGTTCTCAGTACTATAGTTACTATCCTTTCTTGAAAAAGATTTGTCCTCAAATCTTGACTGTTTGCTTTGGGCGCCATGGAACTGTAGTACTGAGAACTTAAAATATAAGGAAAAAAATGCAAATGGCAGGAAATGGATAATAGAAAAATGATAGACTGGAATATTAAGATTGGAATGTAAAGGATTCAAAGTGAAAACTCGAAATTAAGAACACGTATGAACAGTGAAATAGTAACTTAGAATAGTAAGGAATATTATGGATTGGAAATTGAAAGGCAGAAACTTAAAGATTGTAATATGAAGAACGGAAATATAAATGGCAAGGAATTTAAAGTGGCATAAGATAAAAGTTGAAAAGGAAAGACAAGGAAATTAAAGTAAGAATGTAAAGGTTGGAATTTAAGAACAATAATGTAAGAGCTAGGATTTAAGTGCAAGAATATAAAGGCTGGAATTTAAGAACAAGAATGTAAGAGTTGGAATTTAAGTGCAAGAATATAAAGGCTGGAATTTAAGAACAATAATGTAAGAGCTGGAATTTAAGTGCAAGAATATGAAGAATGAAATTTAAGAACAAGAATGTAAGAGCTGTAATTTAAGTGCAAGAATATGAAGAATGAAATTGAAGAACAAGACTGGAATTTGAAAACAAAGATGAAACACTTACGTTTCTCTTCAAACAAGCTTAAGCTCAAATCTCTTGGTTTTTTTTTTACAAATGAGCTCTTGCCCTTTATTTATAGGGAGGGCTAGGGAACACAAAAGAAGAAATGAATAAAAACACTATAAGTTGGTTGGTCAAAAGAAAATGAAACACCATAAGTTTGTTGCTCCATCCTTTGCCAAAGTAGCATCCAATGTTGGTCAAAGTAATGAATTTGTTTGGAATCCAATACTAGCCAATGTTGAATGGGCTTGTTGGGCCTTGGCTAAGTAGATTGGATCCAATGGATGACATGGTAGCCCAAGTTCTTTGAAGAATGAAATAACAAGGCTTGAAGCTTCTCCTTGTTATGGGCCTCGGCATGAACAGTGATTGGATGAACAGTAGACGTGGATGCTCCCGCATCACTTCTCCTTGATATGGGCTTTGTCATGAACATGAACGTGGTGAATAGTTGACGTGGATGCTATCGCATCAAGCTTGTTCTTCATTAAATTATTTTCCATAGATTTCCAATCGAATATCTAGATTATTGATGGGGGTTTGAATTTTTCAAATGTATTAAAACGATTATCCAGATATATAGTATGATGTTCTACACGATTTCTCTCATCAATCTAAACAAGAAAATCTTTAAATAAAACATTATCTGCTTATGTCTTTAACCTTATCACAGAGTTTGTCTAGTTGTAGTCATCAAGCCACGAAAGTTGGAGTTGCTGATGGTGATAATGGATAGAATACTCTGGGGGCAGTTGAAGATAGTGGTAAACAGCCATATATTTTGGATTTTTTAAGATAATAACTAAATAAAAGAGGTGTGACAGGATCCAAAAGGGCCCGTCGACGTAGTAGCCGCCGAAAGTGATGGTGATAATGGGTAGAACCAAGCCTCTGTTCAGGCCCACTGAAATCCTTTTCTGTTTGCGCACGCTGAATTCGCTAGCAGACGATCTTGAGGTTATCCACCATGAAGCTGACTCATCCTTCGTTCTTCTTCACAGCTTTCCTGGTCTGAAAATAGAAAACATAAGAAGACTACATCTTGCGGTTCACAGTTTTTGAGAGAGAGAGACAGAGAGAGAGACAGAGAGAGACAGAGCCAGAGAGGGAGCAAATGGGTAAGGGTGGGATGTCACACGGAGGTGCTGGAGAAGCCAAAGATGGCGAGGAAGAGAACATGGCTGCTTGGCTTCTTGGTATCAACACCCTCAAGATTCAACCTTTCAGGCTTCCGCCTCTTGGTATCACATTTTTCAATCTATTAGTCCTTTTGCTTTCGACTAGACGGTTCTTATCTATCTAATGAATTTATGCTTTTTCACTCCTGCATAAATTAATTAAATTATTTACGACCTCTATCTCTGATTCTTTCTGAACTGTCTATTCTTTAGGATCCCAGGATGTTAAAGTTAGGATGAAAGCTGTTGGTATCTGCGGCAGCGATGTTCACTACCTCAAGGTAAACCCACTTTTCTTGATTCTATCTTGTGTTTGCATATTTGTTTATCACTATGATTGAACTGTTGTCATCTCAAATAAAGTCTTTATGGTGGCTGAGAAAATATTGGAGAAATAGCAAGATTCATTCGCAAATTTTGTATATTTATTCGACTACTTGATATCCCGTGGTTATCTTTTCCTCTTTTTGCAATTACAATATTTGTTGCTCCTTAGCAACCAAAAAGCATAATACAGTAACTTTCGGCTGATGGGACTAAGTAAAAACTCTGAGTGGCTCAAGCCCCATTTTTGAATGGTCCATGTCTTTTCAGACCCTGAGATGCGCGGATTTTGTAGTTAGAGAGCCAATGGTGATTGGTCATGAGTGTGCCGGGATCATAGAGGAAGTTGGTAGTGAAGTGAACTCTCTGAAGCCTGGTGACCGCGTGGCACTGGAGCCAGGGATCAGTTGCTGGCGATGCGGCCTTTGCAAGGAAGGTCGGTACAATCTATGCCCAGAGATGAAGTTTTTCGCTACTCCACCTGTCCATGGTTCTCTCGCAAATCAGGTTAAATTTGCAGCATTTTGTACTTTGCATTTCTGATATCTTGCATCACAATAAAAGTATTTTAGTTTAACACACTTATGTCCTGTGTAGTACAAATCATATTTTATGCTTATTGTACCACCATTTCTGACATTGAAAAGGTATACCGGTAGTTTACTTTTAAGTTTCTTGTGTAACTTTGTGGTGTTCATGTTCATGTTCATTCTCATGTTGATGCAAAGTTAACGACATGTTTGAACGGAGAAACTCAGGAAGTTCACGATCATGAAACCTTAATTGTGGTTTTACCTTACCTCTAGGACTTGGTCATGTTTCTCTGCTCAAGAAATTTAAGTGTTGTGTGACATGATCCTGCCAGAAAAGGCTTGGTTGGTGCAACAGTAAAGTATTGAGAGTAGTCACTTCCTGCGAAAAACAATGAAAGGCTAGGACTATATTCAACTCATCCTTCCCAGGACCTTACTTAAGTCGCACAAGAACTAGGTGATGATATTAAAGATCTTACCACATGATCTGACTAGTACTTTGAAAGGGAAGGACGAAGTTACAAGGAAAGGCAACCTCAAAACTTGAGTTATTTGTCTTACCTGGTTTTCAATGTAGTAAAAATGATACACATGAAACAGAATTTATCAAACATTTATTTTTGGAAATTTGGTAATGACCCATAATCCGTTGAAGAGATTTAGCATGAAAACTTTTATTGGGTGCTTATGCAACTGTAACCGGGGTGGAGATTATGGAAAGTTGGGTTATATGTGGTCTATCTCCCCTGAGCCTTTTGATAGGACATGACTTCTGTACAATTGAAATATGCAGTGCAATTATCCATGTTGATTCATCTTTTATGGCAGGTGGTGCATCCTGCAGACCTATGCTTTAAACTACCCGACAATGTCAGCTTGGAGGAAGGCGCTATGTGTGAGCCCTTAAGTGTTGGTGTTCATGCTTGTCGACGTGCAAATATTGGTCCAGAAACAAATGTGTTGGTAATGGGAGCAGGACCCATAGGGCTGGTAACAATGCTAGCAGCTCGTGCTTTTGGGGCACCTAGAATTGTAATTGTGGATGTAGATGACCACCGTTTATCTGTCGCAAAAGAGCTCGGTGCAGATGAGCGTATTAAAGTTTCAAACAATGTTCAGGTCTCAGTTTGCTACTCTCCAAGTCAATAATAGTAATCATGCACCAGATCAATCTGCCTATCCTCATGCCCTTCCAGAGGCTATGGTGGATGATCTTGACAATTAAAAAATATTCGAAATATCTCCATGTTATAAATGTTTTCCATTTTCATCAACTTTCTTTTCTTATAAAGTTTATAGTTACAGCTTTAAAATTAAAAGGGATCTTAGCCTGTTAGTCTAACCTCCTCAGTCCATCTCGATTCCCAACTCCATTCACAAAGTAAATTTTAGAAAATTATCTTAACTTAAAAAGGTGGTCCGTTGTTTTCTCGACCAAATTTAAGTTTTAAACATTTCTTTAGTTCTCCAAATTTATCCTAGTTTTCATATTTTCCTTTTGTCAAAAGAGGAAGAAAGGAAATTTCAAGAAGTAATACTCTGTATTATTTAAAATCCTTCCTGTATCTGTGCTGTTATTATCTTTTCAAGCTTTGGTTCATTGTTTCCTTTCTCCATTGATTAGTGTCAAGGATCCGTGTTTCTTCTAGTGGTTGTCACTTAAATGCACCATTTATATGCTCCAACGTTTTTATTATACAGGATGTAGGTGAAGAGGTTGTACAGATACAAAAAGCTATGGGAGCTGGAGTAGATGTGAGCTTTGATTGTGCGGGCTTCAACAAAACCATGTCAACAGCTCTGAGTGCCACTCGTCCCGGTGGCAAAGTTTGCCTTGTTGGTATGGGTCATAGTGAGATGACTGTCCCACTCACTCCTGCTGCTGCAAGGTAGTTGATTGAGTTATGATCAAACATTTTGGGTCGAGGAATTATACAGAAATAATTACAGATTTTTAGCTAATTTTGTGGGAAAAGAAGACCTTTAGGTACACATTGGAAAGTTCAGATTAGAGAATCGTAATGAAAAAGTTTGTAAAGTTCCAAGTGGAATAGATGAATTGGATAAAAGGAAGAAAACAAAGTGCATGGTATCTGCATTTTAATCATTATTTGGAAGAATCGGTAACACAGCTAGTTATTGGAGAACTATTTGCTTTTAATGAACACAAGTCGGTTAAGAATGTTTAGCACGAAGTAAGTAGATGTTGCTATGTCTCAAAATTATCTGTAAGTTAGAAAGTTATCCAGCAAGAAGTCAATAGATATTTGTCATAGCTGTTAAATTGAAAGCGAGGTTCGTTAGGCATGTTGTGTAATGGTATAAATTTGCGACATTAACTTGCCTTTTCAAACTTTGTTGTTGTTGTTCTTTTTCTTTTTTTAACTTTCCCCTCTTTCTTAGCAGTAACAGTTTTCCAAATGTTGTAGGGAGGTTGATGTGATTGGCATATTCCGCTATAAGAACACATGGCCGCTTTGTATTGAGTTTATAAGGAGTGGTAAGATCAATGTGAAGGCCCTTATAACCCACAGGTTTGGGTTCTCTCAGAGGGAGGTGGAAGAAGCCTTTGAAACTAGTGCTGGTGGTGGTAATGCCATTAAGGTCATGTTTAATCTATGAAGTTGGCCGTCTCAGTTGTGTTGCTGCCATGAAGCTTTATGAAAATTGGAGCCAAGTTTACTTGTAATTATGGAATGTTCTCTCAAAAAGAGGTGGAGGAAGCCTTTGAACCTAGTGCTCGTGATGGTAGTGTCGTTAAGGGCATGTTTAATCTATGAAGTTGGTCGTCTCAGTTGTGTTATTATCCATGCTGGTTATGTACAGTTTACACGTTTATACTACTAGACGTATTTAAAACATCTTCAACGTTCGGCAACTGCCGTATTAACGTTCAGAAACTCCTTCCTTCGACTACCAGCTTCTCCGTTTGCCACTTGTGACGATAGATAGCACTCTGTGAGGCCTCCAGCGATGCTGAACTTACAAGTGTGTTGAGGAGGAGGCTTGGAAGTTCGCAGAGGAACGTGACAAATGACTTCACGTTATCACCGATTACCGGGCGGGCACAAAATGGGAAAATCAGTGACAGGGAGGACACATTACCGCGACGCACCACAGGACAATAGACTGGTTGCGCTTGTTGCTGACTGGAAGGACACGTGACGCGATCACGCAACAAATCTACCCTTATAAAAATTAAAAAAAAAAAAAAATCAACTAAACAGTCAGGGGTTCAACAGCAACAGCCTCCAACCAGTCCCTAATAATAATAATAAAAAATAGCACAACAGCAACAGCCTCCAACTAGTCGCTGATTGTCCCGCCCAAGTACACTTTCCATGACAATTTTGTACAGGATTCTAGGCTTACAAATTGTACAGCAATACAGCAATGAGAAATAACCTTCTGCTCTCATTGATTGGATAGAACCAAGTCCCTGTCGAGGCCCGATGAGATAACTATCAGACGATCTCGAGGTTATCTACCATGAAGTTGACTCGTCCCTCGTTCCTCTACACAGCTTTCCAAGTCTGAAAATAGAAAACATAAGAACACTACATCTTACAGTTCACAGCTCTTGAGAGATAGAGAGACAGAGAGCCAGAGAGACAGAGAGCGCGGGCCAATGGGTAAGGGAGGGATGTCACATGGAGGTGCTGGAGAGGCCAAGGATGGTGAGGAAGACAACATGGCTGCCTGGCTTCTTGCTATCAACACCCTCAAGATTCAACCTTTTAGGCTTCCTCCTCTTGGTATCACCTTTTTAAATCCCAGTCCTTTTGCTTTCCACTAAACAGTACTAATATAACTAATGAATTTTTGCTTTTTACTCCTGCATAAATGAATCTACTTATTTACACTCCTATGTTTTGTTCTTTCTGAACTGCCAATTCCGTAGGACCCTATGATGTTAAAGTTAGGATGAAAGCTGTTGGTATCTGTGGCAGCGATGTTCACTTCCTCAAGGTAAACCAACGTTTCTTGATTCCATATCTCGTATCTATATTTTTGTTATCCCTGTGATTGAACTGGGGTCATCACGAATTAAATATTTTTGGTGGCTAAGAAAATATTGGAGAAATAGCTAGAAGTCATTCATTACTTAGTATCCTAATTCGACCCCTTGATACAATTTGAGTGGCTCATGCCTCCTTTTTGGATGGTCCATGTATTCTCAGACCCTGAGACTCGCGGACTTTGTAGTTAGAGAGCCAATGGTGATTGGGCATGAATGTGCCGGGATCATAGAGGAAGTTGGAAGTGAAGTGAAAGCTCTGAAGACTGGTGACCGCGTGGCACTGGAGCCAGGGATCAGTTGCTGGCGATGCGACCTCTGCAAAGAAGGTCGATACAATCTGTGCCCAGAGATGAAGTTTTTCGCTACTCCACCTGTCCATGGTTCTCTGGCAAATCAGGTTATATTAGCAGCATTTGTACTGCGCATTTTCTGATATCTACATGCAGCATCATATCTGCATTTTGGTTTGACACACGTGTTCTCCTGTTTAGTAAAAATCACATTCTATGCTCATTGTTCACCGCTTCTGACATTTGAAAAAGCATACAGTTAGTTTAGTTTGAGCTTATTATGCAACCTTGCGTTAAGTTCATGCAAAGTTAATGAGCCGTTAAAACGGAGAAACTCAGAGCAATTCACGATCATGAAACCTTCATTGCGGTTTTACTTTACTAGAGGACTTAGGTGACATGATCCTACCAGAAAAGGACACTGGTTGGTGCAACAGTAAAGTATTGAGAGAAGCCACTTCATGCGAAAAACAATGAAAGGCTAGGACTGTGTTCAAGTCATCCTTACCAGGACCTTACTTGAGTTGCACAAGAACTAGGTGATGATCTTAAGAATCGTACCACCTGATCTGGACAGTAATTTAAAAGAGAATGACAAAGTTACAAGGTGAGGCAAATAACTCAAGTTTTTGAGGTATTTACCTTACCTAGGTTCCAATGTAGCAAAAGGATACTCCTGAAACAGAACTTGTCAAACATTTACTGGGATTGGTAGAGAATGACTCATAAACATTAAAGAGATTGAGCATGAAACTTTATTGGGGGTGTATGCAACTGATAACCGGGTTGGAGCTGATGTAAAGTTGAGTTATATGTGGCAGGTGGTGCATCCAGCAGACTTATGTTTTAAACTGCCAGACAATGTCAGCTTGGAGGAAGGAGCTATGTGTGAGCCCTTAAGTGTTGGCCTTCATGCTTGTCGACGAGCAAATATTGGTCCAGAAACAAATGTGTTGGTAATGGGAGCAGGACCCATAGGGCTGGTAACAATGCTAGTGGCTCGTGCTTTTGGGGCTCCTAGAATTGTGATTGTGGATGTAGATGAACACCGCTTATCTGTCGCAAAAGAACTCGGTGCAGATGAGAGTGTTAAAGTTTCAACCGATATTCAGGTCTCGATTTGCTACTCCCCAAGTTAATAATAGTTCATGCATCAGATCAATCTGCCTATCCTCATGCCCTTCTGGAGGCTATGATATATAATTTTGACAACTAAAAAATATTCCAAATATCTCTATGTTATAATTTTCTTAATTTCTATCGTCTTTATTGTTGCATAAAATTTGTGATTTAGCTTTAAAATCAAAAGGGACCTTATCCTGTTAGTCTAAACTCCTCGGTCCATCTTTGTTTTCAACTCAATTCACAAAAGAAGATTTAGAAAATTACGTTAACTTAATAAAGTGGTCCGCTCTTTTCCCAACCAAATTAAGTTTGTAACATTTTTTTGGTTCTCCAAATTTATCCTAATTTTCATATTCTTCTTTTCTCAAAAGAGGAAAGAAAAGAAATTACTAAAGGTAATACTTTCAAGTATTTGAAAACCTTCTTGTATCTATGCTCTCATCATCTTTCTCCATTGTGAGATGTGTCGAGGATCCATTTTTCTTCCAGTGGCTGTCACTTAAATGCACCACTGCTACCCTCTAAATTTGTATTATGCAGGATGTAGCTGAAGAAGTTGTACAGATACATAAAGCTGCGGGAGTTGGACTAGATGTGAGCTTTGATTGTGCAGGCTTAAGCAAAACCATGTCAACAGCGCTGACTGCCACTCGTGCCGGTGGCAAAGTTTGCCTTGTCGGTATGGGTCATAGCGAGATGACTGTCCCACTCACTCCTGCTGCTGTGAGGTATTTTATTGAGTTATGAGCGAACATTTGTTGAGGGATTATGCAGAAAAATTTGCAACATTAACTTGCTTTTTCAAACTCTGTTCTTTCTTTTTCTGTGTCTTAACTGTAACAGTTTTCCAAACGTTGTAGGGAGGTTGATGTGATTGGCGTATTCCGGTATAAGAACACATGGCCGCTTTGCATTGAGTTTATAAGGAGTGGTAAGATTGACGTGAAGCCCCTTATAACCCACAGGTTTGGGTTCACTCAGAAGGAGGTGGAAGAAGCCTTTGAAACTAGTGCTGGTGGAGGTAGTGCCATTAAGGTTATGTTTAATCTATGAAGTCCGTCGTCTGAGTTGGGTCACTCTAATGAAGCTCTTACTAAATTAGAGCGGGTGTTTTACTTGTAATAATGAAACGTCTGATTAGTAAATAAAAACCGAAAAAGAACAATAAAACTTCAGTAGCATATGATAATTATCTCTGCCAGCGTCCTATTTACCTTCTTGCGGTGGTAAAGTTCAGGTGGTAGTTTTATGCCGTCCTGCTCCATTACTTTGTGACAGCAGGTATGATCATTCACTTAATAAACGTCGAGTAAATTGTCCTCTTTAAACCGCTAATGATTTTATTTTAAGGTCCTATGGTTATCATAGTGCTGAGGAGTATCCACCCAATAATGGCATTTTGGGTTGATATATATTAATAGTAACTTTAGTAGTGTTGACGTCTGAATGGTCTGTGAGAGGGAATACCATGAAGAAGAGTGGTTTAGAGAGTGTCGCGATTCACGGATCCATTCTGTGGTAGAACCGAGCAAAAGTAGCCACTTCATAAAATGAGGCAAGTGATGGATAAGTGTAACCATTCTAGTTTGCTGGTGAGCATTCTGGTCTGAGTGTATTTTGGATTGACGAGATTTAAGATTAAAATGCTTTGGGCATCTAAGCATGTGAAGTTAAGGCCATGGTGACACCACATTTAACCATTCTATGTACTTTGTTCGTGGCATTTTGCCGACCATTGAAATTGGAAAGCAAAACTGTTATCTAGTTTGTGCTTTCCACAGACCAGTCTGAAAAATACTCCGCAAGAAAGGCAACCGAGTACGGTAATCCTTTGAAGTTGATGAAATCCACAATCGAGAGACATATCCATCCAGAGGAAGGCAATCACAAATTTACCTCCAAGAAAGATTTTGAATTCTAATCTGTTGATCCAATCACAGGCTATTCTTTGAAGGATGCTTGATTTCAGAAATTCATATATATACAGAAACTTCTACCACGGACCTAAATTTCAACTCAAAAGACTAATCTAATTAAAGAAATAGTCAGGTCCCTTATATAACCATAAACTTCCTCTCTCCTTTTTCATATGAGAGGAAGTCTCACTTAGAACGTGACACTTTGTAGTTTGAATGATGAGATACAACACAGAATGAGCAAGTACACTTGCAGCGACCAATACGAATATTTGCTCAACTTGCGCGAAGACCTTTCAAAATGTTACAGCCTACATATACCAAAGAAGCCCCTCACTATAATTATGGCGCAGGGCAAGAAGACGATAGCTCTGGTGCTTCAAAAACAGAAAACACCTACTACCACTCTGTACTCGAAACTTAGCATTCCTTGTACAAACTCAGCAATTACAAAGAGGAACTAGAAAAAGGTGACCTATCTAAATTGATCAATACAATGAAGAGGAAGAAATTATTGCCACTCATCTGGTGGCAGCTGCTGTTTCAACCGACAATTGCCACACTTTCACTTGACCTGCTCCATCACCAGTAAAAAACAGGCCGCCTGGACCCATCTGAATAGCTCGAACCTCTTGTTTAGCAAAAATTTTGCCTCTCTCAGAAAATCTATATACCCAGAAGAGACCAAAGAAAAGGATCATGGTGTGGATTAGTGGGGGTTCTGGAAAACACAAATAGATAGTGACAACAGAGGAAAATAAACCAAAAAAGACAGCCATATAAAAATACTCACGATGGCAAATCATAGAGGTGGACAGTGTTATCATTGCAAGAGCATAACAAAATGGGCTTGGCTTCTGAATCATGCATCCCACAGAGGGTAAGCAGGCCCTGTAGCAGCCAAATTCATACCATCATTAAACTAACTGTACTATGATATAGAGGAACAATCAAAATGCTAATCACTGTATAACTACAAGAAAGCAACAATCAAAAACTAAGCAAATAAAAAAGAGAAACAATATAAAATGAGTTGTCCTCTATTATCGTGCTAAAACAAAGAATTTCCACGTGAAAGACCAAAGTAAAACCCCATGATTTGAATTTTGGGTCATGAAAAAGGTTCCCTGTGATGGTGTTGTACCAATACACATTTCTCAAGAGTCACAGCTGTGTGATTCAGTATTCTAGTTAAACCTAATTCACCATATACCAAATACTTGTTACTAAGTTCAATCTTATTATCCTGTTCTGCAGAATATTATATTACATTTAACAGCCCAAGACATAAACATACCCATAAAGAAGACCTTTATGCAAATCTGAGTATAGAAGCTCAGCAAAGTAATAGAAGGTATGTATCAGCTAGGTAACACAAGATCCATGTCTGAGTTGCTCACGTCCTGAAGCTACAAACTACAAAAATCGAAATACTTATATCACATACCAGAACTAAAACCAGTTAATTTTAGTTCAAAACTGAAACCATCTCACTAAGTCATGATATTTTCTGCCCATACAAACCTACTCTCTTATTTTTCTCTCTTCCTTTCTATCTCTTTAATTCGAAAGATACTAGATTTTATGGAAAATATAAAAGCACTCATAAAAGAATGCGTGGAGACTAAGGATTTCTATATGGCATTCTTAACATAGATATTCCACTACGTTGAATGATCCATCCAAACATGCATAAAAAATTTTCCTCTATGAGATACACTTTCTAATCTTTCAAACTAAGCAGATTCCATTTGTCCATTGCACCACCTATACCCTTTATATCAAGTCATAAAAATCAAGAGATTAATAATAGATTAGTCTAGGGGCACAATAATGAAACTGCCACTATATCCTCACACTTAGGTTCAACGTGTCTTCCTTTCCTGACTATAGCCATTTTATTCTTAAATTTCGAAAGACATACCAACCACACCTACAAAGTAATCATCTCGTAATTAAAATGCTGGTTTCCAGCAATCACCTAAGTCAAAAGTCAGCACTATTCCCAAAGGTTTAGGTCCTCTTACTTACGAGTAACTTAGATAAATAGAACCTCTCGTTCTTTATGTAAAACCATAAATTATATAGGAAGACTGTTCTATAATGATGCCCCCGAAAATCCAAAATGAAGGTCCGACTCACTGAATAAGACAATATTATTATTCACAGAATGCCTAAAGTAGGACTTGTGAAAGATTATATTTAAGTTAGTGTCTATTTTTCGAAAAGTTACTCAAGAGTTCACCAGAACATTTTCTTTCATGAACTCTACATGCTACACACGTACAAGACATTGTTAAACATAGTCCCTATCCAATAGATGCTCAGTTTGTACTATTTTCACAACTCTTTTCAATTGGAACTCAGAACACTTCTTAACAAAACCAACCCAGAGTCCCAGAGTCTTCATAACCAACGTGCATGCAATCTCCCTCCAAGCAAAAGCTAATGTTATAGAAGACAAAGATCTTTTTCAAAACCTCCAAATATTCAATGAGTATGAAGAGTACTTTTATATCATTTCAAGCCTTCCGAGCAATGACAGTTTACTTGATGAGTACCCAAGTCAGCATATGATTGCATCACAATGTCCTAAATTAAGCAGACCAAGATAACTTGACAATACCAACAAATACATCCAAAGATTGCAAGAAAATCAAATGTTCCTCATATAAATATTGATGTCTGAACTCAAGGACTACATCTAAATGAATTGACAAGCCCCCAAGGGTGTTCTGACATAGCCTGCTTTGTTGTAAAATAAATACCAACATGCATCAGAAAGCAAATTGTAATAGTATAGACAACATACATGTTCCTCGTTGTGTGTGTATGTTACTTCCAAGTTTCCACTTTCTGTGGCAACCCACACCTGAGAGAATGGAAAAAAAAAAAAAGAAAAAAAAGGGGAAGAACAAACTGTTTAGCACCTGCATGTAACTCCAAAATTAAACACATAAATAGACGTACAGGACTAAATTGTAAAGAATGGACACAGAGACATTCACCTTTATTGTTTTGTCTAATGAACATGATAAAAGAAACTGGTCCCAGCAAAGAACAGACATCACAACTGAAGTGTGCTCTTTAAGTGTTTGTATACATTGCAATGTTTCCAGGTTCCAGACCTGAAAGAGAGCAGATTATGGAATTAAGTACATATAAGCACGGATACAGCCATGAACAAAATTACGCCGTGTACATGGGCGGGCCAGAAAGAAAACAAAGACATTCCAAAGTCTAACTATTAAGTAGTTTTGAAAATTGGCCTCCTACAAGTTCTTCACTGAAAAGATAAGATGAAGATAACAAATATGATACTGAAACCAAACTTACTCTTATAGTATGGTCCATGGAACCAGAATAGAGCCTATTAGCTCCAACTACTAAGGAAACAACTCCAAGGTTATGACCTTTAAGTGATGCAGCTGGTTCAAAACAGTTGGTAGCTGCATTAAACTTCCAGGCCAGAATAGATCCATCCTGCACAAATAAAATCCTCAATGAATGCCGGTCAAACATAGTACAGAGGGAGAAAAATGTACCATCTTAAAGATGCAATCGCTTTTTGAGTCATGAGGTTCGAGTTGCTTTGTCAAATTTTATATCCAACAGAAATAAGGGGCCATTTGTACTATAATTCTTTGTTCATTAGCTATCATATATTCAAAAACCCCTAATTGCATGACCACCCATTATCTCTCTTTTCCTCTGCACTCATTTTTATCTTCTAAGTGAATTGAATTGCACAATTCCCTCCCTCAATAGCATAGTAAAAGCAAAAGCAGATGATTTATGTAATGGGGTACAAAGAATCACAAAACCCACTTGTTAAAGACCCAATCAAACAGCTAAAGATATGCAGAGATAACATATTAGTATCTAATATGAGTAGTCAAAAAATTACCTGCGTACCAGCAAAGAGCAAATCATTACCCACGACCATGGCATAAACTTGTCCCACAGGCCCACTAAGACTCATCTCAGAGGAAGTTTGGGTGTTCCACGCCTGCAATACCATTATCACAAACCCAATTAGGGCAGAACTACTTACTCCAGTATAAGCACACAACATATTCCTTTAAGAACAGCACAACAATATAGTACTGTAACAACAAAACAGGAGGAGGAGAAGGAGGAGGAGGGGGGAGCGCGGGGGGGTTGGGTAGGGGGTATTGGGGGTTGTGAGGAACAAGAAGAGTGTACCATATTAGTAGAGAGAAAAGCTGAGTTTGCCTGCTATCTTACCTTGACAAAATTTGGTATCCCAACAAAGACCCAAGGACCTTCACTGATCATACAGCCTACTTCACCTCCAAGATTAATCACTCCCATGCACTGCAAAACAATATAGAGAAATCACAACATACAAATCAATATTTCAACTCTTAAGTTGGCCACATAAATGAGTGCGAATACAATGTTGGCATTCAATTTTACCAATCTATTGGTAGCATAAGAGAGAGTAAAAAAAAATTTAACTCACACAAGCAAAAACAGAAACCCTATCTGTGAAATTTACATTACTATTATAATACTACTAGAACATATGCTATTGACAATTTGTGCAGACAGAATGCATCTAGTATTTCTATCTTTCGAAGCAACCCTCCTTCAGTCTCTTGATTTTAGACACATCTTCTCCTACAATATCGCTGATCACAGCCATAAAGTAATTATCATCTTGAGAGTAAATGGGAACCATTGCCCTTTCCACCTGTTTTGAATACAAAACAGCCACAACCAATGGTGGTGATTGTAAACTACATCCTATTAAGCAACTTGTTATCATAGTTGATCCTCCCAATGATTTTCCAAAGGTGATCTTCTTTTCTCGTTTCAGTTGGCTGGATACTCTTTCACCCACTCAAAACCAACCAACGCCAACAAGTGACTTCCAAACCATAAGATTCGAAGCAGCCACATACAAAATCAACTAACAACTAAAATAGATTGAAAACCAATAGGCAAACAACAGCACAAAAAGATGACACCGACCTGCCCGGACTGGCAATCCCAAACCCGTATAGTCTCATCCTTACTGCCGGTATAGAGCTTGTCGGAACCGGATGGCAACGCGATCCCACTCACAACCTGCTCACCGAAAAACAAAAACAAAAAAAGCAACAACCAATGCGTCAATACCCGCAAAACAAAAACCACAAAAATCCTAAACGATCCACTCAAATAATCAAAAATCTTCACCTTCTGGTGCCCCTCCAGCTGAGTGAGCATCGAAAAGCCGTCACCCAAGCTCCACGAATGCAAGAATCGGCACTCCTCGCCATACCCGCAGTTCCCCTGAAGCCAATATTTGCAAATCTTGGAGACCCTCTCGGGCTTCCTGAGCGTTCTGTTATTGGCGCCGCCGTGGGACCTACCCCACGTAGAGCCGGCGTAATTAGACCTGGGTCGGGGGCCCGAGAAGCCTGAAGAGTCATCGGCGAAGCCGTGTGCCCGCTTCGATGGTGCACCAGCGGCCAACGGAGGCGGCAATTCCCTGTGAAGAAACGGACACGGATGGCGATTGCAATTGCCCGCCCGCCAATGGTAGCAAACCTTTTGATTCTTGGTGTCTAATGGGGCACCCAGGCGCTGGAACACGCGTTTGCCGCCGTTGTCCAGGTCCATCGCTTACCAAGCCCCAGGCCCAATAGCTCCGATTTCAGATGGTATTCTCTCAAATCGTTCGGATTATTGGGTTGGAGGAAGCAATACTCGGCCGTGAATTCGTATATAGAAAAGTTATGAGTGCGATCAGGCACTCGGAGGATATCAGAAACCCTAATTCTCGTACGGAGTACTGGTGAATCTCAGACGGAGGTTTTGCGGAAGTCGGAATCTGAAACCCTACAGTAGTTTGCTCATCTCCGATGAATCGATGTCCCCCCGCGTGTTCGGAATGGGGGAAGGAGTTGGGCGGAAAAAGAAGACACGGAGCTGCGTCGCGGAATTACGAAAATACCCTGGAACGGAAACATAGAAGGCCTGAGATGAGATTGTCAAGTAAGCAACATTCATATTTGCCGCTGTTTGCTGATACGTGAAGTACGCTGATTTCGGTTGTACCTTGGAAGTGGATGAGGAAAGTGTGAGAGCCCCAAAACTGGGTAAAACCACCACTTCTGCGTTTTGACGAAGAGGTGGTTGTCCCTTTTTTTCTTTTACTTTGGTTTTCCTGTCATGGGAGATAAGACAACCTTTGACGACCACTTATTTTATTTTATTTTATTTTATTTTACGATGATTTCTGCTAAGAGGCTGTTTCAATTGGTGATACATTGATGGATAAATTATCTCCTATATTTCAAAGAAAACTGTTTAGATTGTGCTGTTGGTGTCAAAGCAGGGATACAAGGTCATGTTTCTTCACGTTGGGCGCTCCCATTGGTTAAATCCTTGTTTGTATAGTACATCTTTTGACAAAAGTAATGTGGGATTGTCTAAGCCAATTTAAGCTAACAATTCAGAACATATGCCAGTCACAACATGATTCAACGGGTTTAAGAAATCCAAAATTAAAGAGCATCTCTAAAACCATTTAGGATTCCTTAATTGAGTCCAAGAAACTCAAAATTGAAGAGCATCTCTAAAACCATTTGATATTCCTTAATTTGTTTAAAACTTCTTAATTATATGTAATTCCTTTATTGTTTAGGATTTCTTAAATGTTTCCTAAATTTTCTAGAATTCCTTAATGGTTAGGTTTTAGTTCCCTATTTATATGGTGGGTATTTTCAATTGTAATTATTTTTATCTTAAATGAAATAGAAAAACTTTGACTTGTTGGTTTAGCATGATTCCTTTATTCAATTTTTGCCAAAAATTGGTAGTTAAACACTTCCTTTGATTGGTGGCTTAGTATTTAAGTTTTGAAATCATTTACCTAGCATCTATCTTTTAGTTTTTTTTTTTTTTTTTTTTTTTTAAGTTTCCAGTTTAACTTTTTCTTTCTTACTAATGTCATTCTTTATCACAAAATACTAAAAAAAAACTACTATCAAATTTTAACCTAAATTTAGCTCACGTAGTTTCACCACCAAATCCGCATAAAAAGAAGCCGTGTAATTACTCGGCAATTCCAGAAGTTATTCTTTGAGCACAGAACCCTAAAGAGAGAAGGTATATTTGAGGATGAATGGAAACCTACTCAATTTGAATATATATAAGACAATATATATATTCCATCCATCATCTTTTCTTAATATCCACTTGAAATACTAAATCCAAATCATTATTCCGAAGAATGATGGTTGCGACACAGTGAGGTCTCTCTAAAATCAACAAATTCTTAGGAAGCTAGAACTACAATTACAAGCTTATCTAGAGAATTAGAGTGGAAGCATCCTACCTGGTTTGAGATTGAAGATAGATCGAATGTCGTAGAGGCGGACTATTTCATTTCCAATACATTTCGTACAATTGAAAATCCAATTTCGAAGAATGATAATAATTTGTTTTCAAGTCTAAAGTGATTGCTAACTATGATGTTAACTGCAACACGTGAATTGAATGTGCAACGTAAGTCACAAAGCTATTAACTCTCAATATGAACCTTATAAACAGGAAATGATGATAGCCGAATAGCATGTTTTACCAAAATATGTTGATTACATAAGAGGAGCTCGATGCCATTAAGGAAGGTGTCTTTGAAGGAGTATTAGTCACAAGGGATTCTCTTGCTCGACCTAGATGATGATAGCAACAAATCGTTAAAAAGTTATTTAGAGAAGAT
The DNA here is from genome assembly GCA_028551485.1 of Casuarina cunninghamiana. NCBI lineage: Eukaryota > Viridiplantae > Streptophyta > Magnoliopsida > Fagales > Casuarinaceae > Casuarina > Casuarina cunninghamiana. The sequence continues at coordinate 19,654,672 of CM052364.1, forward strand.
CTTGGCATCCTTGACAAGAACCTATAACTTGGGATAAGATGATAGATAGATAGTTTTTGTTGAGTTGAGAATATCAATTTAGTTGGTTGATTAGGTACTAAAAACCTCTACTAACTGATAAAAAGAGGCCTAATATCTTTCACACCTATTTTCCGGTAGATGGTTATGGTACGCATGAAAATGAGGAAAACAGATAGAACCTGGGGGAAAACCAAGGCGAGGCAGTGATTATATGGGCATGTCAGGGTCAATACAATATAGTGGTCATGCGGTTGACATTAGTCATATATAATAGTTTTCTTAATTCCTTGTTTTCAATTCTACTTTTCAGATTTCTGATTAAACATGTTTCAGGAAAATAATCAATTAAAGTTCTATTCTGAATATTATTTTTGACAACTTACATGGGTCGCATCCAGACAACTATTAGGATCATAAGTTTTGAAAGACTTATAAATCTAGTCTAGAGACAAAAACGATGAAAATAAGCAAGATTAATCCCAGATGTAGAACCAACAGAATCTGATCTCCCTTTTCATTTCTTTGGGCTTTCAGGTTAAAGCTCGATTCCTTAAATTGGTATTAGAACATAAGCCAATTTAAGGAATGTCAATCGAGCTTAGAACATAAGCCAATGTAAGCCTGGTATGCCTTCCCCCTCGTTGTTTCCATTTAAAGGATGAGAATAAGTATGGCATACCAGGCTTACATCTCAGTAATGTAACCCATAACTCTGCAGCTTACATCGGATGGATATATGGGGGAAGGCAGAAAAGGGACGATTAGTTTTTGTAACCCTTAATGAAATCGAGGCTGCTTCCCTCTTCAGGGAACAAGCCTTCTGCACTAGTCTTTCAACGTAGGTGGCAAAAAGAATCGCTACCAGCCTCGATGATCAGCCCTCCCGAAAACTGATCACACGATCCCAAACCCAAGTATGTAACAATATGATACTAAATACAGAATGTTTTTGGTCTTTGGCCATTTCAGGGGAGTTACTCTCTTATCAAACTCAGTTTCTGAACAAGTACCATTGCATTGAGGATACCCAAATAAAAGCCAGACTTCAAAGTTTGCTAGTGTCTGCATAGTCTGTCTCAAAGCACCAAAAGGTAAAGGTAACAAGCAAGCCGGACAACATAATAGCAGAGGGCAATAATTCCTCACTTTATGGGTTGCCGCATGCCTTTGCTTTACAGAGTGATCGTTCAGATATCTTATATCCAGTTAACCAAGCTTTTTGTTTAAAGACAGGGAGAATTTCTGGAATTTTAAAGAATAAAAATATGGAGGTTTTGGCACAGGAAATGATTTGTTGTGGGGAAGGGTGAAGAAATTCAAGAGGCCAACGGGAGGTGAAACATCAGAAATTAAGAATAGAAGAAAATTGAATATGCAAAATTTCTGTATTACATATATACCATGGACATACCGAAGAGAGAATTTACAATCACCAAACCTAATTTGTCAACTGGCAAGCTTAAAAGCATCAATGAAGAGACCATAAGTGAAACCCATCTTGAAATTGTTGAGGAGAGCAAGAGGGAATGTAACCTTTGGTCGGCTGTAATAAAACTTCGTCACATATTCTGTCAAGAGAACACATACAACAGCAGCAATCACATCATTTACCCCTAAAGCTCCAAACGACAGAGAGATTGTCTGTGCAACATAAAAGCCACCCAACAAAGAGATTCCACCAAAAAGAGCCCTCCGGGAGGGAGTTCGAAAGTAGTTCCTTGACAGCTCCGGCACTAGTCTGATAATGTCAACTAGTCTTCGAGGCCCTCCATTCTCCTGGACAGCTCGAATACGAAAAAGCCTAGGTGAGGATCTCAAGGTGGAAAGTCTAAGTTTCCCATGGGAGATTATGGTTTGACGATTAAAGCCAGTTGTCAGGAGGCCACAAGAGATGAAACTCACAGAATGTGCCATCTAAATTACCAGTGCCAATAGGGGAAACAAGAATGCCTATCCTGGGAAAGTTGAAGGATAGCTCATTAGGCAGTAATATTTAACTTGGCAAAGACAAATAGGAAATATAGCAGCAAGAGATACACTGACAGAAAACCTATTAGTTCATAGAAACAATTATAAAGGTGCTAAGATATAGCCATTTCATTTAGCCCGAATTTCAAAAATTATTTGCTTCATTATGCACAGTTACATATGATTTTGACAGACGAGAAATTTAGGCGACACAAGCATGCAAAGACTACGGCCCTAGCATGGCCAATTCATATATCATCCTTTCCCGATCTCACATTTATTCCTGTGAACAGCCTATAAAGTCATTTTTACATTACTCCCAAAATAAACATTCAAAGAGCAAGACATGTTCGTTCATTAGTGCAATGCGCTTCTTGGTAACATCAACAATCCCCATGAGATGTATAGAAGGGGCACAAATCCATAACAAGCATATCTTCAGCTTAGTCCTTAACTCATTTTCATAGAATTCAATAAGCAGACTTACCCTTGTATCCCAACACCTGAGGTTTTTCTTATGACAGTATATAAACCAAGTCAATCCCCCAACAAGTTTTCAAGGAACAAGCACATCAAATACATCGTACAGATCACAACATACGGAAAACGGAATAAATGCTAAACCCAGCAAATATGTTTCGAAGTTCGCAACCTGGCAAGCTCAGAAACTTTCTAACATAATATTCACCTAGACCGAGCCAGTTAATAGAAACCCAAAACTCGGAGCCCGAAAATGCAAAGTGCAAATACCAGCCATAGTTCAGTAAATTCCAAATGCATACACTACCTAAGGTAGCTCAAATTAATTCATAGAGAAACCGCATCGAATTGTATACGAATCCGAAAGAAAAATGATTCCAAGTCCAATCAAAATATAGAGGAGAATTAAAAGAGAAAAGAACAAACCTCAATCAAAGGAACGTGATAAGCAGTGATTTCAAATAGAGAGGCTATTCGCTAATCCCATTCCTCTTTGTTCCTGTGAATGAGAAGAGGGAGAATGTTGCTAAAACTGCTCGAGTGGTCCAGAGAGCGTGGAGGCGCATTTGCTCTTGCTCTCAAACGCCTTTGTCTTGTAAACCCAAAACGACATCGTTATGACAATGTCTGGGTCCATCTAATTTACAGCTCCGATCGGACGGATCCTGCACGGCCACGCCAATGAATAACGTCAGAGTTTCCGCACGATTCAACCAATCTGTGACAAACTACTTCAAGGAATTCTCAAGAAAAGAAAGAGAGAGAGAGAGAGACGAGTTTGAGAAATCTTACTTTGATATGTATTTCGTGGGTTCCCAACACACTGGATTGTTAATCTTTCCCAATGGAGGAATTTTCAAAAAAAGAAAAAAAAAAAAGAAAAAGAAAAAATACAGACCGAGAAATATTATTATTATTATATGTGGTTTGTGGGGGGTATTTTATACGTTTTTTCTTTTTCTTTTTCTTTTTCTTTTTCTTTTTGTCAACCCTTAAACATTGAATCCCAAAGAATTTGTAAACTTTACCAAGTACCAACTCAGGTCGATTAAGTACTGGAGCGTTTTACTTACTAATGAAATCTTGAGCCACCCATTGTCGTGACCATTGCAAGCATTCTCCTTGACGGTTATAAACGATATAGCCTAAAGTTTTTTTTTTTTTTTTTGGTTTATGCATTCCTATAATTGATTATTATAATTAAAAGGGATTGTGCCCAATCATCTATAATTTTAAGTTAATCCTTTAAAAAAATATAGGTAGATTTAAATATGTTTTGTTTGTTCATATCATCTTTTAAATGATATGTGCAAAGATGGGTTTCTTATGTGATAGATTTAATATATACCTAATGGTTTTTAAAAAAAATTATTTTTAATATTACAATGCAAGCATCCAATTTAATATTATGTGAGACATTATTATCAAATTTATAATACAGTGGAGGAAGCTAAACCAGTTTTTGGTAGATATATGCAAGTAGCATTATGTAGAGGTAAATCTATATATTATAGCATGTTCGAAGCATAATTTTCTATAATTAAGAGACTTTTACAATCTTAGAATCCCTTAAAAAATGTATAAAAATCTTAGTGGAATCTGAAAATTCAATATTACAAGTTAGAAAGCAAGATTCAAACAACACATAAGCTGCCTAACTAATAGAATTTCTAACTAAACAACAAAGCTATTAAAAGTCAAAAAATCTTATCCAAAAATGGTCAAATAGATCTTGCTCCAAGAACCACTATATGGAGAAAACAAATGAGTTTTTCACCATCAATGATATTTTTAAAACTTAGGAAAAGATTGAGTTAGTAAAAATATGAAGGAGAAGCCTTTTTGAAAAAAGTTAAAGGGTTACTCTATTAGAGAATTTATAGAAAGATTCAACAAAAAGTTAAATTAATCAAATTTTATAAACTTTCTAAGAAGTCACCATAATGTTAAGCTTGAGGATGGAATTTCCAAACTCACAATTATGAAAGCTAGTTTATAAAAGACAATAGGTGGGGAATTACTAACTAGGTAATTTTCCTTGCTATGAGCAAGACTCTGATATATTTTGTAGTACAAAATTTTCAATGGATAAAGCATTTCACTTTTTGAATAATCATACCATTGGATGGAGAGTAAAAAAAAAATATTCTTCTACCTCACTAGATTTGAGAGTTAGAAACTACTTGAGAGAAAGAATTTGAAGGTCCTTATCTTAACAACTCATTAGATGGGGCTAAAAGGATATAGACTACTAAATATTTAGTAAAGTCTTCATATTTTATTTGATGAGTTGTGTAAAATTAAAGATCAAAAGAAAAAACCCTTTATCATCTCAAATGAGAGAAGACTATTTATTATTTCTTTGAATATTTCTTACTCCCAAACACTAGAACAAATGTTTGAAGTAAAATTATTGCTTGAGAAGATGGCAACAAGAGAAAATCTTGATTTCCTAAAATAGCTAAATCTTTGAATCTATTGTAACTGAGATAGTTTTATAAATCAAAGCTTTTAAAGTTCTTCTCTTTTATTATTGCTATGTGTTGTTTAATTTTTAGCTATTGTAAAATCTACATATCTATATTTGTTTCAAAGCATGTATTTTCCTATTAGCCTCTAAGCTTGTGTGTAGCATGTTTAGCATTTAAAAAATGCCTAAAAAATGAAACTTCAATCTAGAATAGCATCAGATAGTAATCAAAAAATGGATAATGCATGAATTTTGTAGGCAATGATAGTTGTTAACATGTGTCACATATTAATGAAAAATCTAAAAATAATCTAGGTGTTATTAGTGCTAGTCTTAATAGTATTAGTGATGGTATTCACTTTTAGTTTAAGAAAAGAAAAAAAACCCAACAAATTAATTAAAATTATGCTCAATCCACTTTAGAATTTGTATTATAATATAAAAAATAATATGAGTTAATTAGATTTGTAACACATTTAGATCTTAAATAAAAGACTGAAGAAACTTTGAAACACTTAGCAAACAAACTAGATAAATCAAATAAAAGTGGAATACATAGCCAAATAGATAAGAAAAATCCTTGGACTATTTTATGTAATCAAAGAGATTGGGCTAGGGCACTCAAGTACCATGGATTAGGCAGCTAAGTTCCATTTGAGTACAAGAGCATTGCTGGCTCTATAAGCCTAATAGAAGTTAACCAAAATCAAGAAGAATATACTAATGTAAAAGAAATCTTGGACTACTAAATACAATTATATAAAGATCTTAATCTTTTAGTCCAAGAAAGAAAATTTTATGTTATCCCCTACAATTGTGTGACATATGTAGAATTGAAGAATAAGTTAAAAAATCTCAAAAATATTATTTTTTGGTAAAACTAGCAAAAAAATGAATATTGGTTATAATAATTCTTCAACAAGTTACTAAGCCTTTGGGATTTGAAAAGAATAATTTGCAATAAAACTGTTCATTGATGTACTTTTGAGATGTGAGGTGGGTTTAGAGACTTATCATAAAAAGTGATAGATGTCAAGCAAGATTCTTTTTGTATAGATCATTGTTCATAAGATATAGATAAAAAGACAAAGACAATAAGTGAACAAGATTCAAAGAAGGGAAGAAGCCATGTAATTGAAGAGAAAACAAAGAAGACAAAGAAGACAAAGAAAAGGCAATTAAAGAGAGACATGATGAAACCACAATAATGGAGATTGCAATAATAGAAACAAGAATAACAAAGTAGAAGAAAATGTGATGGATAAGCTAGCCTTCACAAACAGTGAAAAATATTCTTTTTTATTTTATTTTTTCCCATTGTCTATAAATAGGAGAATTCCAATTTTGTAGAGCATTCTAGTTAGTTTTTCATATAAGCCTTGTAATCTTTCTTTTTCGCTGTAAACTTTTTCGCGTTTATAAGTGATGTAATTTGGTCGTGGGCAACGATTGTGCTTTGGCTAGAACAAGTTGGAGCAAAGACAGAGAAGAAAAACAAAAATTATAGAATTCAAACAAGCTAGTACTAAGATAATTGTAAAGCACATGCAAAATGTAAAGGTGCAAAAAAGTTAAATGGCAATGGAATTTAAAGATAGAAGGTAAAGCACCAATTTAAAGATGAAGGAACTAAAGGGCAAGGAAAGAAAGACCGAAATTTAGAGCCAAGAGAAAGGTGTTAAAGTAAAAGCACAAAATGTAAAGAACAAGGAATTTAAAAGCTTGAAAGTAAAGATGTAAAGGCAAAAAGCTAAAATGATAGAAAAACTATTTTTCTTATCTCAAAGGTTTATATGCAAAATCATTTTCGAGTTTATCTTTACTTACAAGTGAGTTTGATAACCTCTATTTATAAATAGTTAGGACACCCTAACAAAAAAGAAAAAAGAAAAAAGAAAAAAGAGACAAAATTAAATGCAATTAATAAAGACCTTTTGAAACTTACAAAGTATTAAATGTAATATTTGTGGAACTAACAAAAATAATAAATAATAGATTGCCTTGGACACTTGTCAAAACTGTTCTTTGTACAGTGTAACTTCTTTTTGAATTTACATCCTTATCCTTTGGCTAATTGGATTAGGCCTTTAATTTGATTGGGCTTGGTCCCATCCACACCAATAAGTTTTGTGAATACATAGGTGTAATTGGTATCAAATCACCTTAGCTTTGAATACGAGAGGCAAAAGCTCTAACCAAAATGATAAATCTATAAAGAAATTATACACAAAATTTGCTTGTGATGAAGTGAAAATCTCAAGTCGTACTCAATAACGGCAGTGATGAGTAAAGTCCATTTCCATGTTGGATTACATTTTCCATCCGCACCAGATGAAATCTTATTATATGATAAATTAGGATATCTGTAAGTGCTCGTTTTCTGTTTTCATATGCATGTTGAAGTTATAAAGGCGTCCTCAGCTTTAGCCAATCATGGTCTGTTTCTTTTGGGAATTGTAAAACCCACTACTGAAATTTCTGCCCAGAAAAAATCTGACTAGTGTCGGGAGCTTTCCAGGAAGACTTGTCTTATGGTCTAGAAGGGTCTATTAAGCGAAGCATAGCCCTCTCTAACAATGCCGAGGATTTTCCGGATGTTTCTCGAATTTGACAAGGCAGAGAAGGGAACTCTTATGGAATTGGTTACTAACACAAGCAACGATGGTGTTGGCGGAGTTCGATGGGTAGATCAGAAAGCTCAATCATTTCCTCAGCAAGTTGATGGCTTTGTTCTTTCCCAAGTGCTTGTAAGGGCCACTTGGAAAGAAAAGTAAATCCGAAACTGCTCTTGCCGTTATAAAGATGGTGGCAACTTGAAGGGAACTTTTAAGGGCGGTAAAAGAAACAAATCGCATAAGAAGAAGAAAGGAATTTTTTTTTGATACTTGGTTCCATTTAACTCTTATTGACCACTGGTAGTCTTTTGGGCTTTGGTAGACACATCTTATCTGCCTTCCATTAGGATAAATCTTATCTATGCTTTTGTTTTGGACCAATGTGGACACACCTTTTTGTTTTCGGAAATGGAGACGTTATTTTGTGTATGACTTGGTTGGCAGACAATGGATGGTTTATTCCAAACTTTGGCTTGTGTGCTGCTGGCTCATTCTTCTTTTCAGTACTCTTGTTCTTAATGCTGAGGTTGTTCTAAGTGTGAGAGAATCAACGGAAAATCGTCTTAGGTTTTAGCACAAACAGTTAGGCAACGTTTCAACATAAGAACGGACATGTTGATTGAGCATGATATCCTTGTTGACTTAAATCTTTCTTATTTTGGAACTCATTAATTGTGTTAATGGGAAGCTCCCCGCTAAAACCAGAAAACAAAAGGTCAGAAGTGGGGACGTTTTGGGCTCAAAGCATACTTGGCAAAAGTTGGAATTTTGGGGTTTAGATTTGAACAAAAAGAAATGGTATAAACTTGGTTGACATGTTTACAGGAATTCTTGAAGTTGTATTCAAGAAACTCTATTCAGATAAATAAAGAAATTGCTACTCAAAAAGATACCTTTGAAACTATTAAAAGACTCATCTCCTCCCTTAAAACAAATTTGTAAGGAAGACAAATACTCTAAGTACAATATACGAATTTCTTAGGAATGTGGAAGACCAAATTTTAATTAAAACTAAATCTTAAACAAGTAATGAACTCTAGTTTACTATTATTGTTTCTCTACAGGGTTGTTCCTAGGTCTTAGGCTTCGTAAGTGCTAATCTGAACGTGTGAAATAGCCCAAAAGGATCTGAGCCCACGAAGAAACCCAGTTCACGTTTAAGAGGCTCGATCCATGTGGGAGAAATGAGCTCAGTCCGTGTGGAACTCATAGAAGAACAGTAGAGTCAAAGCCGGTGAGGAATTTGCAGTTTTCGATGTCGTTCAGCTGAAGGATCAATAAAAGAGAATTTTCTCTTGTGAACCTTTCTCACAGAACGAACAGCCTGCCAAAACTTCTATCATCCGAATCCTTACTTGAGCACGACGGTCAGCCCCCGGGGAAGGCCCAATAAGGGGACTTTAGCCCATTTGATTAAGTTTGTATATTAAGCTTATTTAAATAAATGAGATTGAATAATTTTAAGAGAATGTCCAAAATTTAATTGATGTAAAAGTACAAAACTCAGTTGTTTTGATAATCTAATACTCAATCATTGTAAGAGTCCAAAATTCATTGTTTTGGGACTTTAAAATTGCTCGTATTGAGTTAAGAGTTAGATCTATTTAATAGGAAGTAAAGAAAAGATAATAGGTAAACAATTTTGTAATGGAAACCTAACTCTTCCTACAATTTGAGCGCAAATTTTTTTGTGACAAATACTAATAACATATTTTGGAACATCTTAGCAAACCTACACCAAACATCTTTTGAGTGATTTGACATGCAATCTGCCATAAAAGGTGATAGACCATTTACCTTTCAATGCCCTCAAAGATGATAATGAGAAACTTGCCAGTCACATGTACTTTTAAGTTGTTGGCAGTATAATATATCCTGAAATACATACACGATATGATATTGCTTATATTATTAATGTACTAAAAATATACTTTAGAGAGCCTAGTTTTCAGTCGCTAGAAATCTAGACGACAAGTCGGCACTAGAAGTTTTTTGTTGACATACTCATGATCCAAAATCTTTGATTTGCTTTATTTAAGACAAGTAGTTAAGATTTGTATTGAGAGTGGGGGTCTTATATCTCTATGTGTATCTATGATTGTAGACTAGGTTCCTCTGTGTTGTCATGCACGCATCTCTATCATCTATGGCATTAAAGATGTTATGACGTTATGCATTTAAATTTAATCTTGATGGATTGTTAGGAAAATAAGTGTTAATAACTACATTATGCTTCCTCTTCCCATTGTAAATCTAAACAATGATGCATTCTACTGGTGCATTGTTAACTTAACTAGGCACTTGGAAAACATAGTAATGGTTTGAGATGCTTGCTTGCATTTTGAACCATTGTTGTTGAATGACTTATGTTATTGCATTTACTTCCTTATAATTGAGAAACTGGTGGTTGGAATTTTTTGAAAAAATAAAAAATAGTAAATATCCTAAAAACTATAGGAAATTTCTATTTCAAAATTGATTGAAAAGAATTGATTACAACACATGATTATATAGGGGTTTAAGTTGGTCTAATACAAGGATAAATTTGCCTAGGACTCTAGATAGGGTTGAACTAGATAAGATTTAGATTTCTTGGCTAATTCATTTGGATGTGCAACATGGTCTTCATTTGTTTGTTTGGGTCATGAATCGAGTCTCCTAGCCCACTTCTCTAATGCCTTTCCCTTTTTGCCTCCCCCTCCCTTAAGAGCAAGTTGATAGGGTGGTTTGCATAGTAAGCTTGGACTTAAAGAATTTGAAACTAAGGGAAGAGAGACCTTTAGTAAAGATGTTAGTTGATTGACAGAGGAGTGGAAATGAATAAGCAATTGCCTTTAAGCAACCCACTCATAAATAAAGTGATAGATAATTTTAACTTGTTTGATATGAGCATGAAGGAGTGGATTTGCAGTGAGATGATAAGTAAGTAAATTGTCACACTGTGTAAGGAAGTGTGCTAAGGCAACATGAAGATATATAAAGAGTGCCTCAATTTGAATAAGATACATGAAAATTGATAACTTTATATTTTATAGAATTATTATGATTATTTTAGGAAATATCTAATATAGTATTTATTAAATTATAGTTACATTTGTTTATAATTATGCAACTCGTGTTGTTTTATGTAGAAAACTCCAAAAAGAAGGGAAAAAAGCAAAATAGAAGAAAGAGAAGGTTTGTTGTCACACATATGGGGAAACTTACGTGAGAAGGAAAAGAGAGAAAAAAAAAAAGTAAAAAGTAAAAGAAGAGAATTGTCGGGTGAATTATCTGGAGGCAAGTGTGAAATATCGAGCAAAGAAAGAGAGAGTCTATTATCATCGAAGAGAGAGAGAGAGAGAGAGAAAGAGAGAGAGAACAAAGCAAAACACAAAGCATTATCGGAGTATCGCTAGAGTGAGGGCATCGTTAGAGGCTCAAGGACCGCACACAACAATGTGGGTCTCAGAGAGGAGTGATGGTCATGCAAATGCTGACTGTTTGCCCTTCATTATCTCTAGTGATGACCCACTCCATTTTTTGGTGGTTTTTGGGCATTTTCTAGCGAGGAGGAAGCATATCTGCCCTCATAGTGTGATTTCCAATAGTTATGCAATAACAGTGTGCGGTTTCATGGCGGTTTCTAGCAAAGAACGGCGAATGTTGTTTGAGCTTTCTCCATTAGATCTATGCGTTTCTAAGGCAGATTTAGGTGATCTCTCAGCATATTGGCACTCCAGGGATTATGATCTACAATTTTCAGCATTTTTTGTGAAGAATGGTGGTGGTGCGTGGTGATGGTGCGTGAAAACGCGTGTTGGCTTGTCTTCTTCCCCTTTTTTGGACAACTTTTTCTCCTTTTCCTGATGTGCATATTTTTCTAAACTTTCTTTAAATTGGAGACATTTTGGTGACAACTTTCATGTTTTTAATTTAAAGAATATTTTGTTCAATTTCTATCATTTTTTTTGTTTGTGTAAATATGATGTTTTAGTTTATCTTGTTAAAGCTACGATGTAATTTGATTATAATGGTATGAAAGTATGATCATTATGTTTTGTGAGATATTTTATGAATGTGAAGTTACATGTTATTGAGCTTAATGCATTTAAGTGATTAGCTATCACTTAGATGAGTTAATTTGCATATTAGAGACCGATAAAAAATAACATGAAGTTGCTTCTTGTAATGTGCAACCATAGATTAATATGAATAGACATATACCATGTGGTTTGTGTGGCTTTAGGTGTAAACTAGAATATTCATAAATCTTAATGCACTTAATTGATTTCAATTCACATGTAGAACTATAGTAAGTTAATAAGCTAAGTAGGTTCACTATATTTAGACATATGATAGTAAATAAATAAGAAAATTCCACCATCATAGGAGTAAAATCAATCTTACAAGCATAAATGATTGACATTCATACCTAGTAACTAGGTAAAATTGGATGCTCTAGCATGTTTTGTTAGTCAAGTTTAGGTTAAATTTAGTTGTTTAATCCATGTTTTACCATTTTAATTTGCTAGATAAACTTTAGAGAAACTTTTCACCGTTAGTAATTAGTTGGCCTAGTAATCACCAATCTCTGTGGGACGATATCTTACCCATTATTATTTTACTTGTTTAAAATGTACATGTGCATGTAGGATTTCACTGAATAATAGTGTTATCACGACATTTAAATTTTGCTTCAATACTATATTAGGAGATGGTGTGTTGTTTGTGTGAACACTAAGAAATCAAGTTGGGCCCAAAGAATGACAAAATCTACAATAAAACATTGATCTACTTTGTCATAAACTCAACTATCATCCTCGTAGGCATGGAGAGCAATGGAGTATCATCCAATGAGAATGACACCATGTCTATTTGTGTTTGTGGGATAGCAAAGAATCATCTTAACATGCTACTAATGAAGTTTCACAAAAGAGTGCATGTGTTGACAAGCAGTATTAACAACATAGGCATTTTTTGGATAAGTAAGCACCAAGTATTAGAGAGTCCTAACAATGCAACAATAATGGGTAGGATTTAAAAGAAGTTCACCATCTTGTCTATCAGAGTGAATTTAGGGAACACATAGTGGATATCAACTAAGTGGCACCCATGTTGGCATGAATAATAATCTCTAATGCATATTTCGCCTGATGTAACAAGAGACCCTAAGATTTGGGTTAAACTTCCACACCAAGGAAATAATGCATAGCACCAAGATCTTTAATTGTAGACTCCTCTCGAAGCTAATTCATAAAAGTGGTTAAATTATGCATTGGGAGACCTAGTGAGTATGATATTATCCATATAAATAATAGAAAAATATTGTAATGCTATGTGTGAAGAATAAAGAGAGATGAATATGCTCTAGAGATAATAAATTCTAGTTGCATTAAAAAGCCATTCAGGCAATTATACGAACCTTAAGGAGTTTGCTTGAAACTATAGAGAAAATGGTGAAGATGAAAGACATGTTGGAATCAATTAGGATCCATAAAACCAAATGGTTAAGCCATGTAAACAGTTTTAATTAATTGCTTATGTAGAAAGACTTTCTTAATATCAAGTTGATAAAGATGTCATCCTTGAGAATAAGCCAATGCAAGAATAGTGCAAATAGTGAAAGGTTTAACAAGGCTAAAAGTTTAATTAAAATCAATTCCTGATTATTGATGAAAGCCTTTGGCAACTGATTGAGCTTATCCCTTTCTAAAGTGCCATTACAATGAAGTTTCTCCTTAAAAACCCATTTACAATTAATAGGAAAAGCATACTTAGGTGGAGGAACAAGTTCCCATCTCTAGTTTTGAATAAGAACATTAGATTCATCAACCATAACACCAAGCTGGTGAGGATCTTTGGATGCCTATGTGAAACAAGTAGATTTAGGGTATGGGTGAATGGCAATAGTGAAGGCATAAGTATGATTGCAAGTTATGGCTTTTTGTGCAATAGTGTCCCCTTTTAGGTGAGTAACCATAGAATGTGAGGAAGGTAATGGGGGAGATGGAGAGGTGGTGAGGGAGAAGGTAAATAATAAAAAGGCTAGGGGAGGTGAGATAAGTGGATTAGACTTAGGAGTGTTGAAAAAGGGAGAATGTCGTTAATGGTGGAGCAAGTGTATTAGGAAGATGTAATGGAATGCTTTCTAATGGTAGAAAAGGGGGAGGGGGGAAGTGCGGCGGGAAAGGGTGCATTTCATTAAATCTAGCATTATCAGTGATGTAGGTTTTGTCAATGGACAGTGAGTAACATTGGTAACCTTTGTAGCCTAGGAGATATTTAAGGAAAATGCAAGAAAACTATTAGGGTTCAAGTTTATGGTCCACAAAAGGGTGAAGATAAGGAAAGACAAGACAATCAAATGTTTTTAGGTGGGAGATGTCATATGCTTCACCAAAAAATGTATTCTATGGGAAAACATGATTTAATGTTGGTACAAGGAGACAATTGATTAAGTAAATAGTAGTCTTAAAAGCAAAATCCTACAAATGAAGATGAATTTAAGCATGATTAATCATGGATAAATTTTCTAGAGCCACCTTAATAAGGAGTATATGGACTAGAAACACATTAAATGCCATGAGTAACAAGACAACGACAAAAGTGAAGAACAATGCCATCACACTGAATAGATTTGATGCTAAAAGATAATTATTTTTTAACAAAATAAGGAAATTTCTAAAATGAAGAGAAAAACTAAGCATTAATAGTTAAAGGATAAAAATATGAAAATTTAAAGAAATCATCAATAACATAAATATAATATTTATGACCTTAATATGACCTTGCAAGAGAAGGACCACATATATCAAAATGAACTAGTTCTAAAAGGACTTAGGATTTATTTTAAGTGAGAGGATGATAAAGGTGATGACTTTTACTCATGTGACAAACCATACAAGAGGTAGGAGTATATCCAAAAAAACTAGTAAAAGTATATTGCAATAATTTGGTGATTGTAGGGAAGGCTACATGATCAAGACATTGATGCCAAAGTGATAAATCAAAAGGTAGTGGAGGTAGTGAGGGTAGAAGGTGGTGCGTGATCTAACTGTGGAAGGTAGTAAAGACCTTGATTAGTAATGCCACCTAGAAGGATCTTGCTAGAGCAAAGACTTTTTGTAATGAAGTTGTTAGCATAAAATAAGAAAATATAATGATTATCAAAAGTAAATTTGGATACTATTTTTGATGATTGAAAGAACAACTATGACATTATTAAGTTTGATATTAGGAGATAAAATAACGTTACCTATGTGAATGATAAGAAGGACATTATTAAGTTTGTTAAGTGTTGGATCTCCATTTGGCGAGGTAGCTCAACCATGGTCTTGGCAACATATTCCATTACTAGAGTAAACCACATGACAACTAAGGAGGTAAGCCATGAGATGTTAGTGATGATTGGTGGTATGGCAATGCTTAAGATCCATCCAAAGGCCATCGAATTATGGATTAACCAATCTTGAAAAGCTAGATTCGGGTCATGGGTCACTTTGTTGTCAAACTTTATTTGCTCAATTTTGATGGGCAAACCATGGGAGGGAACCATTGACAATGGGCATAAGGCAATTAGCCGTCAAGAAAGGAATGATCTAAGCTTACCAAACCAAGTAATTATCATTCTCTTGGCAAATGTTGGTGTAGGTTCGTATGTGAAAGGTGGGAATGGGTTTTGTTAGGTTAAAGCCCATATGAAGGTGCTCAAGGTTGAAGTAATGGAGCTAGAGGATGCCATGGAGGTTGAGGGCTTACACCATTTGGATTTGATACCAAATTGAGAAATTGGTGGTTGGAATTTGCTAGAAAATAAAAAAACAATGAAGACCTTAAAAACTATAGGAAATTTCTATTTCAAAATTGACTGAAAAGAATAGATTATAACACTTGATTAGAAAGGGGTTTAAGTTAGTTTAATACACAGATGAATTTGCTTAGGACTCTAGATGGGATTAAGCTAAATAAGATTTGGATTTGCTTGGAACTCTAGATATAATTAAGCTAGATGAGATTTGAATTTGCATTGATTTGTTTGGATGTGCAACTAGGTCTTTGTTGGTTTGTTTGGGATCATGAAATGAATCTTTGGGTTGACTCCTCTAATGCTTACTTGATTTGAAGCTTGGACATCATTTGTTTCCTATCAGGGTTGTAGTGGACAAGTGTTGTAGCTAGAAACTCTATATAGGCTAAGAGAAAAAATGAGAACATTGCAAATTATGCTAACATGTTATTTAGAAAAATTATAGAGAAAAACTATAAGAGCTCTATTTGCTTTCCTCCTTTTATATCTTGGCTTGTCCATTTAGTGTAATAATTCAATGAGTTTGATTTCAATAATCTCAAAAGAATTTGCAATGCTTTTCAAGCATTTATCTGCATAATGATACAAGAACTTTGATAGAAATTGTTCAAAGACTTATTTCTTATCTTAAAATTAGTTTGTAAGAGAAAGAAACATTTTCATATATAAGGAACATAACATCCAATATGTTAATAATAAAATATATACATCAAATTTTAATATTCTTCTCATCTCAAATTTGGAGAAATATGTTTTACAAGGAATTGCTTAATTTACGAGTAAAAAACTATCTTATTCAAAATTTATATTCTAATATCATATTAGAAGGCTTATTTTTTTTCTTAAAATAAAATTGTGAAAAAGAATACATTCATATATATAAATCAAAACAGAAAAATAATCAGCAATGTTAAACACAAATTAATTTCAATGTAAGCTATGCATTTATCTCCAATAACGGCAGTGTCATATCAAATGGTAATACGGAGCTTCCGATCTGATCATCCATCAACTGGCTTGTTACTCAAATTGATACGGCATAAACGCTGCATAAAGGATTATCCGCTATCTTTTGAGCAACCTTTAGAGTAACCAGTACGCCATCTCAAACCGAATATCTCACATGGAAACGGAAAACCCACCACATAGTGATGCAATTAAAAAAAAATGCAATTCACATATAGGTTATTGTTGTATGAGATTTTTTTTTTTTTAACGAAACTTATGCCGTTTTAGTTTATGAATCTAAGTAAAAAATAAAAAGTAAAAAGTAAAAATGCCTAACATTTTCCAATAAGTTTGAATAAGCAGGAGTACTTTAGCCTCTCTTTTTGGGTGAGGAAGTATGGTGTTAAATTTAAGACTAAAAAGTGTTAAATAGTATTTATTCCTGATTGAACTGAACACTTTGATTACTTAAACTAAAAACAGAAGTTATTACTTTTTCGGCAATTCATTTACCAAATTCGAGGAAGAGGAGGCTCAGCTTGGCCAAAATGAGAAAAAAGGACCAATAGAAGGGCTCCGGAAAAAGGGAACTGAAAAATTAGCTTTCTAAGAAGAGAAAGAGGAGACGAAAAGATACGGCGAGTGTGGGGATTATATATCCGCAAAAGCGAGTAAGAGCAGAAACCGTAAAACAAATCGCAATCATAGTACCAGTGATTAAACAAAATTAGAGTCTGTCTTGAAGTCCGAGAAAGGTCTTCCAATTCAAACAACAGAAGCCAAGTAATAACAACATCCGCAGCAACAAAAGTGGGCATTGGCTGGAACTCGCACACGAGACCAAAGCAGAGCCCCCACCCACAGAAGGGTCTGCCTAGAGGAGGCAGCGGAATCCCACTGCTCCAACGGGCCTCTTCGTACGTGGTCCACACCTCTCTCTCTCTCTCTCTCTCTCTCTCTCTCTCTCTCTCTCTCTAGTACTTGTCCCTCAATTCTGGAATGTGGGTTTTGCTTATGCTTGACTGGATTGTTGGATGGGAATAGTTGGATCTGGGTTCGTTGTTTGTCAGGTAGGTAATGGGTTGTACTGAGTTTCCTTGTTCTTGTTGGTTTAGGGTTTTTTTAGCTGATGGCTTTTGGTGCTTTTGTCCTTGGGAGGTGATTTGGGTTCTTGAAGTGCTGTTGGCGTGTTAAAAGGTTTCTATTGGAAATATTGGATACTTTTGACAAAAGACGGAACCCTATTCCTTGTTTTACTTCATTGTTAGTTTCGGAGAAATTTGGAGACTTTGAGATTTACAAATCAGAAGACGACAAAAAAGAGAAAATCTATGTTAGGAACTGGTTTTCATTCTGTTCTGAGCTCGATTTGGAGCTTGACATGTTCATTTCTTTAATGATTTTAATGGTCTGTCCAGTATTTTACCTAATTATGCCTTATCCATTAAGTTTTCTGTTCTTTTGTAGTATAATCTAAAAAGAATGGATTATTGATCCGAGTTTCATCCCATTTTTGAATGCGTTGCAGATCCAGTTGATCGGGTCGGGATTGAGGGGAAGGAGTTCAAGCTTTTGTGGTCTTTTAAGGTGGTATCGTGTTCTTCAAGGTGGGCCTCGTTGTCAACAACTTTCTGGAGAAGCTTTTCAGGTTTGACCTGAAATGTGGTCACGTTGAACAGAATTCAAACGAAGGGCAGGGAAAAGACAATGAATATTTTGACTTGAAATTTTTGGGTAAGATTCGGGGAGAATGAATTTGGAATAAGAAGAGGAGAACAGAAGCATAGTCTGAGATGCTGGTTGGTATCTTTTGATTGTGTTTGTGGGCAGGAAATTGCTATGGCTGTTGGCAGTAGCAACAGTAGTAGTGAATCACTCTCACAACCGTGCAATTGTTATAGAGTTGAGGGCTTGACCGAAACCATTTTGGACGCAAATCAAACATCAAACTTGAAGGATCAGTACGTTCTTGGGGAACAACTGGGTTGGGGGCAGTTTGGTGTTATCAGAGTTTGCTCTGATAAGTTGACTGGAGAGGTTCTAGCGTGCAAATCTATTGCTAAAGATAGATTGGTTACGCCGGATGATGTGCGGAGTGTGAAGCTTGAGATTGAAATAATGACTAAGTTATCTGGGCACCCGAATGTTGTAGATCTCAAGGCAGTGTATGAGGAGGAAAATTATGTTCATTTGGTGATGGAACTTTGTGCTGGAGGGGAGCTTTTTCATCAATTAGAAAAGCATGGGCGATTTTCTGAGTCTGAGGCCAGGGTTCGTTTCAGGGATCTGATGCAAGTGGTTTTGTATTGCCATGAGAATGGAGTTATTCATAGAGATTTGAAGCCTGAGAATATCCTTTTGGTCACAAGAGCCTCATCCTCTCCAATTAAATTGGCGGATTTTGGTCTTGCAACCTACATCAAGCCTGGTATTTCCATGTTACTTTGGTTTCCTTTGCAGAATATTGATTCTTATTTCTCATCATTTATACTTCCCACACAAAAATTTGATTTGATTTAATGTTTTAAGCATTTGGGTTCTTCAAGCAGGACAGAGTTTGCATGGGCTGGTTGGAAGTCCATTTTATATAGCTCCTGAGGTACTTGCTGGGGGATATAACCAGGCTGCCGATGTTTGGAGTGCCGGTGTTATTCTTTACATTCTTCTAAGTGCAATGCCACCATTTTGGGGAAAGACAAAGTCTCGCATATTTGATGCTGTTCGGGCTGCCGATCTGAGGTTTCCTTCTGATCCATGGAATCGCATATCAGAATCTGCTAAGAACCTCATCAGGGGAATGCTTTGTATGGATCCTTCTCGAAGGCTTACTGCCGAGCAGGTCTTAGGTAAGTTGGACACTCATTAAGTCCCATGTTTACTGGTAGTGCAGAATTTGTAGTTTTTCTTTATGTATATTAAAGTGCAGGTATCCTTTTAGATTCTGGTAGCCTATTAGGATGTAGAAGGTGATAACATGATGGTTAATGGCATCATCAATCTCTTAAAAGTTAAAGTGTCAATTTGAAGCATCTGAAAATGAGGTGTACAAATGTCAACATATGTGTCATGAGCACATCCAAGATTCTTTTTGTTACCTAGAGATGAATTTGCAATCAAGTACTTCTCCTTGAGATATCTTCTTGAAGTATACTGATTGTCACAATAGCATTGCATTATGTTCTGAAGGATGTTGTTTGAGGAATTGCTTGAGAAAGTTTATTTCTTCAGTTAATTTATGTTGCTAGGCCCAGGGGTTTCTTGGCTTTTCTCCTGTATCACTACATAGTGTTCTTTCCTCCCTTGTTTGCGGACTTTCTGCCCTTGCTACTGGCTGTGAGTATAATTTATTTTACCTTTTTTTTTTTCTTCCCTAGATCACCCCTGGATGAAGGACAATGGCTCTAAAGAGGAAACTGGATGTGAAAACCCTTGTTGTGGAGAATGGGGTTTAAGTGGTGGCTCTTTCTCCAACCCATTTATGTCAAGGAATCAGGACATCAGCTTTGGTTCTGCATCACCTATTACAGGCGATGTTGAATCACCTACATTCACATGCAGATCCTCCTTTTCCTCCTTCCTGATGGACCCAGCAACACCTTGCACTGCATCTGGGGGGTTTTCTTTCCGTGACAGTGGTGGTTCTAATGCCTTGGAATTTTCTTCCCCTGTTCGCACAATGCCAAGTTTTGCATTCTTCAGCCCTGGTTCTGTGATTGAACAAGGGAGTTGTGCATTAGAATTTTCGGCCAGTATCTCCAGAGTAGATGCAATTCAAGAAGGTACTCCAGTTTGGCACCTTCCAATTCTTTACAACACCTCATAGAACTTCAATCTAAAATCCTACTTTTGCCCCATTATGCAGAGACAAGCCTGGGGAAGCTTCTCATGCTTCCCGATTCTACTCTTTCCTTTGGCCATGAGGCAAAAGAAATAGAACACAAGGAAGCTGAAGATAGAAGGGCAGGAGGATCAATTGGGTCTAGGATTTTTTGCATCCATAGCAAAAGGAACCATACAATTGGACTTGGTGAGCGTGAGCAACTTGATCTTGTGGTGGCTGAATCCGTGATCCGGTGGTCTTCATGCACACATCTTCCAACCTCTCTTAGATCTTCTCTTGTATGTTGAGAGCATGAACAGGCTGACTGCGTTAAATTAGTTACACGCTCTGATGAAGTACTATAATATCACGAAAATGACGTGAAAGCTTCATGCCTTTCTGTTGTATTGTGTTGGTGCCATTGTCGCTAAACCTGGTTCTTACTGCCAGATTGGATCTTGCTTCATGGTGTGATGTCTGAGTGGCTTCTATCTGATTTGAAGAGTTAGTGGTAGATTTTTTTCCCCCCCTTTTTTTCTTTAAACCGGTAGTTAGTTTAACAACTTGTGGTTAATGAACTATTGGCTTGTGTATAAGTTCAGGTTTCTCAGTGTTTAAATTTTCCAAGTTTTATGTGATTATTTTGTTTGGAGTAATTTTTCCTTTCTTTTCTTAACTATGCAGTAAGATGTATCCTTATAACAAGATTATACTTTTCTTTGCCCCTTCTTGATTGCCTAAAAGACGCATTGTTGTTAGTAAGATTTCAATCTAGTTGATTATTCAATGTATAAGAATGGTTTGTTTAATTTTGTTGTAAATGAAAGTCATAAGTTTGCTTGGTAGATAATCTGTTTAAATAACTTATTGCTTATTTACGAGTTGTTTAATGAGTTTAATTAATTTCCTATACAAAAGGATTTTTGATTTTCGTATAATTTTGTATTAATTATTAGTTACTCAACTATTCGAAGATCTTACTTTGCCAGTGAACAAGACCATTAATCTTTTTCTATCTATGTAGAACAGTTGTACTATACAAAATCGATGTTATGCTTTGTCCTGGCAAAGAAGCCAATAGGAAGAGCTCCAAGATTCCCACTTGTACCATATATGCTTTGTCCTGGCAACCAACCAAAGGAGCGTGGATGGGACAGAGACATAAAACTTGTCAGTGGCCAAAGGCTTCGAAAGATTTGGTATCATTATCACCTGGTGTACGTGGATGCCATTTGCAATTGGATGGAGGCCAACTTTTGGAATGTTTCAAGCGACCATGTACTCGCTCTAGAATTTTTCCATCATTGGCCCACTAAAACCAAACAAATAACGAAGCGGAAGAAGTTTCTTCTTCTTCTTTTTTTTTTTTTTCGTTTTTCCTGGATGTGTACCCGGAGGTCGGGTTGCCAAGTACCACAAAAAGTTCGAAAAAAGAAGACAAGACAAGTGTGTTTTTCTGCCTGAAAACATGTCGCCAGAGCAGTCATGTCAAGGTTTTCCAAGGAACCGCTGTTACATTTTTCGTGTTACACTTGTCATAGTTGAGCATCAGTGGTACGCAGAGATGATGCACCGATGGGTAAGCATAGTAGATTCTTCAATATTGAAAAGATAAGGTTGCAACTCAATAGCAGAATCCAGCCGCATATGTTGGTGCATACACAATTCCACGTGGACTTTATCACGAAGAACTCCAGAATCCAGTTCCTCTTCTTTTGCTTCTTTGAATTCAAACGAAACTAGGTACCAAATGGTCTGCAAGCTAAACCCCTCAGGCCCTCCAGTTCTTTGGAAATTTCCTGCAGAAAGGCCAAAGCTTGGACCAAAAACTATCACCTGCTCTTCCTCTTCCAACAATCCAGAAAAACAAAAGCTAACAGCTGGAGACGCTCAAACCCAAGTCCTCAAAACCAATGCCTACAGCATTAATTTCAGGACTCTGGGAGCTTGTAAGCTGGGCATTTCACGGTATCCTGATTTCGAATACAACGCCGAAGGTGGAATAGGAAGAGGGTCTGGCACAGAGGTTCCTGACAGTGAATTGAATGATGAGATTTCAGTTTCATTTGACGTTAAAACAATCTATATACCATCATTGTCAAGTGCAACGACTAGGTTCTTGGGATTGCCATTGCCACCATTTCTCAGGATTGAGATTGTCCCG
This sequence comes from Casuarina cunninghamiana, assembly GCA_028551485.1. Classification (NCBI taxonomy): domain Eukaryota; kingdom Viridiplantae; phylum Streptophyta; class Magnoliopsida; order Fagales; family Casuarinaceae; genus Casuarina; species Casuarina cunninghamiana. The sequence continues at coordinate 19,676,947 of CM052364.1, forward strand.
GAACTCTTTCAAGGGAGCATTGACAGAGAATCTGGCAGGGTAATTTTTTCTCCACTCCCTAATTTCCACTGAATGAAATGAGCAGGCATTCTATGTGGCTTTCTGTGCGTGCTGTTTGTACATAAGTAGACTGACTTACAGGAGAAAAGTAGTAACAAAAGCAGGCACCACGAATTAAAAAAATGTCAACTTGGTTATCAATTGTCATAAAGATGTTTGAATGAAGATTTCTCAATTGCTTTGTGGAATATTGATCTCCCTAGGTCATCCGGTAAGTCTGTTAATTTGATTCCTTGACCATAGCCACTTAATGTTTCTGCTATTGTTCATGCAGGTTGATCTAGAATTCATGGCCAAGTTCTTGTTTTCCGTTGGGAGTATGTATAGAGCTCCTCCACTGCTGGTGAAGACAGTTTTGACATCTGAGGAATCAAAAGGAACTATAAGAAGTGGAAGAGGAAGAAGATTAGATAAAGAAGGGCAGTGCAAACTAGTGGGAGTGGCAACTGTTGACCCCGTTGATGATTTCCTAATAAATAGCTTCCTTCGACTTCCTACAGAATGCCTTGCTAATCTGAACGCTGTAATCTCCTTTTCCAATTCTTAGTAGGATTTCAAAACCGTAACTTTCACCATCCTCCAATCCTTCTTTTATGCCGTGTCAAATGCACCGTGAATAAGAAATGATGCATCCATAATTTTGTCTAGCTTCATACTTTGGAATGGATTTTGAAAACTAGTCTTGCATACATAGCCCTTTATTCTTGGTTAGGAATAGTTTCATACAACTTTAACTCGATTAGGATTGCAAAGGTTCACATAAATTCATATTTATTCTGGAGGACTTTATTTTAACAATGATATCAACATTTAGTTTCTGTTAAAACTATGAACTCCTGGAAAAAGTCATCCTTCTTCTCAAGGCACAACCATTATTTGATCTTATTTTACTTTCCATGTGTTTGATCGGTTCTTTTTCCATCCAAATGCCGCCGCCACCATCTTCTTTCCAGCAATTCTCTCGTATAAACAATTTCTTTTGGCAATAGCCAAGTCAAACTTCAAAAAGGAAAGAACTATATCTTGGCTGTCCTGGAGCTCAGTTAAGGCTAAATATTTTATACATGAACTATATTTGCAAAGAAATGAACTCAAGATTGTTGCTTTGTTTGTCTTTATAGTTTTCATTTTGAGGATGACAAAAATTGATCTTTTATTTTTGTTTGATAGAGGTTCCATAGGTTATAATTCGAAATATCAGTTCAAAATATAAAAATATTTTTTAGATTTTTTAAAGTTAAAACGTAGTTGACATAATTTATTTTATAGTTCAGTGTAAAAATATTCGTGTTATTTAATATCATGAGTTTAGCTTCAAACATATTTAAGAATGTATCAAATTGACAGGATCAATTCCCTCAAAATAACCAAATATAATTTTCTTATGTGTACTTTTTCCCGTTAACTTGCAACAGTAGGTCGAAGCTCCAATTCACTTCCAGGACCATATAACCATGGTATCATAGCTTAGACTTGGAAAATCGAGTTCAACCATTGGAATTGGGTGTCTGTAACTTTCCAATGTTTAACAACAACTAATGAAGCCACTTATATCCTTTTAAGTTTTTTGAGGTAACTTCATTGTACATTATTTTCAACTCTTGAAGCCAGGTTTGTTGCACTATGCACTACTATTTTTCTCAACCATATCAAAGGCCACCAAGCTCATGCGATAGTAGGCAACGAACAGATGCCTTTTGTACTCCATATGTCCCTTTCACTTCTCCAAAAGACTTGCTATAATGAACAAGCACCTTTTTCACTCCTTATGACGTTTGCACTCCTTCAAAAGACTTATAATGTATGACCATCTTTCGATAAATGAAAAGTTGTATAGATCTGAACAAAATGTTGCATGAACTTGATCTTTTGATTCGTTTATGTGTGTTGAATGATAGGATCATTTCAATTGTAAAGTGAGGAAAAAGGAAAAGTATACCAAAAAGAGGTTCGAATTGTGAGGTATAATTGTGGGACAAGGTGCAAGTGTCATGTGGAATAGGCTCAAAAGGGTGCTGTGTTTGTGAAGGTGAAAATAGGGATCTAAAGCCGGGGAAGAGGTCGTGGAAGAATGGGCCCTAATAACCAATGAACGGCAAGTGCTTTTCAAGTGCTTTTCCTTGTGTGGAGATAAGATTGAAGGAAGAGACAAACCGTGTAGAGCAGATGAAGGGCCAAGATTTGACCGTGACTTGGCTTGAAGAAATGGAAATAGCTCCTCATTAAATAACACATTGCGAGAGATGAAGGTTTGACTATTAGAATATGGAAACAACAGTAACCCTTGTGCCAAGATTGTATTCAAGAAAATCACACTCAAGTATGGAGATAATTTATTAGGGCTAAACAACAAAGGTGGAGATAGTAAGTACAAATAAAATAGTTTGGTTTTCTGTGGTATAATTTTTCATAAGGAGAAACACTACTTGGAGAAGCCAAAGGTAATCTATTAATTAGATAGATTGCTATAGCAAAAGCATCAATCTAGAAATATTTGGGTAATTTAGCTTGATGAATAAGCATCTTGCCCAGCACTATAAAATGTCAATGCTTGCATTCAATAACACCGTTTTGCTTAGGTGTGTATAGACAAGATAATTGTTAAAAAATTCCATGTAGAGACAAATGGCAAGACCATTTTTCATGAGGAGAATTCTGTTAGCTAGTAAATTCTCCACCGTTATCACATTGCGTAGTTTTAATAGAACACCTTAATTGCTTTTTAGCCATGGACTAAAATTGAATAAAATTGTCAAACAAAATTGATTTTCATCAAAGTGGGTACAACCAAGTAAATCATCTAAATTCATCAATAAATAGTAGATAATATCCAAAGCTATCATTAAACATCTTCATGGGGGTGACCAAGTCAAAAGTGCCAAATACCCCCATGAATGACCTATTACCTATAGGAAAACAAAACAGAGTCACCATGAAAGGGCAGTAGGTAAGGGCGGCCATGCTTAACTCCTCATGCCAATACCACCTTGGTATGCAAGTCCTTGATACAAAACAAAAAGGAATCAAACTCAACAAAACAAGGAACATCTTCAATAAGCTTAGGGATTGAAAGAAGGTCTTTTCAAATATCCAGTGCTACAAGAATGAATTTGAAAGGAATGGATCCATTTGTAGTAGTTTCATTGATGTGGGTGATTGGAATGAGATTATCGTTACCAACCATGATCCCATTTGTTCTGGTATAAGCAACAAAATGGGCCAACTTACCTACATCATCCACAACATGCAAAGAAGCACCGGAGTCGACTACCTAGTCATGGGTAAGAAGCTTGTTGTCAGATTGAGCAATAAGAGTGGCATCAACATCTTGGTCTTGATAATTGTGATCAAAGTGATGTAAACACTACTTAGCAATGAGGCACAAATTTGACATTCAACAATAGAACAAGTACTTAGGTATTGGGGCTGTTGCTGAGAGGGCTAAGATCGTAGGGGAGGTCTCCATGGAGTAGCCCAAGTAGTTTGACTAGCAAGGGTGAACGCTGGCCTTGGGACAAAAGTATGCTGCCTAGAATGGCCTTCTCATTACTAGGTTTTTCCACCACTGCTTTGATTCAAATAAGTAACAAAGACGGAGGTGTCATTGAAAGGTTGGTTGTAGCATAGCAAGCAAGCTTCAAAGGTGTGAAGCTGAGAGATGGCCTCATCAAAAGAAGGCAAGGGTGGTCGGGACATGGTCATTTAAAAGAACTCATAGTCTCTGCCAAAAGTCTTAGGTAGAGCATGAGTTTTAGTAGTGTCCAATAATGGCTTCATAATGAATGATAGTTGATTTAGAATAGTTATGAAGTCATGCAAGAAAGCTAAGAAAGGACGAGTGCCCTTCTCTCTAGTTTTGGATTTCTTAGCAAAATGGTTGGCCAAGGTAGTCCAGATCTCCAAAGCTATCTTAAGCTTGAAGATATAATCAAAGAGATCCTCAAACAAGACTCAACAACCCATGATCTAACAAGGTCATCAATATGTTCCCAAGCCTTAAAGGTAGGATTGCTTTCTTCTTTCCTATGAACAATGAGGGTTATGGGAGGTTTAATTGTCTCCCTAGTAAGAAAGCCAAGAATTTTGAGGATTTTAGCAAGAGACTTGACCTTTTAACCCATGGAAGGTAGTTGGTCTCGATAAGCTCAATGTTCACAAAGCTGGTGAAATTGATGGTAGTGGGGTAGGGGTACAAGGGACGGGTTTCAGAGGATGAGGTTGCCATGAGAGAGAAAGTGTAAAAGGGAAGAAAAGAAGAGGGGGGGGGGGGTTGGGTGTGTTAAAAAAAAGGAAAGACTGGGATTCGAAGGTCACAATTGCCTTGGATGGCTTGATACCTTGAAGAAAGTTTAGAAACAGAATATAGACTCAAGGCTATTGAAATCATGACCTCTATATATTGAGAAGAAGCTGAGTATAACAAGCTCTAAAAATATAGCAAGCAAAAGCAAGAAAACTATACATCTCTATCTTTTTTATATACGGTTTATAGAATAAATAACAATGGCTATAAGCCCATTGAGGAGCAACTTGCTGACTTTTGATTTGAATATGAGTTTGAGGTAGTAGCATGAATAGTAGAACTAACTGAGATCAATAAGCCTCCAAAGAATGATGCAAAAATAGAAAATATAGACTTCGTGGAGTAGCTGTGTGAGGAGTCTGTAGAGTGAGAAATAGTTTTTGACTTTTTAGAATGGTTTCATGAGGGTGGTAGTTTGTCTTTATTAGAGGAGGCTGAGTTGGGTGGATGTGATTTGTCTTTAGTAAACATCTTTCTTCCCGGATGCGTCGATAAATGGTTGTCATTGCAAGCAATATGCTGGCTCTACTAGTTGACATAAATGTTTAAGGATGCCTATGCTAGCCAAGCATGCCTAGAACAAATGATTCAATGTCTTCCCTTACAGTAACTAACATCATGCATACCACCATCTGCACAGGGTAGCCTTCTCGAGGATTAATGCCCTCCACCAACCATATCATTCAAGGAACACTAGCTTCTGTGTATGCCCGCATAAGCGAATGACTAGCTATCCAAGCGTTGATTGTGCGACAAGGTGGCTGTTTTATAAGAGGTTGGGGGAACGCAAAGAGTCACCTGTTAAAAATAGGGCGCGTTTGGAGATAGACATGATGTACTAGCCACCAGGTTACCACAATGGTTCTCACAATCGGTACCATGCAGAGGAAGGCAGAACAATGCCATTATTTTTCAAACCGTGCAATTGTTGTGTTTGTTGTCCTATCCCCAAGAGACATTGCTCTATTTGTTGTCTTTTGCCTTATGTAGGTACATCAAATAGTCAATGTAATGAATATTTTATGTTGCATAAATATTCAAACATTCCAATCAAATTTTTCTACATCAAATTTTTATGATTTGAATTACATGCTTGGTTCCATAAAATATAATGTTGTAATATTATAAAAACTAAGTGTCTTGAATATCAAATTTTGAATGCAAAGCTATTAAGGAAATTGATGAATATAATGTAGAAAAATATTAAAATTTAATTGGGATAAAGATGTACATATGCTAAATCCAAATAGTATTGCATGTGTTTGTCACAATTTCAATTTTTGGGAAGCTTTTTAAATCAAAATTAATGTGTTTTTTCTCGTTATAAGGGTGAAGAACCAGGAAAGAAGGAAAGGGGGCTAACAAGACTTTCTTAAGCCCATTTCCTTTTTTGTGTTTTCATAACTAGTCAAAATGCTCGTTTATTTAGTTGCATTTTTCTACTCCCCCTAACCACAAAAACCAGCATTTCATATATAAAATTTCCCACATATATTTCTTTTTTCTAAACTCACTAATCATATAGATAAGGAAAATGGAATTGTTTTCCTTCCCATCGCCCATAGCCTCCATTCCAACATCGATTGAGATATGTAATAAATTTTGCAAATGTTAATTTTTTAATTTGGTCTACTAAAATTAGAGGTTTAGCATAGGAAACCTTTTTGGATTTGAATTCTTTCCAAATAAACAAATTAAACACTTTTCTCATCCTAGTAGATTTAAGATATTCAAGTATTAAAGAAAAATTTTCATATCAACCGAAACTTAAAGAAAAAAAATTTGATTAAAAATAAAATCATGAAATGTTGGAACTATGTATCTTAAAAAATAATTATTAGCTTGATTATTTGTTCTACATAATATTCCTATATTTTTGTTGTCATAAGTGTATATAGGTTTAAAATATTTTTTATGTAGTTTTTAAAACAAAGTTATTGTTTTTGTATAGTCAATATAAAAAAGTGTCTAAAGTTTTTTCACTAAAATGAACCACCCACTTAAACATTAGATGTCATCATTTTATTAGCAATCCACTAAATGAGTAAGCTTTGATAGGGCCTTTTTGTCTATTCTTGACTATTTGGCCTACAATAGGGGAAAAAAGGTGAAAGAACCTTTATGATAGCTTGCTATCAAGGAGATAAACTCAAACTAGTGTAGATTAGCTATGTTTTTTAGTCCAAATTAGAAACAACATGTGATATAAGAAAACTTAATAAAGTTTTGAAGGGATTCATTTGTAATGCCCTAAGCCAAAATTGGCAAATGAACCTATAAGTGGTAGAAAGTTGGATACCATATGCACCAACAATTTATAAAATCTCAATAGCCTACTTAAAAGGACAATAGCACTAGTGTTTAGGAAAAGTATGCTTCTATTTGGTTTTCATGATGAAAGTGACAAACTTCCTTGTTTGTTTCTCTTATCTATGCCATAGCCCAAGTCATGTGCCATAATGGGTCTTGACAATCATAACCCTTTCGGATAACTGTTGTCTAAAGGTTAATCTTGAATGATGGAAACTAATTCCGAATATATTCTATATTCTCCTAGGTTGGGCAATACTTTGGATGTTTGACCATTGAATTAATAGATTGATTCTAGACCCATTCCTTCTTCGTACTATTCAACAATCCAATATCTATTATAGTTCCACTAGTAACCTAACTCCACCATGCATGACCAGAACTCCTAGACACATGGAAGATTGGGTGGATATTGGCATTGAGCATTAAGGCCAATCTATATGTGACCTTTCTTATCTGCTACATAAACATTTAGGGCCTATACTAGCAAGGAAATAACTTAAAATTTGATCTCCTAGAAAACATGAATTATTTGTATTGTCTTACTTTAAACTTGCATGTCAAATTCCCATTTTGATCAATATTGGTTAGCATTAGTCACCATCCAAGCTAGACTAGCCAGCAAGTGGGATCGAATTAGTTGTATTTAATGGTTTGCTCTTGCAAGAAGTCGTCAACATCTTTTTTATGAATGAGTATTGAAAGGCCTACTTTACAAAGGGAACATAGTTTTTTAGGTCCAAAGTTTTGGTAGAGTGGCTAGCTAGGTTTTACCTATATAGTGCTTCAAAAGGCATCATTTGCAAGCCAATAGAACAAATCTTCTTAATTTTTTTGAACAATTGCTATACCACCACTCCATTAAGGCTAACTAAGTATACCACTTCTTAGGTCTCTCTCCATTAAAGCAAGATACAAAATAGCTCAATCCATTGATTTACCCTCTTAGTTTTTCCATTGGTTTGTAGTGGTAATACATTCCACGTAGAAGATTCACCCTTAAGTTCCTAAATAAATCTTCTTAATTTTTTTGAACAAAATCACACATCAATCACTCACTCACAATTGATGCCAATAATCCATATATCTCTGCCCACTCACTCTATAAAGATCATCACCACCTAAGCCATCAAGAAATGGGGACTCATTCCCATGAAATGGGTGTACTTTTTGAAATGATTGACTCCCACCAAAATATTGTCCTTGTTGTCACTTCAAGCAACCCCTCAATGAGGTCCATATTGATATTTGTACAAGCTTGACTAGGAATCGACAAATCGTTGCATATTTGCCTCATCAAAGGTAAGTGGAAGTATTATTGACTCTAGCATATGCCCCAAGGCCTAAATCATGCAAGTGTTGCATGACCTTATCCTTTGGTGATCCCTAATTTCCCATCATAATTTTGCCTTAAAACCTTAACACATTGTTTGTCAAATGATAATCATGGTGAGCTAAAGGTACCTTTAGCTCCTTTAGGATGAGTCCCCTTCATAACTTTATGATGATTTCTAGTTTTATCTCAACTATAGAATTGATATGGCATTGTTTATCGATCCCACTGAAAGCCTTAAAAATGCATTCGCAACTTAGTTCTCACTACTACTTATATTGGATCTTATAATTTGTTGTGATGATGTTTTTGGTGATTATTATGTTAAATTAAAACACATTTTTGTAACTAAATATTCTCTTATGTGCAGGCCATAATGTAGGCAATGATTTAACCAAAAAGGCTAGTTAATGAAACTGACCTAGCTCATAAGTAGAAAAACCAAGGAAACTTGTGTAAGTGTAGTAGTGTTACAAACTAAATGACATCCACACAACTCCACATTTTCATGGCACATAAATACTCACATAGTCTAAATACAATTCACGCAACTTAACTTAGGATGCTATGGCGCAACTCTCATCCTCCATAGTGCAAAAAAACATCACTCAACTTAAAGGAAAATCTCAATCAAACGACTAACAAAGGAAATTGACAAAAGGGAAGAACCTATTACTTATCTCTTCCTCTTTAAGCATCTTTGAAAATAAAATAGCATCATTCTTCAACATCCTTGCTGACGATCCTACTTTAGTGTGATTTAGCTCAAAGGGAAGAAAGTCCACCTAGTGATAGTGTGGTTTGGTGGTTCATTGAGCCTATAAAAGCAAATAGCTTTACAATAAGGAAACTATTGAAGAAAATAGAAAAAACATACACTTTGTTAGCAAAACTAAGTATTCACCCTTGCAACTTATTCAAGAAGACTTTTGTAAGCCTTTAGATTACATTATAGTTCTTTATTTGGTTTTGATCTTTGATTCCTGTATTGTATATATAATAAAAATGCCTAGGGTTTCTTTGATTTTGGGTTTTCCTCTCATTACATTTATACTATATTTGTCCTATATAATTTGCTTATTTGAGGTGATTGGAATGTTGATATTTACTAAATAGGAGGGATTAATTTGTAATCAAATGCTTTGCTATAAAACCTCAAAGGATTGTCAAAAATGCATTGTATATTGGTTTATTAAATAATAGTAAAAAGAATCCCTTTAGTGATTTGCTAAAAGATGTGGAGTAATGCCTAAAACCAATAGCCTAATTCACTTTAAAACCTACTAATGAATTTGTATGTTATTGCTTTTAAATAAAAATGTGCAATCTACCATCTATATGTGAGAATGTTATTTATTCTAATCAATTTTTCATTATTAGTTTACACATGTTTATTCACAATTTAATTGATCAATTATCAAATAGCATTGTATTTAGGCCTACACACAATATTTATTAGGCTTACTAGTTTGGTCATTAGAAAGGAGTTTGACTAGGATAAAAATAAATAAAATACCAAAATTAAAATCAAGTAACAAAAAAGAAAGACCTAATTCAACCTACCTTCCTTCTTAGTTGACTTAAGACCTAATATAATTGAACCCTAAAAGCTCCATAAGTCATTTGTGCTATAATAATGTTGTCGCTTTCTATTCTAGTAAGTACATGAGGTTGTTTTAATTGATGCTTACTATGAAAGTTTTCTTAGTAGATACAACCTTCACTTTTACCCTACCATGGCAATGGTTAATTGATGTTCTAATGCTAGAACCTTCATAAGTTATGCAGTTAGCCTTTTATCATGCACTTATATAATGTCTATTCTCCTATGGCTTGCATTTATCTCCACTATGAAAGGCTTCCCAAAGCATAGTGTCATTAAGACCAATATAGAGCTCATGAGCTTATTTAAAATCTCAAGTCTTGTAGGGTCTCCTCCGACAACGAAAAATTTCTCCTTCACAACATGTGTGTAAATGGTCAACTAAGCTACCCATAATCCTTTACAAACTTCTATAATAACTTGTAAGGCTAAAAAGTCCATGTAACTCTTTTACCATGGAAGGTAGAGACCAGGACATCATTTTCTCAATCTTTTTTAGATCCACATTGATTACTTTGAATAAAATAAAATGCCCTAAACATTTTATTATTGTTCAATGAAATCTTATGTAAGTAAACATGTTAAACAAGTAATATAATGATGAGAAAGGTATGGTACTACAGAAATTGATGAATAATAGACCAACTAATTTATTTAACAAATCAAAATGATAAAGGATAGATTAACTAACTAAATTTAACAAAATTTCATAAAAGAAATATGTTAGAGTATCCGATGTCACCATAATTACTAGATATAAATTTCAATTATTTATACTTGCAAGAGTGATAATACCAATATGATGGCAGAATTTCCTAATTTATTCATTATACTATGTCTAGGTATAGTAAACTTACTTAGCTCATTAATTCATGATAACTTTATTTTATATAGGATTATTGTGATTACTTTAGGATATATATAATATAATATTTGTTAAACTATATTTGTATTTATTTGTATTTATACAAGTTTTGTTATTTCATACAGTAAATCCAAAATAAGTGAAAATGAAGGAAAAGAAGCAAGAAAAGAAAGAAAACAAGCAAGAAGAAAAAAGGGCATATAGTGTTGCACATGATCACATGTGAATTGTAGACAAGAAGCAAGAAATTAGAAGTCATTATCGTGCAATATGAGAAGTTAAAAAAAGGAGAAAAGCAAAAGAGAAAGGGAGCTATTGTCAAGGGGAGAGAGAGGATTATCGTGTGATTATTGTTGGATAGAGTCGAGAACAAAGGAAAGCATCATTGGAGTCATGTGTCACTAGAGTGAGGGCATCGTCAGAGGCTCAAGGACCGCACGTGACAACGTGGGTCTCAGAAAAGAGCGATGGTCGTGTGAACACCAACCGTCCACCTTTCATTATCTCCGGAAATAACCCATTCTATTTTCTGGCGGTTTTTGTCTGGCAAGGAAGGAGCATATCTAGCAATTAGTTGCAATTTTCGGTCGATCTGCAACAACTATGTGTGGTTTCATAATGGTTTCTAACGAAGAATGTTGAACACCGTCCAAGCATTCTCTATCATATATGAACATTTATGCAACATATTTGGGTAATTTCTTTGCAAATCAGCACTCTAGGGACCTTGATCTATGTTCGGTGAAATTTTACATGCAAGTGTACATATTGAACAAGTAATATAATGATAAGAATGAGTATCGTCCTACAGGGACTGATGCTTACTAAACTAATTAATTACTAATGGTGAATAGACCTTAGAGTTTATCTAGCAAATTGAAATGATAGAACATTGAATAAACAACTGAATTTAACCTAAATCTGATTAACAAAATATACTAGAGCATCCAATTTCACCTGACTACTAGGTACAAATGTCAATCATTCATGCTAGCAAGATTAATTCTACTCATGTGATGGCAAAATTTCCTAATTTATTCATTATCCTATGTCTAATTATATCAAACTTACTTAACTCATTAACTCATTGTATTTTTACCCATGAATTAAATGAACTAAGTGCATTAAGATATATGAATATTCCAGTTTACACCTAAAGCCACACAAATCATATGGTATATGTTTATCCATATTAACTATGGTTACATATTACAAAAAGCAACTACATGTCATCTTTTGTCAATCTTAAACATGCAAATTAGATCATTTAAGTGGTAGCTAATCAATTAAAAGTATTAAACTCCGTAATATGCAACTTCACATTCATAAAATATCTCAAAAAACATAAATAATCATAACATTCCTACATCATAATCAAGTTACATCATAGCCCTAACACAATAAACTAAAACATGATATTTACATAAACATAAATAGTGCAAGAAATTGAACAAAACATTCTTCAAATTAAAAACATCAAATATGTCACTAAAATGTCTTCAATTTAGAGAAAGTATGGACAAATCTGCACATCAGGAAGTGGGGAAGAAGTTGGCTGGAAAATGGGACAAAAAAGGGTTGAAATGCGCTTTCACGCGCTGTCACCACGTGCCTCCATGCACCACCATGCGCCACCGCCGCTTTACACAGAAACTACTAGAAACTGTTACGAATGACCCCTGGAGTCCTGATATGTCGAGAAATCCTTCAAATCTGCTCCAGAAACGCGTAGATCTAGTGGAGAAGACTCGGACAACGTTTGCCATTCTTTGCCAAAAACGGCCACGAAACTTGCATAGAAATGTTAGAAATCACACCAAGGTTGTAGATCTGTTCCTTCCTTGCTAGAAAATGTCCAAAAACAGCCGAAAAAGGGGTCTTGAGTGCCCTGAAATAGGTCACGCGAAATGGGTGCCTTCACTAGAAAATGACACATTGGTCAACTTTCGCCCAACCGTCCGACATCCTTAGAGTCCTACGCTGTCGCGCATGGCCTTTGCTTTTTTTGGTGAGGTCCTAGTTGTCGAAATCTCTCCTCTGTTCTCTCACTCTTATTTTCTCTTTGCTCACTCCTCGATCATAACTGTCCTTCTGTCTTTTCTGCTCTCTTACGCACGATAATTTCCTCTAAGCTAAGCCCCACGTGCACATTCTTTTTCTCTTTTCCCTTCCTCCCACATGTGACAATTTCTTTCTTGTTTTCCTTCTCTTTTTCTTGATTTGTTACTTCTTTTCCTTCTATTTGCGTTTGCTACATAAAACAATAATAGTTGCATAAGTATAAATAAATACAACTATAATTTAATAAAAACTATATTAAATATTACCTAAAATAATAGTAATAACTTTATAAAATATAGAGTTATCAATCTACCTTTTTTGGCATTTTCCATGAAAAGGGGCAGCGGCGCATGGTGGCATACAATGGCGCGTGATGATGTGTGGCAATGGCGTATGAAAGTGCATTTCAACTTGTTTTCTTCCTTTTTTTTAAATAGCTCATTTTCCTCCCTTTGATATGCATATTTGTCCAAAGTTTCTTTGAATTGAAGAAATTTTGGTGATAGTTTTGGTGTTTTTAGTTTAAAGAATATTTTGTTCAAGTTTCTATATTATTCTTGTGTTTGTAAATACCATGTTTTAGTTTATATTATTAGAGCTACAATGTAACTTGATTATAATGGTATGGATGTATGATTATTGTGTTTTGTGAGATATTCTATGAATGTGAAGTTGCATGTTATTGAACTTAATGCATTTGAGTGATTAGCTACCACTTTTCTCTTAAATATGATTTAGGGTTTAAACTTATCTCCTATCATAGTAAAAGTTAGTTTTGGATACCCAAAACAATTGGGTTTCAAACTATTATATTAATTAGACTTTGAACTCCTAACATGACTAGGTTTTCTAATTATTTACAAAACCTAACAATAATAGAAAATCTAATAACAATCATCCAAAACCCAAGCCCATCTTGACTTTTTTAATCTTGATATTCTGACCATATTTTGTCACACAATAAGCATTAGGTTCTCCATGCTCATCCAAAATATTTTCTCACAAATATTACATTATTTATTGCCTACATTAGGTAAAAGAACTCTATAAAAATAGAGTCATCAATTATGCTCTGTGCAAATACACATTTATTCTTTACAAATAGTTGGTCCTAGAAAAGTTATAATAAAACCCATAGATAATGCACATGACTCTCCAAATTAGGGCTATAAGACAAGATGTCATTGAAGAAAACCAACAAAATCTCCCTCAATTATGGTTAGAAGATGGAATTCATAAGGTATGGAATCTCACATGTGTATTAGTTAGACCAAATGGCATGATTAAAAACTTAAAATGGCCTTAGTAAGTCCAAAAGGTTGTCCTCATAATATTTGGTTAAAACACTCATAACTAAGATGCCCTAATCTCAAATCTAGCTTGAAAAACCAAATTACCCTTTGGAGCTCATCAATAACTTGAATAGGAAACCAATCATTGATTATGAGTTCATTCGATGCTCAGTAGTCCATGAAAAGCCTTCAAGATCTATTGTGTTTCTTTACCATCAACATTAATGAGGTAAACATACTCACATTGTTGTGGATTACCCTTAAAGTTAGCATCTCATTTACCATATTTTCTATATTTGCCTTCATGAAAATGGTAGGTTCTCATGTTAATTGGCTGGCTCTCGAAGTGAAGGAGAATATGACAACCAAACTCACTCATGGAGGAAGTTAGGTGGGATTCTTAAACACATTTGTAAACTCTCCTAATACCTCTCCTACCCTCACAAGCACCTTTCCTCCTCTAAGTAGATGGTGATGGCATGTACTTGGCCCATTATAGAAAAGGGAAGCTCAATCACCCATCTACAAAAATTTGGTCCACTGATGGCTACTAAGGTCAATCCCTCTATACTTATACCCTTTAAGTGATTGTTTTACACTTCACATGAATGGTCAATGTGTTCTCTCCAACATCCCAACTAATAGGGTTGATAACCTGCATCCAGTACATCTCTTAAACCATTTCATAACCTCCCAAGTGGATTAATCTCATCTTTATAATAAATTCATGACCCTTAATATGTCATATGAATATACTCCACCATTGGTTACCTTTCAAACAATAGCCTTTAGCCACAAGCATTGAGAATGAAGCCACCTATTCTACTTGGTAACTTAATCTCTAAGCTAACTTCGTGTCCACAAAGTTATGTGTGGTGCTAGTATCAAAACAAATGTTGATTGTCAACTTCCTACTAAAAGCTTTAAGCTTGACAATATGTGACCACCAACCCCTTGATATCGCATGAATGGAAATAACATCCTCCATAATTTACTCTCCTATTTGAAACTTATGATCTAGCAGACCCCTCATTGCTCCTCTAATGCCTTAGTTTCCTTCCTTCTTCATTAAGCCAAAACAATTGTCTCTGTATTAATTACCCTTAACCCATTTGTTATTGTAGTAATAATAGGGGCCTTGGTTTCTCCTTCCTTGCATTTATGTGTTATTAATGCCCATGGTGGATAGTCTTGGTTTTGTCACAACGACTAATCCTTTAAGGCCTTTGGCTTTTGATCAACTACCACTTCTACCTAATGGAAAGTTATAACTAGGCCTAGAAGCCTTTGAGTGGCTCTTTCACCTCATATTCATGGCCTACAAACTTGTTTATACATCGGCTATATAGCTTCCATATACTCCTTATATACTATTGCTAATCTAAACTCCTTTTTAAATATGGTTGGCTCCAACATCAACATTGCCCCTCGTATGTCCCCTCTTAATCTCACCATGAAGCACTTCATAAATGTTGATTCTTAAAACCATGGATTCTTGGAACCTATCATTAGTCATAGCTTCTCAAAACTATTAATATAATTTATCATTATAGAAGTTTGTCTCAATTGATAAATTCCCCTATCACTTTTTTCCAATCATCCATGGAAAACCTATCATAAAAATCATTTTAGAATTGTGCCCAGTTATTCAGGTCTTTCTTATGCCAATAATATCTCAATCATTCAATTGCATTGTCATCCATTTGTGTTATTACATATCCTACTCTTGCAAATTCATCTATTGGATTAAACCAAAAGAAAGATTCACACTTCCCTAACCAATCCTTAGGTCTTGCAATATCAAACCTTGAGAAATCCAAATAAGGCATATTAGGAGCAAGAACACTTACATGTTTCTTATAGCTTGCTTGAAAATAATTAGGAATTTCTATAAAAATAGAACAAATCCTCTCCTTATATCCTATCCATATAGGCGCCTATGTGTGCTAGTGGTTTCAATTATGATATTAACTACCTTTTACGACCTAGCCTTACCCAATATGACTTAAAGACAAGGTCCTCTCAAATAACCTAGAGCAATAATAAGCTAAAAGCAAATATAAAGAAGTTTAAGCCATTAGGTGGAGGGCACATAATTTTGAAAAACCCTAGGTTATCTTTTAAATGTCTCTTAGCTCTAGTTATAGCATACTCTAAGAGTATATTAGTAATTGTGTTGCAATATTGTAGTTTTCATTGGACCTAATTACTATTAATTTTTTGCATGTGATTGTTCATTGGTCCTTTATTATTATCTATTGTTTAAGTTGGGATTGAATTGAATAATATGAGATATTCCTTTATTTTGGATTGTGTATTCTATTAATCGTGTTGACTTATTAAAGCACTAGTCCTAATAATGGTATCAAAGAGGCACTGATCTAGTAGCCAAAAGTAGGATCAAGACACAAGACTATAGAGCTTGGAGGAAAAATATTAGGCCATGACCAATTCTGACTTTGTGGAGTCTTAAAAAGTTCATGCTTCCAAAGTTGAATTTCTCCATTCATTGTTAGACTTCCAAAAAATTTAGGCTTCCCAAGCTAAACTACTCCATTCCTTGTAGGACTTTCAAAAACTTCATACTTCCTAAGGTGAATAGCTCATTATAGGACTTATGGCTAACCAAGGAATCCAACACTGACTAGGACTTGACACTATCATCACCCATTAGTGGTGATGCCAATTTAGCTTCTTCCCAAGTAATAAGCAAGGCTTTCATTAACATTAATAAAGGTTCCAAATCATAAATTCTATGGCCACTACTACACTCCACCATGCATAACTAGCATGTGCAAGACAAGTAGCATAGGTTCATCACCATTAAGGTCTCAGATAGGGAAACTATTGTTTGGCTACCATTAAAAATTGTTATGAAACTAATGGGTGGAGTCATAAACAAAACCTTAACTTGTCGGGTTACAACACCAACCCAACTTTTAACCGAGCTTTATTTGCTGCAAACCATCA
Source organism: Casuarina cunninghamiana (assembly GCA_028551485.1). Lineage (NCBI taxonomy): Eukaryota > Viridiplantae > Streptophyta > Magnoliopsida > Fagales > Casuarinaceae > Casuarina > Casuarina cunninghamiana. Next base: position 19,693,744 of record CM052364.1, read on the forward strand.
TAGGACCCTTCCTAAGTTGAGTAGTTGATTGTTAACATTAACCTCCATCGTGCATAGTTGGCACATGCAAGATGACCAATATGGGTTCGTCACCATTGAAGTCACAAATAAGGATAAGCCACTATTTGGCTACCACTAGATGCCTAAAAATCATTGTGAAACTAATGGGTGGAGTTACAAACAAAACTTAACTAATTAGGTTATGACACTAACCCAACTCCAAACCAAGTGTTTTCTAGCTATAAACCACTATAGGACCCTTCCTGGGCTGAGCAGCCAACCGTCAGCTATTTACTATGATTTTCCAAGTTCAGTTACAAACAAAATTACAACCTTGATGACTATGCACCCAACCCATGCATGAATCACCGATTCACGAGTAAGGATAACCACCTAAGGAAACAAAGAGCTAAAATATGGTCATCATGAACTATAGGACCTTTCCTGGGCTGAGCAGCCAACCATTGGCTATTTACTGTGATTTTTTCAAGTCCAATTACAGACAAAATTACAACCTTGATGACTATGCACCCAACCCATGCATGAATCACCCATTCACGAGCAAGGATAGCTAAAATATGGCCATCATGACTATTCGCCCCCCCCTCTAAATGGATAGTCAAGACACCATTGTTATTGTGGTTGGCAACATCACATTGTTATTGTGGTTAGCAGCATCACATAAATTTGGTGGGCCATTTTTCCTATATGGCTAAAGGCCTAACTCACAAAAGTCAACCAATGGGCTTGGGGCCTAATCCTCGAGGATAGCAAATGTGTCAAAGGCCCAATGTCAGGAGGTCCAATTTTCAAAGACCTAATTCTATAGAGTTTGGACCTTATGGACAACATGTGGAACCAAGTCAAAGGCCTAACTTTAGAGCATTTAGACTGTATAAACAACCTGATGGAGTATAATGGGGGGGCCCATTTCAAGGATTTTGGATAGCATATAGCAAGCAGATATGGATCTCCTTTTTAGGGAAACTTATAATTATTTTGTAATTAGAGATCAACAAATTGTAGGTAGTTGAGCCTTTAGAACACAACGTCCTAATTTTCCAAAGTTTAAAGGTCCTAATTAAGGAGAATGGATTACTAGTTGAGTTTTATTTCCTCTTTGACCCTATGGATGAATATGAGAAGGTAAAATATGTCATGGTTTATTTTAAGGATGAAGCAACTGAATGGGTTGGTAATTACCTTAAAAAGAGCAAGTTAGATGAACTCAATTCAAAGGGGACATATGTGAGAAGTTTGTGATGGAGATTAGGAAGGAATAATGGGAGTATTTCATTAGCGTAAGCAAACTTCCATGGTAAGCTCTTATATTGAGTTCAATAGACTAAAGTCTAAAGTGCTAGCTAACAATCCAAGATGGATAGAGGAAGCATTCTTGAAAGCCTTTTTGGTTGGGTTAACATAAGAGCTTAAAGAAATAATTACCACATTGAAACCCTAGAACCTTAAATAGGTGTTCAAACTAAGTTTGATGTGTGAGAAATACATGCATTAAATGAGAAATGAGGATAATGGGTCAATGATAAAAGGTGAGATGGGATTTCAAATAAATTTTGTTCAACATCATCATTTCATCACATTAAGGGGTAATGGAGAATGGACATGGAATTCCAGGGCTTTGACCATTAACTCAAAACATAAGAAATCCTACTAGGTGCATCATGAATACTTAAATGCAAGCTAGACAAGAGCAAAGGTTATATTATTTTAGCGATGAAAAATAGCTCAAGGGACATCAATGCATGAATCAAATATTTATAATAGTAAAAGAGAACCAACATGATATAGACTATTAAAGGGTTTGCAATTGTGTAACAAGATTCAGAGGTTCGAGTTAACCCATAAGCACAAGGGTTAGTAGGGATTATTATGATCCAGCCTAACCCAATATGACTTAAGAAGGAGGTCCATTTAAATAACCTAGGACAACAAGCTACAAGAAAATATAAGGAAGTTTGAACTGCTAAGAGGAGGTATGCGATTTTTAGAAAACCTATTTTATCTTTTAGTAGTCTCTTAACTTTAGTCATGGCATACTCATAATCCAGTGATAAGAGTATATTAGCGTTAGTATTGCAGTTATTGTAATGTTCGTTGGGATTGTTCATTTGTCTTTTTTTATTTTATGGTTTTTGGACTGAGATTGAATTGAATAACATGAGATATTCCTTTACTTGGGATTTGTGTTTATATTAACTATATTGATTGATTAGAACTCTAGTCCTAACACTACTGATTCCAATGAGTTGACTACCAATCCTTTAATAACCTTTCTTGTGTGGTCTAATATTGAACCGTAGTTGGAAAACAACATCTCTCCATGTGAATAGGGTCCATTAGTTCCTCCAAGACCCATGTGTTGCTGGCAATGGGTTTGGCCTTTTGGTCTATTGCTGACTCAAGTTAGTTAAATTTGGTACATTCAAGCTTTCCAGATGCTTATCAAGAAAAGGATCCTCCTACTCCTTTATCATTGTGACGTATCCAGGAGCTCTGTTTACTACTGAGTAGGTTCCAATTGTCATTGCTGTTAGGTTGAACCCAAGCAACTTAACCCCTCTCTTGGTTTTCCCATTATTTTGGGGTGGAGATTGTTCATATACTCCTACTCTATTTGATGAAGAGGATAACTTGTCCTTTCTCAAGGCCTCCATTTTCACCAAAAAATTTTCCAAGGACTTAAACATCTCTTTCTACCCCTTGAAAGAGATGTTCAAGCCAACTTAGGCTTTTTTCACTCATACCAATATATGTGAAGGTTAACTTCTATTTTTATCCAATAGCACACTATGCTAAAAACCAATTTCACGTTTATTTCATCTCTTCCATGGATCAAACTCTTGATATCTTCACCAAAAAGTTGCAACCATCTAATTTTGGCTACTTGAATCCAAGTTGAGTATTTGTTTTCAACCCCTTCAGCTTGTGGGGAATGCCAACCATATCAAAAGGCCATTAATCTCATGCAATGAATAGGCACTTTATCTTTTCCGCGTCCCTTCCACTTCTTTAAAAGACCTAATATAATGAACAAGAAACGAACACACACCTCTTCTACTCCTCGTGGCTTTATCACTTCTCTAAAAGACTTGCAATAAAAGTCATGCTTCGATAAACGAGAAGTTATGTAAATCCAAAGAAGACATTGCATAGACTTGATATGTTGGATTCTATAAATTTGTATAAAATAATAGGAAGATTCATTTGTAACGTGCAAAATAAAAAATAAAAAATAAAAAGAAAAAATGAACCCAAATTTTTTAAATGTTGGACATTCTTCATCCTTCAATAACACCTCCTTAATTTCTTCCAGTCTTCTACTCTTCTCTTCCTCTAATTTGTTCTTTTGAACTATTTCTGTCATAGTAAGATAAAGTACTAGCAATTGATTTACTAGTAGTTGTCCCTAAATATGGAAGCAATGTAACAAATGACGTCAAAGTTTAAAAAATTGTTAATTCAAATGGCGATTTCTTGTAATAAGAAGCCACATATTGATTTACAACAATATAACCAACTTATAAGTTTGATTTTACATTCTATAAACAACTTTACAGGCTTTGCTGCTCTTATGGGAGTCACCAACGGGCACTGAAGTGATGCAACATAAATTTAAATTTAAGTAAATTGTGACTGATGCAGCGTAGTCCAATTCAGCCCCTCACATATACACCAAACTGGTTCCATTTAGGACTGAATATCCTAGCAATTCCTGTCACTCAAACGCTAGTCTTTGTGTGCCGACCAATGAAGCATATTGACCCTTCCTAGCCAATAATTCAAAGTGAGTCCCAAGTTCTGTAATCCTCCCAGAAGAACAAACCGCAATTTGATGGGCATTCTGAACTGTGCTTAATCGGTGAGCAATCACCAACGTTGTTCTGCCCTTCATCAGATGGTTCAGGGCATCCTGTACCAACCCTTCACTGACTGCATCCAAGGCACTAGTAGCCTGCAGCAAAAGATAACATGAAACTTCCGGAGTTCAAGATCAAGATGAGGCCAATACAGTCTCATCTAAATTTGGGAGAGCCTTCACACAAGCATGAATAGCTGGGCTCTATGATTAATCTAGTCTCATTCATTGTGGTGATTAAAAATTGAGATGCTCTAAGAAGCAAACAGTAAATTTACCTCATCAAGTATCAGAATTGGGGCATCCTTAAGTAGAGATCTAGCAATGGCAATTCTCTACAGATAAGAAACAAGAAGAATCAGTGGCAACTATCTCTCCCTCTCTCTCCCACTCTCAACTTTATAACCATACCTGCCTCTGCCCTCCGCTCAGTAGGCCTCCGCGCTCGCCAACAAGTGTGTCATAACCCTTTTCAGAAAAATAAAGATTTAGAGACACACAACAAGCAGGAGAAGAATATTTGCACATTGACCAGATGAGAAACCTGTGGGAGTGAAATTATGAATTCATGAGCATTTGCTGCCTTGGCTGCCTTTATCACGTCATCCTTGGATACATTTTCATCTGGAAGCCCATATGCAATATTTTCTCCAACTGATACCGAGAAAAGAACAGGTTCCTGCATCATGTCTTCTATAATCATTAGTGAGAGAGGCAACAACAAAGTGAGAAATATTTGCTTTTTATAACACCCCTAAGCATGTCTGCAACTTAGTGGAGTTGTGGTTGATTCATCCTCTCAGCACAAAGAAAACCAAACATCTAAATCATCATCCAAGACACAATAACCAGCCCACTTCAAATATAGAGTGTCTGGACCACACGACCAAAGTTTAAATCCCTTGATCCAAAATCCAACCTATCCCAATTTTCACACTTCACCCTCAAGCTTGTTAGGAAATAAGAAAGTGGTTCATTTACGTAGAAGCTTTTAAGCAAAACAGATTATTCGGATTAATCAAAACCAGCCAAGGTAAGCTGACTACCTACATTCTGGTTCAGGCCTAGACCAGGTCGAATCCCCACTGTTTTTAAAGACAAGCTATCTTTAAAAAATTACTTCAAAAAATATAAACATGCCTATGCAGGGAAGAAATATACATGGGTCATAAATATAATACTTCTGTCTATGACAGGGGCATTGCATGTGTGGACATCCAATAAAAGACCTGATTGACGATGGAGACAACCCGAGCCCATTCACTCTTGTCAAATGTTCGAACATCTTCTCCAGCAACTGTTATACGACCTTTGGTAGGCTGCAAAAGGAACACACAAATTGATACATGCAATACTTCATCTTCCTGGATGAGAAAATGAAACTTCCAATTAACGAATAGGAATTTAAAGGAAAAAAAAAAAAAGGAACCTCATAGAAGCGTGCCAAAAGCTGTACTACTGTACTTTTTCCAGCACCACTTGGGCCCACTAAAGCTGTTACCGTTCCACATCTTAGATTTAAATTCAGACCATTTAGGATTTCCACATCAGGTCTCAAAGGATAAGAGAAGTGCACATCTGGCAATTGAAGTACGTGCATTAGTTTATACAATGTACCAAGCAATACATAAATTCTTGTATGGAAAGGACAAGATTTAGTATAGTCACTTAATATAACCAACTAACAAGGAAGTTATGGCAAACTTCTTGTCACAAAAGAGTAAGAACAGAGAACTTTAAGGAGAGGCTTGATATTGACAAAGGACTAGTATTTACAAGGTCAATTTACCTTAGGTAGATGCCACTAATTGAAGTCCTGGTGATAAACAGTATAACAACCAGGAGCTTGGCAAATCATTTCATAAAACTGACTGGCACTCGTTAAAGGAAGAAATTACTTAGACATGGCGTATAAAATAAGCAAACAATATTGCAATCAGACAACAGAAGATAGGGAAAATAAGGTAGTTAATGCATCTGAACAAAATAAATAAAACTGCATGATGGATACCTTCAAGATGAATATCACCAGCCCAAGCTAAGCTACACAAATTACTAGCTGATTTCAGGGCTGACATATAATGCTCATTCCTATACATGATTTTCTCATTAGCACCGTTGATAGAGAACAATCTGTAATTGTCATTGTTCACTTCTTTTTGCTGCATTTCTCTTTCTAAACCATATGCAAGGGCTTCATCAATTTCAACCCCAGCTAACACAGAGTTAATTCTCTCAACAGCAGCAAAAGTTCCTCGAAGATCTCCAAGTGTGTTCACTAGTCCTTGAACCTTAAAGATATATCACATCAGACAGGACAGAGAGGATGAGAATAGTATGTGTATCTAAGGCCCACCAAAGAACTCACTGCAAATGTTAGTGTGAAGGTATATCCAATGAAAGAGGCCACAGTTCCAATAGATAGTTCACCCTGTAAGCAGATAATGTAAATGATTAGAAAGGAAAGACTTGACTTTGGCACTAGTAAGCACAAGTAGATTGAAAAATGAGAAAGATAAAGTTCAAAAAATGGATAAAAGTCTGGTAGAGATTCACCATTATTTTTTTCACCCAAAAAAGGATTTGCTATTTACTTCATCAGTATTAAAACAACTCTTTGAAAAATTGGAAAGGAGTATGAATAAAAATTAGAAATGAAAGGTTATAGTACTTAGTTGTGCCGTTGTCAACAATTTCTGTATAGCTGTGGAACATACCTCAAAAACATGAAAGTTTAATAATCGAAATAACCAGTCATTAAGCAATTTTCACAGTATATTTAAATTGAAATGCGTAAGAGAAAACAGAATTGTTCATGTTCAAAGCAAAGATCAATCCAAGAATAAATTCGTACAATAAGACCAACCATAAGAATAGATAGGAACACAAAAAGTACCACGAAGGGAAGCCACATGCAAAAGAACCATACGAGCTGCTCTACAGCTGCTCTACGAGATGAATTATGAGTCTTTAATCTTTTACAATACAAAAATTAATGTGTTCATCCCTAAGGTTTAAGCCTTTAGCAAAATCATTACTCAAGTATCTAATTTTATCTTTTGGTGCTTTTCATTCTTGTCATATAGATCTTTCAACCAAATTCCAGATAGATTCCATCTTCTCACCCCCCCACCCAAAAAAACAACAGTCCGTACAAAAATGAAGCTATACCCATTGCCGAAAGGAAATTAAAAGAAAAAAAAGGTACAAGAACAAACGAATGGCCACGAATCACCCCCTAGAGGGGAGGAGGGGTAAGTGGACCAATTCTTTTGGGGGTACTGGTCACAGATACCACAACCCCCTCCTGCCAAAAGAGGGGTGACTCATGACAAACCAACAAAAAAAAGGTGTTTAAAGAAAATGTGTTTGTTCAATGCTCAAACCATTAATGTTCCTAATGGATCCAAATCATAGGATTAGGAAGAGTTAAAAAGAGATCCACATGTTATGGACTTTCTTGATGGCTGAATAACCTTCCCATAAGTCAACTAGTTTTCTTGTATGCGGTCAATGCATTGGCCTAAGTTTTACAAAATTGAAAGCAGCCACAGAAAACACCGAAACCAAGCAAGCAATCAAGCACACCAAGGACGAGATTTTTAAGGTGGTTTAGGCAAAACCGCCTTACGTCCATTTTCCCAATAGCAGTGCCAATCACCTCTCTATTACTGATTTCCACCAATTAACGGGGCAGATTACACAGTTATTTTCCCCAAAGAATAAATACGAAGCCAATCATCATGGTGTCATTTCAACCCAAGGAAAAAGAAAAAAAGGCAAAGATTACAATAATGCCCATAATGCCTACGGAAGGTCCAAGTGTATCCCAAGGCAAAACCCACTGATTATCACAAATGTTAATACTGAGCTCTTGGTACTCAGTATAATATCTAGCACTAAAGCTCTGTAACTTGAACTGCGCCTAAATAAGGTAATCATGAATATAAGTGGAGAAGGTTGTGGCATTCCAAATAGTTATAACCGCATTGACTCAATGTATCATAACCTAACTCCTATATCGGGTCCCTACTAGGTGAACTCAAATTTTATAAGTGAGTTAAGGACATTCTAATTAAACCTTCCAGATCCTTTCAGAATAATAACACAAATGTAACTAGGGTCTTTCATAAGTCATGAAATTTCGGCTATTACTCAATTGTTTCATAATAATGCAGCCACTTCTCCTTTTGTCTTTGATTCAATGTTTCATTGAAAGACCAAAGTAAGAAGATTGATTGTCACTTCATTCAAAATAAAATACTGAGTGAAGTGACATCTACACCATTTGTTACATCTAGAATTAACCTGCAGATAGGTTTACAAATTATTTGGATCACAATTGGTCAAAATTTATCTGTTCCATCTGGTCCTATATAATATATCTGCCCCAACTTGAAGGGTAAAATGAAAGGTTCCAATTATATACCTGGCAGCAACTTAAACATGTTACTTATATTTTTTTCTCTATGATATATGTAATTAACTGAACAATGGGATACATTCTTTTGTTCTCATTTTATAAATCTTAGATTCAGCACACATAGCCATTTAAAAGGTCAATACAAGAGTTTTCAAGAGCTAGAAATGCTTACTGCTTTCACTTTGCTTCCTCCAAGACAATATAAGGCCAATAGGGAAATATAAACAGCAACTCTTGTCAAAGATTCGTTTACTGATTTGAAAGTACCAAGCTTTATGCCACTGGCCTGATAAGAAAGAACCTACGAGACTCCACAAGATAAATGCTAAGCATGATGAATAGGCTTTCGCATCTCCATGAAAACAGCTATTAGTACTTGAAATATCTCACCAGCCTACTAAACATTGACATTTGACGCTTTTCACCCCCAAAGGATCTGACCTGTAAAAATTTAACTTAAATTTTATTTATAAACCGTGTATCCAATCTTTTACCATGCATCAAACACAGAAGAAAGGTAGCCCTGCCCGGTGGCCAGGCGGGATGGTGTTGTGCGTTTGCGGAAGTAAAGAAGTTATAGCAAAAAAATTTAATTAAACTCACAGTCCGTATGGCCGACAATGTTTCAGTCACACAGTCAGATATTGACGCCTGGGCCAAACCATGCGCTCTAAAAACAGGTAGAGTTGATCTCTTGTACACAGCTTGAAAAAATCATTATACTCAGCAGAAAGAAAGGAAACACTAGAAAGCAAAAGCACCCACTTTTTTTTTTTTCAAAATTAGAGCATAGTGAACATAAGGTAAAAGGTAACCACATCCACCAGAGAAAGGGAGAAGGAGCCCAAAAAAAACAACAAAAAAGAGCATGAGTAACGCAAAAGCTTATGAAATGTCTGGCGATACTATATCTTAACAATAATGAAAAGCACCAACACGATGTAGGAATAATTACAAAGCAAAGCCAACTTGCAATGTTGTAAGATAGCAACCCACATACAGAAACAGAAGCTCATTTAATCACATAACTCAAGTGGCCTTAATCTACCTCCACTGTAGGGAAAATTGAGCACATATCAAAAGATTACTTAACATGTTTGTGCAAATCATCACACTGCCGTAAGATTCCAGTGATAAATGTTAGTAATATCATGCTTCCTAGTAAGAACAGATAACATACTATCTAGCAACATTAAGAAAAAATTTACCAACTAAAACGGAGACAATAAGCACCAGTAGGCCCAAAATCGGTGCAAGTTGAGGGGACAAGGTAAAAAGTATGCATATCGTCCCAATCACCTACAAGAACAAAGAAAATAAGACATAAGGTGACCCTTAATTAAGAGGGTAGATAAATTTGAAACTGAAAGCACTGGTAGGAAATTTTATTTTATTTTTTATTTTTTTTTAGAAAAAAAAAAGTTGCAACAAGGTACATTGGGAAAAAGTAACTAATTGATAATTGCCTTCAAAAATCACTCAAATTGTAGAAGCATTAACCACGGCATCTGGAAAATTTTGTTCAGTAATAAGTAACTGCACTTGCTTAATAAAGCTCACATGGGCATGGTGTAGAGTTTCTTGCCTCAGAGAGTGCCCTGAATCCACGATCCCTTGAGATATTCTCGCTCACAATATCTTTAAGAGATCCCAAATCAGATGTTAGCAAACCAGTAAGTTCACCAACCTATAAAGGAGCAAAACCAGAGTCAATCCAGTAAAAAGAAAAATGCTTTGATAGTCTAATGCGTAAATTAAGTGAAATGACTGGCAGAAATAAAAAGAATGGAGAGATAGCCATAAATGCAAGTCACCACAATCAAATTAAGAAGAAGGAAAGATAACAAATATGTAGTATGAGATATCAGTTCCACAGCTTATTCTTCTCTCTTTCTTTAGCCATGCCAGTCAGCTTATTTTGTGAATATGCTTCTTAATTCTAAGCAAGATAAAGGCAACAAGCAGTTCCATAATATCACATCTTTAGCACTGACTATCTTCCAAAGTTTTTTTTTTCTATATCCACTCAAATCCAGCATTAGATCTATGAGAGTAATTGATCACTCATAAAATGTTGGAAAAAATGATCCAGATCATCAAAAAAGGTAATGACCAGTGTTTCAGGATACATGCTAGGACAGACTACCAATGACTTATCCAACAAATGCAGCACCTCCTACAATGAACTTAAAGAGAAAGTAATAACACCAAACTTATTTATAGACAGTTCTCCACGTTAAAGAAGCAGTTCTAACCTGGGATAACAGTTACCACCTAGCACAGTGAATTGCTTTTCCAATCATGGATCAAACTCAACCCCCCCCCCCCCCAACAACAAAAAAAAAAAACCCGGCAGGCACCAAAAAGACAACAAGGGGTTACAAACTTGACTCAAACAAGCAACTCAAACCACAAAGTGCAAAGGTTCAAACGTTGAACCTTCCATTCCATTTTTACTGTATCTTCGTATGTAACAGACAATAACACAAGTGCAATGGTTCAACCTACACTTAACCTTTTTGGGGATGTGGGCATATTGCCACTAAGCTACTTTATCTCTTGAATGAAAGATGAAACTTAAACGTGTTTAGTTCATTATAGCCATTCAGTAAATGGCGTGTGCAGAAATTTCGAATAGAAAGCAGCGACATGCACCATAAGGTTAATATGCCAGCACCCTGGACATATTAAGTTGCACATTAAGCAATTTAAGGCTCAATAGCTCAACGGTATCATTGTGCAAAGCCTCAAACCAGAAAAACCTTCCATGACTATAAAAGAAGACATCAAAGCCTTTGCTCAAAACAACAAAAATGTCCATTATAGGAGTTATATCAAAGAAAAAACAAAGCACATGCTTTAGAATCAAAACATTTTATACATATTTCTTACTAAACATATTGTTGACCTCCCCGGCATCATAAAGTAGCTAATTCCTTTTGCCATGAAATGTTTCCATGTTCTTTCTTTTGAAATAAAACATCTCCAGTTCCTTTCTTTTGACATAATAACATTTCCTCAGTATTGAACTTTTAATAAGGGAAGAAAACATTAGCTAACATTTTTTTTTTTGGGTGCATCAAAGAAAATTACAGGCACAAAATGACCTCCACTTTGCAAAAGCAGAAGCCATCTGCAAGGTTCCTAATTCTACAAACTGACTGTAAACTCTCTGCTCTTGTGCTCCTATGTTACAAACACCCAAACTCCTCTCCCAGCCCACCACTACCTTTCTCCTTTTAGGATGATCTTCTTTGTCTCCAAATCAGGCCATCTCCCTTTGTACGTCCAAATCAGCCCCTGTCTCTCTCACAAAATCCATTTCCTCTCCCTGTCATGTTCACTCCCTTTCTCCCTCTAGGGTGCTCGTGAGTTTCTCTCTCTTCTCTATTTCCATTGCCGCTGAACAATCACACCATAGTCAACAACCCCTTTGGAGCCAGTGATGGTGGACGATGGTTCACGACTTGATGTTACGTAACAAGTTTAAAGAAAATATTATCAAGGAAAACTATGGCATTTTGGGGGTTACATCAACTAAATGCTATGTTGGCAGGGCTGGGTATTGTTGGCAAATTTGTTTGGACAGAGCAATTTACTTTCACCAGAAACTTGCTTTGATCATTTTATACAACACTCTTGCCACCTTTACTCCTTAACCAGTATACTCTTGTAGTTCATTTTATGTATTTAACCATTATGCAAGTCTTCTATTCCTGATCATATCATCTTTTTCTCATACCTCATATTTTTACTGTCATGAGCCAAAATATATGTAGATATATATTATGCCTGAAGCTTCTATCATTCCCCTGAAATTCTTAATAAGGTATGGGCATGTTGTTGACAGTCAAAAGCACTCTTCAACTTCTGTAAGTGCAAAGCACTATATCTTCCTAGGCATAACAACATTTTGGTGCGTTTAGATTTTCAAAAATTTGTGCCTTCGTAAGTGTGTCTCTCTGTGTCTTGCATGTTTCAATACAAGTAATTCATAATTATACCTTGTATCGATCAAAAAACTCCACCTGCATGGGGCAAAAAATAAAAGGAATTTTTAGGATTAAGTACCAACTCTCATGCAAGCTGGAAAACAGAACAAAAAAGAAAGAAAAAAGTGAAACTGAAATTTGAGTTTTACCTTCTGAATCAACACCCTTCTGAAAATTTGGGCTCTTAATGTTGACATAACTTTCTCCCACACAGCGTTCAAGTTTACAACAAAAATAACAGTTAGAACTGGTTCCAGAGCATACAGAAATCCAACCTTACTTAGCAGCCTCCACAACGGATCTGGTCTAGCGCCAATAAGTACCTCAAAGAATCTACCTAGAAAAACAATCGGAATAGACACTAAGCGGTGACACAAAAATTGACAGTCAACTCCTGCCTTTGAGTTGATTGTGAGATTACATGTCGAAAAGTCTTTAACACTCAAGTTACAGCTAAAATGTCAGTCACAAATATCAGAGCCAGCGCCCTGCTCCTTACATAGACAGTGAAAATCTAACTAGATAAATGTACAAGTAGAGGAGAAAACTAGATTACAAGGGATGAGAGAAGTAATTCCCTTGATGATGAAGAATGGTTACATAGCTTCATATTTATATACAATTCAAAAGTCTTGAGGAGCGTCCTGAGGAGCGTAATGAGGAGCGTCCTGAGGAGCATCCTGAGGAGCGTCCTGAGGAGCGTAATGAGGAGCGTCCTGAGGAGCGTCCTGAGGAGTGTCCTGAGGAGCGTAATGAGGAGCGTGCTCATATCCGAACGGGCCCACACGGGTATTGGGTCTTGGATCCATCTTTTCTAACATTATTTGGGTCTTGGATCCATCTTCTCTAACATGCCCCCGCAAGCTGAAGGGGCAGAATGCATCATCAGCTTGGAGCGAAGTGTGCGAAAGCGAGTGGAGGAAAGGCCTTTGGTGAAGATGTCAGCGGGTTGATCAGCAGAAGAAATGAACTTGATGATGAAGAATGGTTACATAGCTTCATATTTAGCTACTTGTTAGTTGCCAAAGAATGAAAACTCTGGACTCTACGTAGAGTTAATGAAGCTAATCTTTGACTTATACGGAATTTAATGAATCATTTCACTTTTATCGAGACTCTTTCAAGGAAGAGTTCACAATTTCGAGAAGTCAACTTTTCATTCGTTTTCCCTTCTTTTGCTTTCCTCCAAACAGGTATCAAAATGAACTAGGAAAACGCAAAACCGTACCAGAGAATATGGGCATTGAGAGGGTACAGGTGGTGCAGCCCACAAGAGTCAAAGCCGAGACCGCGAGCCTCAGCTTGTGCTCAGCCAATAGACTCCACAGAAGCCCCCAGCTTATCGCGCTCGGCGGCAGAACCTTCGGTGGCCTAGAATCGGACCCGTCAATTCTCGGGTCGATCTCGCATACGTTCGGGTCCGAGGCGGGTCCAGACACGTAAGCGAATGAGGTTGTGGTACGAGTCGGAGTTAGTTTGCGTAGGAATGGCGGGAAAGTGAGTGACCGGATGGGAGCAGGGAAAGAGGACAGGGAGCGTCGGGTGTTGAGGGAACGGACGCGAGTGGAGGTGGGGGCGGGGAAGAGCAAGAGAATTGCAGAGGCCATGAAGAGGGAGGAAGACAACGGTAAGGTCAGAGCCCTTTTGTTTCCCCAAATTTCTTGATGGGATGATATGTGAACTTCACACCCTCGAGTACGGAAAAGCACAAGCAAGGCAGGTTCGCGAGATTCTGTTCCGGAGAACGAAAACGGATGAAGTAACGACCAACGGAAGATCTTCTGGATTTTTCTCTTTTTTTTAAACCCAAAACACTCTACCAGACTATATTTGATAGTTTAAATTGGAACGTAAAAATTCATCCCAAAAAATGTTTAGGTCAGTTAAAAATGTAGTCAAAGAGATTTAAACCCTACATACTTGCTTAGTAAGATAATCAGAAATTTGAAAATTTGGCAAAATCTTTTTCTAAGAAGTTTTTTACGGTTGAGTTTTGGAAATTTGGAGAATAATGACTATAATAATAATTAGAAAGCTAACCTTTTCGGAGTAGTATTCAGCCAATAATACAATTTGTAGGGTAAATCTTTCCCTCAATAATGTCAAAATTTAAGCTTCAAAAGCATTTTCATGCACAAAACAAAATGGTTTGCAAGGGCGAGCAACACATAATTGCTGTGAGATAACGTGTCAAAAGCATTGAGGAATGTTTTCATTACCTAAATCTTATCTAAAAATAATTTTTAAACTAAAAGACATGTCATTTCTTAGAAATCAATTATAAAGAGAAAATGGCATTTCTAACAAAGAATGCATGCTGGAGATCAACAAAGGGAAAGTAAAGATTGCATCAATGATGATGAGGAGGGATGCTACTGCACTTGCCATTATGTGTTGTGTTTTTCACGTCCAAAACATGCTCATCTAAGCTACCTCCATAAATTAGTTATCCACCATGGTCCTATAGTCCTTTCACACTTTAGGACTTAATCTCACCGAGCCTTTCAATTTAGCCTCAAGTGGATACATTTGGATGTTAACTTATTTTGTGAGCCTCTATAATGTGGGTTTATATCAATAAACATAAACTAATTCTTTTATAAAAGTGTGTTAATGTAAACAATGTGATCTAGTTGAATAAGATATATATTGTCCTTGATTATGAGTATGGTGCTAGCTAGTATGGTCATAGCGCCTTTTATAGAACTATGATGAGTTTATCTATTTGATTAAGCACATTATAAGTTAAATCAGCTTAACTCCCACCATTAGCTCATTATATGTGCATTGGAATCCACATGTATCAAAATCAAGCTTGTGGTAGATTTTTTTAGAGAATTAAGGGAATAATGGTCATTTTACCATGGCTAATATTTTCCTCTATATTTATGAAACATTACAAACATTTTTGTAACTATTCGTAGAATAGATAACCTCTCATAATACCTTTTCCCCTCCACCACCAAGCATTTCTAGTCGTTGATTTCTTATGAATTTCTTACTTCTCATGAATTTCTTGCTTCTCATCGGCTAATGCAGTAAAAGAGTGACAAAGGATAAGAACTTAGCAAAAGATCATACAAATGCAAGCACAATTTTGTACACAAATCTTGTTTAGTTTTTTATACAAAACCCACTTTAAATCTATGACTAATGTTCAAATTCAAGCTTAAAGCCTCATTTGAGGCTAATTTACTTCTAACATTAGACACTAGTAGCACAAATGAAGTGGGGGGGTTCCAACATACATTTTGAAGAAAAGGTCATAAAGAAGGGAAGATTGTTGTCAAAAGTAATCTCCAACCATAGAAGCAATGGATGGCAACTACCTATATCAATTGAATATTCTAAAAGATTGTGTCAGAAGTAAAGAGTGAACAAAAGTTTTTTGAGAAAATACTCTATATTTTGTTTGATGGTTTGTAAAGTATGGTTTCATTCCTATTTGTACAAGTATTGAATGCTCAATACAATGGAAGAAAAGAATATTATGTTGTAGATGTAGGTGTCTCACATTAACTGCATGAGGAGGCCTTGGATTTATATTTGGAAGGGTTCTTCCACTTTTTGCCAATTAGTTTTGGGATGGACCCTTACATGGTATCAAAGCTAAGAGATAAGCCTCCCCTCTTGTTCTCCCTTGTATGGGTCTAGAACTAGGATTCTATTTGTCCATGTGCAATGCTTACATCAATCAACATGTAAAAAGGAGTGTTAAAAATGTAGGTGTCTCACATCAATTGCATGAGGATAAGCCTTTACCTTTATATTTGGTTGGGTATCCCCACCTATTGTCAATTGGTTATAAGATGGGCCCTTATGTGGTATCTAAGCCAAAGGATGGGCCTTTACCTTATCCTTCTCTATGTAAGCCTGAAGTTGTACTTATACTTGGTCCATGTGCAATGCTTCTGTCAGTTTGTACATGAGAATAAGTGTTGAAAATGTGAGTATCCCACATTAGTTGAGTAAGGATAGGCCTTTAGATTTGT
Source organism: Casuarina cunninghamiana (assembly GCA_028551485.1). Lineage (NCBI taxonomy): Eukaryota > Viridiplantae > Streptophyta > Magnoliopsida > Fagales > Casuarinaceae > Casuarina > Casuarina cunninghamiana. The sequence goes on from CM052364.1 coordinate 19,710,028, forward strand.
AAGGTTACCCTACCTTTTTGCTATTTAATTATGGGATGGGCTTTAATGGTATCAGAGCCAAGGGATAAGCCTTTAAATTGTTCTCCCTTATGTGAGCACCAAGTTAAGTTTTTATCCATCCATATGTAGTGTTTGCGTCAACATGTATGTGAAGAAAAGTGTCAAAGATATGGGTCTTTCACATCATCCTAATAACTATTCGGTGGAATTGATTAGACAACTATTTGTTGATTTTGAATTCATGCTCCATTCCTCTTATGTTATGCAAAAACTACCTATCATTAAATCAATTTCCTTATGTAGTGGACTAACATTGAGAAGGAAGAATTGATTTCCTTATATGAGTTCATGATTCCTTAGTTGGTAAAGGAGAGACATGACTTTCCTTCTTTGTGTTGATCTATTGTTTTCTAGTTGTGATTCTTAACTAGAATTAACTTTGGTCCTTCCCTATAGATCATTAAAGGAGAGTGAATCTACCCATGAATCTTGGTTAGGGAGTTAATACAAGAATCATTTACATGAAATAACTCTAATTATTTCTCAAACGAAAAGTCCTACTAGACAATAATTCTTTAAAGGTGACAACCATTTTGGTATGGTCATGATTCACAATTGGATACATCTATGGTCATTCATAAAGTGGGAATTTCCATTGGGGAATAAGCTAAAGTCAAGACCAATATACAAGGTGTGCTCAGCAAATGTAGGAAAGCAAGCATAACATGTTGCTAAAGTGTATTATTTAAATATGTTGAGTTGTTTACCATATGGCACTAACTAGTTGCTAACGTGGTAGGTGATGTAGATTTCCTTAATAACCCCTCACAAATTGATTTTTCAAAATAAACAATCAATACATCTCTTAAAAATTGAAATCTTGTCACAGAAAAGCCTTCAATGAAATATCTACAAGTTGATCTTTAGTGGAGATAAATTGAACATAGAGTTGACCTTAAGTGATGTGCTCCTTAATAAAGTGAAAATCAATCTTGACATGTTTGGTATGGGGACCAAAGGCTAGATTTGCAGTTAAGTCTATGGCAAAGATGTTATCATGCCATAATGTTGGAGGTTGAGGAGGTTTGGTGTAAAAATTGTCAAGCTATCATTAGGTCAAAAGCTTGCACTGATAGCTAAGGCAAATTCATGTTATCTTAACCTAACCATTTGTTAGTTACTCACTTTTGGATAGGACACTTGGACTAGCCTCACATGGGCCCTTTTGCACCAAGTCTACAAAGGACCCTCTTTGTAGCTCACCTTTGGTACTGTAAAGTCCCACAATAAGTAATGAACAAATGTAAAATGTTACTCCTAGCTATTGTTAAGTGCCTTGAGTTGCTTAATTAGACCCATTATAGTACAATGGTATTATTAGGCCTCATATACATAACAATTCCCCTCCACCCTATCACATTAATTAGGATTCAAACTTATGACCTTGCTATGCTATCATTTATTGGATATGGACTAAACCAAGAAGATGGTGTTGAATTAGGTTTTTCTTTTTAATTTTAATTTTTATGAATTTAATTCAATTTTAAAAAAATATTTGCTTGATAAAATCAATAGACACCTAATTGGTATAGTTGTTCAACACAAAGCTTTTGGGCCTACATCAACCCTTCTTTACCAACTAATAAGAAGTTATGTTATAACCTATTGTGCAACTTGGTCAGCACACTTATCTCATAGTAAGAAAAATGACTAAAAGTTTTTGGCCTTAAAAGCAAGTTGGTACCTCTAACCTGTCAAGGTAGCCTTTTGGGAAATAGCTTAGTATATGATAATGGTATCAAAGCAAACCTAATCTACTAGCCTAAGGGTGAGTCTTGGTGTAGCTTGACCCATGGCAAGGACACCAAGGATTCAAGTGGGGGAGTGTGTCATGACCTTGCTATTCAACATATTTAGCACACTTACCCCACATTAGAAAAATGAAAGGGAGTTTTTGCCTTAAAAGCAAGTTGGTGCCTCTACCTTCAAGTAAACCCTTTTGGGAAAGACAAACCTTTTTTATCAATATACTCACCAATGTTTCAAGGTTTGTCACAAAGACAACAAAACGTTTCTTATAGCAAATACCTCTTCAACTTGATACAAATATGTGCAATCAAATCATTCATAAAATCAAATAGAGAATAGAGTAGAGATTGTGTACAATCTTTTAAGTGGTTAGGAAAACACTCCCAACCTATCTCCTATGACCTCTAGCAAAAAGTTCTACTATTTTTTAAGTGATTGAACAAAATGTCCTGCCCAACTCCTTTGATGAACCATCAAAGTGTACCAACCATGGTAATCCCTTAGATTACCTAATACAAGTATTATAGTAATGATCATAGAAAGTCTTCAAACAAATACAAATAATATAATGATCAATGAGGACTAACTTTAGAAACCCCTAAATGATAAAGTTAGTTTTAAACCTAGGGTTTTACTATTCTACCAAAAACAAAAATCTTGCATGTTATAGAACATATAGGTAGAAAAAATTCCAAGAACATGTTTGCGCAATAAGCACAATAAGGAAACAAACATAATTCTTTAATCAAACTTGTAGGTTGGGATATGCTTGTTTCTTATTCTCCTAATTTTTCTTTATCCTTATCTTCACTTTTTAACTCCACCCAATTAACAATCAATTAAAAAGAATTAGTCATGGCAAAACAATCAATATCAAACTAAAGGAGGTAACACGATCAGATTTCGTATGCTTGCAAAATGATCACCTCCATTTTTTCTTCTCTTAATTTTTCTTCTCTCCCTATTTCTCTTTGCATTCAACTCCTCTTATTTTCTTCTCTTTCTTCTTTCTTTTTATGTCCTAAACATCACAATATCATTTAGGTACATTTCATTTAAACATGAAGCAGACTAGACTTCTTCATTGCATTTGGGCCTCTTCTCTATGTGGACTCAACTAAATTTTTTTCTATCTTCTTCACACGGACACATGTTGGATTCACTCCATATTAGGCATTCTCCTAACTCTTAGGCTTAAGAGTTTCTTATTACATTTGGAGCATTAAATTAGAAAGCAATCAAAGTATAAAGTCCTTTTACATAAAGCCATATAACATATGCATTTCAATAATTGTTTCCATTACTCATAAATGTAATATTTCCCTAAAAAAAAAACAAGTATAAGCATAAGGAATATTTATTCAATATACACACATGTTTGTAAAAGTAATAATCCATCCATGAACCACACTATGAATATAATATAAAATGAAATAGTTAATATTATGCTCATGAGATCATCATTAAAAACATTATCTCATATAACATAACATTATTGAGGTTTTCCTTTCCTCCTTTTCAAGTAGCAAGAGTTTGGATCTCCCCATCTTGAGGTTTTTCTTTTCTTTTTTTTCCTATTAGTTCTCATCTCATTTTTCCTCCATCATTAGTTAAAAGAAAAGAATCCATAATTGGTGGAAGAAAGACTTCTCATTAGTGCCTCACCAATAAATAACTTAATCCCAAAGTGTGACCCATCACAATCTAGTATCAAAGACATTTATGGTGGAGCTAAATTTGTAATAAATGAAAGCTAAAATGGATTGGCGGTTGTTCAAAGAATGATGGAACAAATGATCTAGATGTATACCTAGATTAATGATAAGCTGCATAACAACAATTTTTCTCATACCAACAAAACAAAAAACTCTAGTGCAAGAACAAAGGGTGAAAGAACGAACATCATCCACACTTCAACTACATCAAATCATACCTAAAGTATGCAATTAGAGTTTCCTAAATTTGAAGGTGGGATTGATCCATTTAGGTGGATATGCCACTCAAATTAGTTCTTTGATTTCTATTCAATGTCAAAAGAGGAGAAAATTCTTATAGCTTCATGGAATCTTAACAATGACACAAAGATGTTAGAATGCAAAAGCTAACACCATCCTAATTACTTCTAATCTAGTTACATAGGCAAAAGTTTCATCATAGCCAATACCTTCTTATTGACTACTACTAATCTAACTTTGTTCTTAGTGATTATTCCATATTGGTCTAACTTATTTCTATATATCCATTTTGTACTTATTACAATGTGATTTTCTGGTTGTGGTACCAAGGTCATACACTACTTTGGACAAACTAATTTAATTCTTCTCACATGGCCGTTATGCAATCTTCATCCTTTAATGTTTCATCGATCTTTCTAGGTTCGAATCAAGATGGAAAGGCTACATATTGACATGTATTACTAATCTTAGATATAGTACATATACTTTGGTTAATATCTCCTTGATGTGTGATTGTTAAGCCTCATTTCTAATTCTAGAAAAGGATGGTTATGCTTCTTCTATTTCTAGTACTCCTAAATTATCTTCTTTTTGACTATCTTTCGAAATATTTACACTCTATACAACATACATTTCCTCATTATTTTCTCCATCACTTGATTCATTTTTATTTTCACCAAAAATGACAATGTATTGATTCCTCAACTATTTGTGTTCATTTATTAGAAACTATATAACCCTTGCTTGTATAAGAATATACCAAGAAAATTACCTTATTACTTTGAGAACCAAACTTACCTAAGGAATTCTTTCCATTATTTCAAACAAAGCATTTGCAGCCAAATGAATGAAAACATGAAATGTTTAGCTTCTTTCCAAAAAATAGTTCAAGTATCAAACAAATTGGTCTAATAAATACTTTATTTGACAAGTATCAAGTTATATGTATTGCTTCTCTTCAAAAAATATTTTGGTAAATTTTTGTCATAACATGGTTCTAGCTAAAAAAAAAAATTATGGCTAATACCATTTTACAGACAATAGTTTTTGAGAAATTTGTTTTCAAATTCTTCACCATGGTTTATTCTAACTTTTGAAATAATAAGACCTTTTCATTATGGATATTCTGAAAAAGTAAACAAATCTATTATATATTTCATCTTTTCTTGCCAGTAAATAAATCCAAGTACACCTTGAGTAATCATCTACAATTAACAAGACTAGCTATCCTCATTTGTCCAATCAAGTCCATGTGAATAAGTTGTAGGGACTGTGTGATACTTACATCATCTGTGTATGTAAAACTATTTCTATGATATTTTTCCTTAACACAAGCTTCACAAACTCTATTTTCACTAAACTTAACTCGTGGTATTCCTAGGACCAACCATTTTCCAACAAGTTTTTCTATAATTCCAATATGAGCATGACCTAATCTTTTATACCAGCATGTCCTAATCTTTTATGCCATAACCATACATCTTCGATTTTATTCATAGCCAAAGTAGTTTCATTATCAAATATATCATGCAAATCAATCGCATTAATGTTCCCTAACTTTTTGCAACAAGTCTGATATTTTGTCTTTTAATTTTAATTATGTAGTAACATGATTTATCACACAGTTGACTTACATTTAACAAATTAGATTTCAAAACAACTACAAATAGTACATCAACAATAAGAAAAGTTTCTAGATTACTATTATGCTACAACAACTATGATTTTGATTTTGATTTATATTGTTTTAATGGCCAAAGTTTGCTTTCTTTTGACTTTTTCATTTTGCAATTTGTGGTGCTATTAAGGTGATTTAGCAAAATGAAAAGCCTTATATATACCTTCCAATCCTTTCACAAAAGACATTTGTGGAGAAGGCCTAACCTAGATGTACTCACTCTGATACCATGTTAAGTTACGTACAAGTAACTCCTTAAAAGATATCTTAAAGATAGAGAGAGGAACCACCGTTAATAAGGCTAAAGAATCAAGTACTCATATGTGGTGTGGGACAATTACAATTCCTAATAGGTTCCCTTATTATGCAAATGTCATATTATTTATATTTTTGAGTGTTTAATCACTCCAAATGAAAAGGAACAAAAATTATGGTAGAAAATCCTAAATGTTATTAAGCTTTAAATCAACTTCGTCTTTGCAATCTCCAGGCTATCTAACATCATCAATGGAGAGTATTCATCTCATAAGTAGAAAATTTTGTTGCAATAAGCAGCCACAAAGCTACCCAATTATCTTGTAGAGATCAATTCATTCAAGTTACTCATAAACCCTAAACAATCATGTTGTGATTCTATTATGACATAGAATGCATAACGAGCCTATCCAGTGTGAAATCCTCCCATGGAGAGTTACAAACTTTCTCTTGCTATACCCTATTCTAAAAATAGGAAATAAGGAATAGAAATGCTATGAAAAAGTGCACCTAAAGATTAGGAAAATTGTAGCTTTCACTCACATGGAGGGAAAAGCTCTTAGGATATATAAGCATAGTAGATTCAAGCTCTCTCCACCTTTATTTAAACACCCTCTAAGCAAATATTCTACCTCTTTAGGTAGCAAAATACCCTCAACTACCAATAAGTACTCTACTTGTAACACCACATCTTTAAGGGGCTGGAATTTCTAGAAAGAGGATGGTCGTATGGTTGTTCACCTACCGATCATCCATTCCAGCCTTGTATGTCCGTAGTCATACTCAATGTAACTGACTTTGGCATTTAGGGATCCACATTGGTGGTTTGACACCCTTCACATGGTGCCTACATGGCATGATTGTATAACATCTTCATAATTGAAGGAAGACATTGCCTATAAGATCCAAGTAACGAGTTGTCATGTTAGCAGCCATTTCCCAAGTTGCATCTATTAACAAGGCTTTTTCCAGTGAACTAAAATTTCAAGCATGTCATGATTTGTGTAGGAATCGAGGATAACCAAGTGGTATGCTCAACTAGATTGTTGCCTCCAAATTCTATCAAAATGGTGGTCTGAGCTTGGGTTAGCATGCCGATTAACCTATTAAGAATGAAAACATGAAATGTCAAATGAAGTTTAGCGTCAACAAGGAGATCGAGTCTGTAAGCAATACACCTAATTTTTTCCAAGACTTTGAATGGCCCAAAGAACCAAGGTGAAAGTTTTTTATTGCATCATCTAGCTAGTGAAAATTGCTTGGATAGGTAGAGTCACAAGTACACTTGGTCTCCAACCTCATATTTCACATCATGGTACTTCTAGTTGTAAATTTGTTTCATGCTCTCCTAGGCTCTAATAAGGTGTAGACACAAGGTTTTTAGGATTTCATCCCAACTATGCAGCTCATGGTCCATTGCCTTACTTGGTAGTACCCAACAAGTAGGACAAGATCATCAATGGAGGTTTACCATAGACTGCTTCATATAGGGAAATACCAATTATGGAATGGATGTTGGTATTATAATTGAATTCTACCCATGGTAGCCACTTTGCCTAAGCCTTTGGCTAAAAGGTGGTGAAACATCACAAATATATTTCTACAATATGATTAACAACTTATGCTTGCCCGTCAGTTTGGGGGTGATATGCACTAGAAATGTTAAACCTTGTACCTAAGAAGATGGAAGAGTTCTTTCTAAAAGTTCCCCATGAACAAGGGATCCCTCTCACACATAATACTCTTTAAAAGGCCATACAACTTTTGAACATTGTAGAAAAATGCATGGGCCATGGTGGTGGCAGTGTGGGGATGTCTTAGTGCGATGAAATAGCTAAACTTGGTTAGCATGTCCATCATAACCATTATGAAAATCTTGCCCTTTGATAAAGGTAGGGCATCAATGACATGGAGTGAAATGTCATCCTAAATTCTTATTAGTATAGGAAGAGGTTGTAAGAACCTTGGGGGATAATCACTCTCAACTTTGTGCTACTGGCATACTGTACATGGTCGCACTACTTCCATTAGGGATTCATGCATCCTCCACCAAAAGAACATTGGTTTCAATCTTTAGAGTTTTAAAGATCCCCTCATAAAACCCATTATGCATTTCCCAAACAATCTTTTGAACTAAATCAAATGTGTGATCGAGGTAAGGGTGGCCTCTAAAGAAGATGAGTCCATCCCTACTCTTACCACTAATCACTTTTTTTCCCTTCCTTGATATGACGTGCAAAAGTCTACATATTTGGGTTTGTTTGAACTTCCTCTCATACTATGGATACCCACTTTGGCATAAGATTAGAGAATGTGGAGAGACTTATTTCTTCTAACTGTGAGCCCACAATGGGGTCATCCAATGCAATCGGGTCCTTAAGAGGAGTTATCTTGGAAATCCTTTCTAAAAAGACATCACTTGAAAAGGGCATGTTGAAAGAATGTTCTCTTGTTAGTAGGATAACATGGCTTTTGACTAACTATGTGAAGTCGTTGTTCAAAAGATGAGGACATGCAATGAATATGGATCCCAGATCATGCAAATTAAGCATATACCCCATGGAGATAGAGTGAAGTGCATAAGTAGGGCCCAGCTCATGTGCAATAGCCCCCTCCTCAATTCAATCTAGCTCATGCTTACTAATTGTATTGCTTATGGAAATAGAGTCAAGTGCTTAAGTGGGGTCAAGCTCCATAGTACTTGCATCTTCCTCATGCTCATCCTTCTCCTGTGCTTATTAGGTTAGTGAGTTAGGAAAAGTCATGGTAACAAGTTCATGGTGTTGGTGGGAGAGAACATTTGCCACCAAGTTGTTGCTGCCTAGTGTGTATTCTATAGAGAAATTGAATCCCATAAGTTTGGTGAGCCAATGTTGCTACATTAGGGTTATTAAATGTTGCTTCCATAAGAAAAGAACTAGTTAGCACAACAAACCTAGTTGGATAAGTCCTCTAGAGCCGCATATTAGGAAAAATCAAACCATATGCCCTAATTCTTCCACCTCCTGCTAGTTCATTTCCACCTCTGCACGTTCATTTTAGCTTCCAAGTGGTCCCATTGACCCTCCATCATCTTCAAATTTGTTGGCTCTGATGCCACAATGTGATGATTCTATTGTGACATAGAACGTGTAATAGGCCTAGCTACTGTGAAATCTCCTACGAAGAGTTATAGATTTTTTTCTTGCTATACCCTGTTATGAAAATAGGACCTAAGAACTAAAATGCTATGAAAGAGTGCTTAGAGATTAGGAAAATGGTGGCTTTCATTCACAAGGAGGGGAAAGCCCCTAAGTTACAAAAGCATAGTAGATTCAAGCCCTATTTGCCTTCCATCCCTCTGCCCTTATTTAAATGCTCTCTAAGCAAATATTTTGTCTCCCTTGGCAACAAAATATCCTTAGCTACCAATAGGTACTCTACCCATAACACCATGTTGTTGACAGACTAGAATTTCTAGAGCAAGCCCGTTCATATGGACGTTCACCTATAAATCGGTCATTCTAGCCTTGTCTATCCTTAGCCATTCTTGGTGTAACCGAATTTGGCATTTAGGTATCCATATCAACGGTTTGCCACCCTTTAGGATAGGGACCTACTAGCCCCACGTGGAGCCTATGTGGCATTGCTCTATAATAAGTCGACTTTATGATTTGGTGGCAGAATTCTATCTACAACACAATAGTCTCATCATGTAGAATAAGCTATTGAATACATATATGTAGAGACATTTGATTAAGGCCCCTAAGACATCAAGGAAAATTGGGTAACTACCCTTTTAACAATAGAAGTGATAGAATATAGATTTGAACATTTTATGTAATAGAATTCCCAAATGTCATTGAGATACCATAACTCATTTCTTTCAATCTATATCCCCATGTAACATTTTTTATATATATTTTATATTTTTGTCTTTTGTCATATGTTTAGTTGAGGTAATATTTTAAACACATATACTATTAATTATGTTAAAAACTAAGGTGATATTTTAAATACATATAATTCTAATTTCAAACAAAAGATACTAATAAAGTACGTAAAAAAGAACTGGAGATTGCAGTAAAAAAACCTCCCCTTTTTTTATTTTCTCTACTTCTGGATCTTGATCAGAGTGATCCAAGTTAGTTGAGATGGTAAGAAATTCGTTTAGTTTCGTCACATCAAGAGGCGGGTAAGTGTACGTAGAATTTAAGAATCGTTTGGGAAAACCACGAGTCTCCTGGTTACACGAAGAGGCGAAGAGGGGCCATTATTGTAAAAGGCTAATCAGCATCAGCATGTCCACATGTCTCGTCGTGAATCCATCTGATATCAGCTTCGTCACGAGATTCTGGTCTGCGGGACATCAACCCACGATTCATCCCAAAACACCCCAAGCTCGCCTGCCTCGCTTACTCAACCCGTGTTCGATCGGCTTGGTCCCCATCACTCGCCTGCACACTCGACCCCTTTTCGCCGATTCAATGCAGCACGACCAGTCACATCGTCATTGCTACACTTATGACTCGCTGCTGATTCCCTAAAAATCTCCAAATCCTTTCACTGTTGACTTTATCTCCACGAAGCGGATGGCACAGCTTCACTGGATTCTGCTTCTCTACGCACTCCTTTGTCTCGTTAGTGCTCTCGACGCCAGCTCTGGCGACGCTGATCCGATTTACAAGCAAGTTTTTCTTTTTTCTTTATATTTTGCTTCCATCCTTTTTTTTTTTCTATTTTTTAGCGGCTTTTTTATTTTTATTTTTATGTTTTTGTGTCATCCTCCTCGGTTAAAGTATCATTCTTTTCCAAATTTGAGCAAAATTGAGGTGGTTGAACTGTCTGACTAGAAGCAAGCTTGGGTTATTTTAGAATAACCTGCACCGATGTGGAGAAGTAATAATATTGAATTTTTGCTACAGAGAAAGTTAAGAGGGACACTAGTCTTGGTAATATTTGTATTTGAATGTTGGGGAGTAGCATAGACTTTAAGCGTCATAACATTTTATGTGGGACTGACTGGGTGATTTTTTGTTCTTTCGAGAAATTATGTCGTAATTGGAAAGCATATTGTGCTTTACACTCTAGACGTTTTCATGGGCTGAAGGCAATATTTCGTATCTAGCTTGGGTATATTTGGTTCTCAATGAGTAGATTGAAGATCACCAATCTATTTCAACTCAAATGTTGAAGAATTTCAATTAGAAATGATGACTCCAGCTGTATGAAATATGAAATGACCTACATTTTATTACTTTTTTTTTTAAAGCAATCTAATACTGATTGGATTTTTGCGATCATTAATAAAGCTGGACTTGGATACAGTTTCTTCTTTCTTGCTTTTTCAACAGAGCAATGATCAATGCCTTTCATCCTGTCCTGACTCCTCACATGGTTACTTTTTGCCCTGAAATGTAATAAAGTTGACCTAAGGAACCATTGTCTTTTGGTGTTAGTAGAATGATTGATGACCTTCCATATTGCGATAGGTTAACATATAACGTTTGTCATTGGATGATAGTGTTTGTCGTTCTTTTCTTTTCTTTTTTGTCCTTTTTTTTTTTTTCCTTTTTTTCTTTTTGTGTGTGTGTGTGTGTGTGTGTGTTTTGGGGGCGGGGGGGTTTGTTGGTGTTGGAATTGTGGTGGTCTGAAGGAGGTAAGGAGGGAGGGATGCTGTAAGGTGGTGGTTGTGATGTATCAGTTGGGAAAAGGGGAAAGAGAGAGATATTACTGATTGAGCAGGGAGGACTTGGTGATATTATTACAAAGAATGAGGAAGGAAGGAAGGAGGTAGTGTGGTCAGAGTGGGTGATGGCATGATGGTGTGGTTTCTAGGTGCAATTTTCAGTTGAACGGTAAATATTTGCAGGAAACTAGCATCTTTATTAGCATCAACGTAGGCAAGCATAAGGAAAATCTCTTTCAGAAAATATTATCTTGACACAATTTAAACTAGTGTTTTAGTTGCTCTGAATGTAATAAAACATGGGAAAATATTTTTTAGAAAAAAGTTTATCTTAAAACAATTCGAGTCTAACAACTAAAAGATATGAACAGCGTCCTCAAGTTGGGACAGAGATCGGAATATTTCTCTCATTTCTGCCATGCCCCTAGAGTCTAAGTGGTTTCATTTGGTAAGATGTCCAGGTAATCTGTTTATGAATGCATCTTTTTTCTTTTTCTCTTTCCTTCACCCTTTCACATCTTATGTTTATTATCAATATTGCTTTTAGTAAGAAATTACTCTCATTGCTGTTTTCATTGGTTTTTCAGGGCCTGTGTTGACCAATGTGAGAAGACTGGATGTGTGGGGGGGAAGTGCTTCCAGCACTGTCAATTCTCTTCTGATGGAAAATCTATTAATGGTCCGTGGTATCTACAAGAGCCACTTTATCTGCGGTGGAAACAGTGGGACTGCCGCAGTGACTGTAGATACCACTGCATGCTTGCCAGGGAAGAAGAAAGAGAGCAGCTTGGTCATAAGCCAGTCAAATATCATGGGAAATGGCCATTTCAGCGGGTTTATGGAATCCAGGTTTTCAAATTTTTGTTTATAGAAGTAAATGTGTTTGTAATAACGCGGTTTTAATCACTGTTACATTCTAAGAATGAATTTCATCTATTCATATCTTTCCTTAGGAACCTGTGGCTGTCTCCCTGTCTGCGCTCAATCTTGCCATGCAATTTCACGGTTGGCTATCCTTTTTCATACTTGTATACTACAAGTTGCCTTTGAGGCCTGATAAGAAGACATATTATGAGTATACTGGCCTATGGCATATGTATGGGATTTTGTCAATGAATTCCTGGTTCTGGAGTGCTGTTTTTCACAGTCGGTAAGCAGCCATTCTTTAGTGTATCCTTTTATCAACTTGCCAAAAGAGAAATATTTGTTTGACCTGTGAACTGTATATTTTGCATTATAACGTTAGGTGAAGAGCTCTTGAAGCGGGTTTCAGCTTCACAGCATCTGGATTTGCATATGAATATAAGCATATGTATAAAATCATTCATAGAAGAAGAAACACCTTCTTGCATTGCACAAAATGGTTAACTTAGATTGCACTGAGGTTAGTAGTTACTGCATAGCCTTCTTGGGGCTCTTTGAAAGAAAGTGGATTAAGTTTTATGATAAAAGAGTTGTACAATGTAAATGACCATTGCTCTGTAAGTTTTTTTCTGCTTTTGTTTAAACTTACACAGTTAACAATCTGCAAAAAGTTTGTTTCCTGATATTAATCTTTTTTTATTTCATTACTTTTAGAGATGTGGAGTTGACGGAGAAGCTAGATTATTCATCTGCTGTTGCCTTACTGGGGTTTAGCCTCATCGTAGCACTACTGCGGGTTTTTAATGTGAGAGATGAAGCTGCAAGAGTCATGGTTGCTGCTCCACTGATTGCATTTGTTACAACACATATCTTGTATCTGAACTTCTACCAGCTTGATTATGGTAACCATTTTCCTAATGCCACTGAATGATGTTCCAGTGCTATTTTATTGCCATCCAAAACAATTATACAGTTATTTTCAAATATGTTGATCTTGATTTTCATTCTATAGGACATTGGTTGGCATTTTAGAGTTTCCATTCAGCAAAAATTGCATCATTTGGAAATTAGGTGTAATGCATAGTCCCATCTAGTGGAAGCCTTATTACAGCTATTTGGGAATGGTCATGCTTACTCTTTTGCTACTTGCGGTCCATCTATCTCGGGAAGTCTTTGCTTGAGATATAGGCATCATTTTCTACCAAATTCACTTTTGATTCCACTGTTTTAACCTTTTCCTAAATTACTGATGCCATTACTACTCAGAGGATTTGTATTACATTCGATCCTTTCATGTCAGTTATGCCATCCATCTAAACAAACTTGTTCAAGTTAATTCTCCATGTCTGAGCTACATTCATGTGGAAGTCTGTTAAACTCTTTTAAATACAGACTAGAAAATACATTGGATAACACTTTTTTTTTGTTGCAATATGGTTTTGTTCATAATTTCAGTGATAAATGATCTCCCCAGCAGATTTTTTAGCATTTTTTTTTTGGTATGTTTGGACTGTTTAAAATATGTTGATCTATTTTGGTTTCCCCATAAATTGAATCGATATCATTGTTGCTCTATGATTATATAGATGTTAATTATCAAGAAGCTTCCAGTCATTTTGCTTATTCATATATATTCTCAGTATCAACTTATTCCTGAACTAGATCCGCACGAAGTTTACTCACACAGACTGCTATTCTTTTGGATGGTAATTCTGTAAAAGATGCTAATAATGTCCGAGCAGTGCAATCATATTGGTTGGCATCTGAAACATAGAATTCTTGGGTCATGTACCAGTCAAACTTCCAATAAAATGCCTAACATGTTTATTTGAAGGAAAACCTTGAGCTTTTGCCTATTGAATTTCCCATGATTGGTCTATGACATAGAAGCAAATCTTGAATCTGTGATTGTGTGATTAAGAAATGATATGAAATATGTTTGGAAATTGGTTTCCGTTCAGCTAGTGAAGTTAGGTTGTTGTCAAAGATAGTGAAATTATTTCATTATAATTAGGGACTTAGTGGCCTTACACAAGTTTATCGTTTTGCAGGTCTGAATCTGAAAGTGTGTGTAATTATGAGTGTTGTTCAGCTTATTGTCTGGGCAGTTTGGGCCGGTGTTACTCACCATCCATCCCGCTGGAAATTGTGGTTAGTGGTTGTGGGAGGAGGCCTGGCAATGCTGCTGGAGATATATGACTTCCCACCCTACCAAGGATTTGTTGATGCTCATGCTCTTTGGCATGCAACCACCATCCCTCTTTCATACTTGTGGTGGAGTTTTATCAGGGATGACGCAGAGTTGAGGACATCATCTCTCCTCAAGAAGATAAAGTAGCATATCTAAGTCGAGTGCTTGAACTAATCAAACAGTGGACTTGCGTCAAGTGCATGGCATGCTCACCCCTCTGTTAATACATCAAAATGTGTTATCTTTTTTCCTGCTGGGTATTCGTTTCTTTGACGTGCTTTCCAAGGCAGGCCACCTTGTTCCGCATTTGGTTTGGGGACATTCAAATTGTTTCCACATGCGACGTGGGATACTTTTTTGTCCTGGGATTCACATTTCCTGTTAATTTTGTTCTTCTTTTTTTTTTTTTTTTTTTTCCTTTAGAAATTTCATAGTTCCTAGATGTAAGAATGAAACAAGCGGTGCAACTATATTCTCGATAAGATTTATGTAACTTGCTGGTTTTGTTTCATGATTATTTAGTATAAAAATTCTAAGCATATGCAGGAAATATTGGCACAACAAGAGAGTGTTGCCCGTGCCGCTAAATTGGGATAGAATTGGTTAAGCCCTTTCTATTTCACTTCCTATCCGAACCCAAGCTCAAGGTCCACGGCATGGATTAATTGTGGTTGGTGGTTCCTGGCAGGCACCGCCAACGACAAATGCACCATTCAAATACCTCTACGATCGCTCTGACCTGGGCGGGGGCTCTAGACCCGTTTCTTATTTGATGGGTTCAGGACAGGAACCATTGGCGAAGAGAGACTAACAATTATAGTAGCTCCATCAAGCAAACAGAGGAGAGTGATCAAGACTTCGTTTTCAATTTAGTCGATTTGATATTGGATCTCAGGTTGATTCTAAATTTTAGACATTTACTAAAAATGGCTGAAAAATATAAATAGAGAGATGAGAGTGAAATTGTTGCTTGATAGTAAGTGAAGCTAAGGGTCGATTACTTATTAGCTTCGTAGTAAGTAATATTTGTGATTTACTTATGCAGATCTAGTGGCGGACTTGAGCTTGATTTGGGGTTAATATCTGGTCGTTTTTATGGTAATTGAGATTTTTTTTCCAAAAAAAAATAAAAGATTGTGTTTGGGGAGGAAGAAAAAGGCAAAAACTAAAAAAATAAAAAATAAAACATAAGATTAAACAAGAGAAATTAAAGATATGTACCAAGACACAATCCCTAGACATAAAAGCTAGGCCACTAGTAAAGGATGTGAGGAGACAAAAACAATAATTAAAGAATAGATGCCGAGAATCAACTCTTTGATGTATGAACAAATAATAAAAGTACATATATACAAAATATATATTAAGTAAACTTGTAATAGCTAATGACTTATTTAATAATTGAATAAAAAAAGGACCTCTTAATTAATGGTTAAGTAATGCCATGATAAAGCATAAGTAATTGAGAGATCCTTGGCTTAGTAGTATTCTTTAAGCCAAATCTTGATCGACAATTTTATTAGTCATGAGTTTGAGTTTTCTTCTTCTTCTTGGTGAGTACATAATATATATATATATATATCAAAGGGGTTTTGGTTTTTTTCATAAACCCCAAACCATAGATCCACCTATTGTCTGAGGCAAGCAGGGGAATGGAGTTAAATTAGTTGAGGATGGCAACTAAGTTTACTTTAGATACTACTTTAGTGGCATACTTGTGATCGTTCATTTTTATTTAACGGCTCAGATTTAGCGGGTCCGGAATCAGGATCCGATTCGGCTGCGACGGAAAAAGTATGGAATTGAGGATTCCCGTTTTCCGACGGAGGTATATAGGCCCCACGCTCAGTGGAGACGCAAATGTACGCTAGCGTTATTGTATGACTGCTTGGCAGCCCAGGGTTTTTCAAAAGCCGCTACACTTCTTCAACATCTCAACCCAAATCTGCAGCGTTCCTCCACCATTATTTGCAAGAGCTTCTCTACGACCACTCTCGGCAACAAGCAAAATGGTAGCTCCATGCATTCACGAATTAGATGCTCCTTTTCTTTTCGCTTTCGAATTTGTTCTGGCTTTTTCACAGTTTGGACCGGTTTTTGATTTCATTCGGACAACTCCTAATTTCTCAGGCGGATTTGGATAAAAAGCCCGATGTAGAAGACCCCGAGAAGAAGAAGAAGAAAGAAGAGAAGGTTCTTTTTTTTTTTTTTTTAAATAATTGTGGTCTCTGGCTGCAAATTACTATACGTGGGTTTATTTTTCCGCTGTGTAAGTTGCTGATTGTGATTTTTTACATAATTCGTTTTTTAAAATGGTTGACATTGGTGAAAAGCAAGCACTTCGGATTTTTGGTTTTTTTGGTGTGCGCGCTTTGGTTGGGAAAGTACCCGTTATGAAGTGAAAGTCCATTGTTTTCGGGAAGTTTTTAAAGATGCTTGGGAAGTAGTTCTTTTGAGTTGAATTCGATGTTTTTAAATTTTTTCCGGCAGGGTTGCAGGTGCATGGTGCATTTCCATTATGGTCATACTATGCTTATTTCCATGGTCATACTAGTATGCTTATTTCTATCATGGTCATACTAATATGCTTACCAAATTAATGGAGTCTGCAGCCATATCCTCTGAAAACACACGATCAAAGTGAGTGAATCCCATCTGAAGTGTGTTTACATTGAAATATTCTGTAGCACAATAGATATTTGTAAATGCATGATGGGTGCTCGCTGATGCTATGTATGGTTCAATTTTATAGAAATATAAAGAATTTCAACGTTCTCTCAAGGGGGATGAAAGGAAAGCATGAGGAAACTATGTCATCAGTTTCTACTGAGCCCAAGAATTTTCTTTCATAACTTTGGGCTTAAGGAATCAAAAGTGCTAAAAATCATATTCTCTATTTATTCTCTATCTGTTCTCTCTTTCTTTAAAGGAGTGAACTGTTGGCCTGTTAAATTAATTTGTAAGAAAGAAGCATTTAGGTATTGAGTTTGAAGAAGAAGAATGTCTTGTATTAGGCTTTTTGGAATCTCATTCAATTTGATATCAAAATGCAAAGAAAATTGTACCTGGGTTATATCTTTAGTTTGTTAACAGTATTTTTCTATTGATTGGGTTAGTGGTATGATGTGGATGCAGATGGGGGCTTTCTTTTGCAATTCGGAATTTATGAATAGCAAAAGTTTCATATTTTAGAAGTTTCATATCACTCTACGATGCTTGTCTGGGTTCTTACTTCATTAATTACTTTGTTTCTGCAAGTAAAACCTTTTTCTTCTTTTATTTATTAAAAGTTTCACTAATGATTGTCAAAATTAATGCAATTTGTCCCGGAACATTCCTTTTCTTTTTTTGTGGATAACCTTTTATTTTTTGGAAGCACTATTCATCGAATCCAATATATCCTTTTTGCTAGGCAAGGGAGAAAGAATTGAAAAAGCAAAAAGCTTTGGAGAAAGCTGCTAAACTACAGGTAACAGCAAGAAATTATCTGTGTATTGGGCTGATACATTTGTACGTGATGCATTAGTGAACTCTTGTATATGTGGTATATATAAATGTTTTAATATGTTCTGTCTTGGTTTAGGCACAACAAGCATCGAATAATTCAAAAAAAAGTGAAAAGAAAATGGCAAAGCGTGGTGGGGAGGAAGAGAACCCAGAGGAGTTTGTTGACCCTGAAACGCCTTTTGGTGAGAGGAAAAGAATGTCTCGTCAAATGGCAAAACAGTACAATCCTAGTGCAGTAGAGAAATCGTAAGTATATGTTTTTATTTTTGGATTTTCCTTAGCAAATTGATCATAACTTTCAAGTTGCTGATGTAGGTGGTATGAATGGTGGGAGAAATCAGGATTTTTTGTGGCAGATGCAAAGAGCTCCAAACCGTCATTTACCATTGTGAGTCTCTTTCAGGATTTATTTGAGTTTCTTGCTGCAATCATGAGTACCTTTTCTTAATCTCTCTTATGTTTAGCTATTGCAAGTGAATGCTGGATTAGAATGAGTAGTTTTGTGGTCGGAATTAGATTATGGAAAGCTTTCAGGTGCATCTTGGGTTTCATAAATTAGATGATCAAAGACGATGACTAAACTTTACTGAGAATTGATAGCCAAACTAATGACACTGCTTGACATATTGCGCAACTGCCTTGTCAGAAGTTAAATTCTTGTTGGTAGAACTGATATCTCACTCTAAAAATAAATATTTCAAAAGCAATACACTTTAAAATTGAAGGGTTGATCGTCTAGTAGTGGTTCTTAGACTATGTAGTTTGATTAGATCTGCACTCTTTACACAACTTGTTGTGAGGATGTGCTTACTGCTCTTTGCGATTTTCTTTGGCTGTTTGTCAATCCTGCAATGCACAATAAACACAAAGCTTTGTCAATACTGAAGATATGGGGTTTATTGGGTTGCTTGTAAAAAAGAATATTCAATTAAAAGCTACAAACATTTCCAACTCTCGAGAAATAAGCCACAAATTGTATACTACATAGATAATAAACTCAATTTAGTTATCTAGGTTTTATTGATGCATGTGCTACCGTAAATTGTCCACTTAGTCTTCCTGGGCAGTTGTTTGATAACTTCACTATCTATGCTACATTTTATTATGAACCATGCAGTCACCTAAAAGGAAAAAAAAAAAAAAAAAAAGAAGAAAAAACTGGGACCCTAATGCTGAACTCATCACTTAAGTATGAGTGGCAACCGTTCCAATATAGAATGAAAATGCTGCTAGGATCTTAATGCTGGTGGTATTTGGTTTCGTCATAACTGGTTTTGTTTTGATTTGGTTTTGAGCATTTCAATTTTAGTTGGCAAACGATTGGTTTTGAGATTTTCAATTTTAGTTGGTAAATAACGATCTCTTGATATTTTTTTTCCTTATTTGGACTAATATATGAACAACAAATTGTGGGTTATGGGTTGCATTTTATTTGCTTTTTAAGCTTAAAAGGTTTGATCTCTTCCTGAGAAGAAAATTTAAAGTGACTGATGAGTGCATCATAAACTTGTGATTTTCCTGTGCAATTTGGTGGAAGCAATATTCAAATTATGCCCAGAAATTGCAAAGTTGGATTGATTAGATTGAATGAAAGCCAAGTTTAAGTAGAACCATCTTTAACTGAAAGAATAGCACAATATAAGGAATCTAGTTTTACTACATTACTAGGTTTTCTTGAACTTAGTTATGGAGAATGCCTTATTTTTCTTTTGCAGGTCTTGCCACCTCCAAACGTGACTGGTGCTCTCCATATAGGCCATGCGCTTACTGCTGCTGTAGAGGTCCTGTCATTGCTAAATTTTATCTTTATGCTTTACAGATTCCATCTTCTTTAAGCCCTTTTTGTTATTTACTGGGATATACGGCATGCAGGATACAATTATCCGCTGGAGAAGAATGTCTGGATACAACACCTTGTGGGTTCCTGGGGTGGACCATGCTGGGATTGCAACACAGGTTCTTACTCCTTTTTCCTCTTGACCAAGTTGTTGGTTAATATTTTACGTGCTCTTATTTATTTATTTATTTTATTTTTTCCCTTTTGAGTTTTTTGGTGCATCCCTATATTTCTCAGTGAGATTTACTTTTGAGAATGCACTGGCTTTTTTCTTTTTTATTATTTATTTATTTGTTTTTTATTTGGTAAAGAGAAAAAAGAGAAGGGGGGGGGGGGCTAGGGGTTGGGAAGGGAGTGTTGCTACATATTACTAAGTGGCATCATGGCTTCAAAATGCTTGTAGCCTTTGAACTGGATTTGGCTCTAGGAGTCATTAGGAGGTTGGACTGTAGGCTTGTATGGCTCTGTGAGGTGTCAGTTCATTATATGTCACATGGCTTTGTCAACAGGTGCTGTCGCTGCTGTCCATGTTTCATGTTTCTGCTTATCCTTGCAATAAATCCAACTTGGTGCTTTGTGTTTTCATTTGTATGTTATCTAGAGCATTTTTGCTAGTCAATTTACTACATGAGGCAATTTTTCTTCTGCCTTCAGGTTGTTGTGGAAAAGAAGATAATGCGTGAAAGCCAATTAACCAGGCATGATATTGGTCGCGAGAGATTTGTATCTGAAGTGAGTTCAAACTATCACTAACAGTATCAGCTCCCTTCCCAGCAGAAATGAAAGCTTCCTCTATGATTTAATGTTCTTTAGTGCTTAGTCCATTATCACCTACATATATTTGTTGGTAAAACTTTGTTGTGATGAAAGGTCTGGAAATGGAAAAACAAGTATGGTGGCACCATTTTACAACAGTTGCGGCGCTTAGGTGCCTCTTTAGACTGGTCTCGTGAGGTGAGAGCTTAGTTTGACATAATTCTGTTTTACTGGCCTGGATAAAGCTTTACATTCTTGATGAGTTTCTGTAGCATATTTTTTTTTTTCATTTAATCAATGTTCGATATTAACTTTTTTTTTTTTTAATGAAAATTCCTTCCTCGCCTTTCTGTGATCTGCTACTCTCTTTTCTTCTCAGTGCTTTACAATGGATGAGAAAAGATC
The DNA here is from genome assembly GCA_028551485.1 of Casuarina cunninghamiana. Lineage (NCBI taxonomy): Eukaryota > Viridiplantae > Streptophyta > Magnoliopsida > Fagales > Casuarinaceae > Casuarina > Casuarina cunninghamiana. The sequence continues at coordinate 19,730,953 of CM052364.1, forward strand.
AAAGGCTGTGACGGAGGCCTTTGTTAGGCTTTACAAGGATGGCCTTATCTATAGGTTTGTTTAATATTGGGGCAATATCTGCATATTCTTTATTATAGTGGTTTTGCATGAATTTTTGGAAATGGATATCCATAATTTTTTATCCATGTTCTGCCTCTGAGTTATGTTCAATTTTCTTGTGTGCATCGTGTTTACGCTTAAAACTTTTGATCTCACTTTAGATCACTGATGGCTGAGGTGTATAAATGCAATATCCTAGTTCGGATTCTTCCCAGTGATGGTATCAAAAGCTTTCTATAGATAGTGACATGTTTTTGCATGTTATTTGTTTAGCAAAATTAAATCTGCTTAACTTGCTTGGACTATTTTTGTTGTGATGTTCTGTAAATGCAGCATTGTATATGGTTTAGTGATCATTAGCTTTCCTAGCATTCATGTTTGTATATGGTCAAAGTTGTGATGTGGCTTTGATGCTGAAAGGTACCACTAACAATTGAGGGACACAAATGTTGAATAACTGGAAATTGTCATATGATTAAGTGTTTATCTTTTGTTAAAATCATGTCTATTTATGCTGGAATTCACGGGATATGGTTCTGTAATTATTGTCATTTGAATGTGCATCTGTTTCATGCCTTTTTGTGTACTCAATTAAATCATTTCCTTCGAGTATATTTACTTTCCTTTGGTTTGGTTAGTCCCCTTTTATTTTATTTATTTTTTTATTTATTTTTCATTTGTACTGCGTTTTGTTTTGTATTCTGTGTTATCATAACAGATTCTCTTTGGCAGAGATCTTCGTCTGGTTAATTGGGATTGCGTGTTGCGAACTGCAGTATCTGATATTGAGGTAAGTCCCGTCCTCTATGAGGCAGTGTCTTTTTATGGATCCTTTAATACGTATGGAGAAGAAAATGTTCCACAGGATCTGAATCATTGAAGTTGCTAGGTGGACCATATTGCAATCAAAGAAAGGACTCCCCTTAAGGTTCCTGGATATGACAAACCTGTTGAATTTGGTGTCTTAACATCGTTTGCTTACCCTTTGGAAGGAGATCTTGGTGAGATTGTTGTGGCTACTACTAGGGTGGAAACTATGCTTGGGGATACGGCTATTGCTATACATCCAGATGACCCTAGGTACAGTCATCTTCATGGAAAGTTTGCCATTCATCCATTTAATGGAAGAAAGCTTCCTATAGTTTGTGATGCAATTCTTGTTGATCCAAAGTTTGGGACTGGTGCTGTTAAGGTAAATGTTTTTTCAAGGCTAAGACATCTTACATTAGAAATTATATTTTGAACTTTATTTTAAAAGGATGAAAAATCTCATTATCCATTGTTTATCCTGCAGATTACGCCAGCTCATGACCCCAACGATTTTGATGTTGGAAAGCGACATAATCTTGAGTTCATCAATATTTTTACTGATGATGGGAAAATAAACAGCAATGGTGGTTCGGAATTTGCTGGGATGCCACGTTTTAAAGCCCGTGAAGTAGTTACTGAAGCATTACAAAAGAAGGTAAGATCCTAAATTACTCAATCCTCAAGTAATTGAAGTCATTAAAAACGTACAATTTAGACAATATTTAATGTGTCGGGACACCTTGGCCCAGTGGTAGCCCAAGGTGGCTTGGGAGCTCTTGGTCCTAGATTTGACACGAGTATAAAAGGGGGAAAAGAAAAGTAATAATTTAATCTACAAATGGTTATTGATAACCATAGCATTTATTCTTGTAACGCAAGTGAGATGTTATTTTTCCTGAACTCAGATGTTATTGATAACCAAACAGTGAAACTTTGCAAGTTTAATTTTTTTATTTTTAATGTAGCTTTACCAAGATTTAACTTGATTTTTGTTGATCAAATTATTCAAAAGGTTGGTATTTGACTTCAAAGTCTTTCAATGAGTTTTTGAGAAACTCTCACATCTATTTAAATTGTCTATTCTATACCCAAGTATTCATAATATTGGTTCTACGTTCATGTGGTTTGTATGACCACAAGTGTTACTTTTTACGTTAAACATATTCTATGCTTGTTGCTTGTGTAAAGGCTGCACCTAGTTGTTTCATGTATAAAAACTCCACAACTTTATTTCATAGCAGCTGGTCTTTGGTCATATACTTTGTGTCTTGTGCCTCTGATACTTGCATTGATCTTTTCTTTATTCCTGTTATTAATTTATCGTTCTCCATGCATTTAGGGTCTTTATAGAGGTGCAAAAAACAATGAGATGAATCTTGGTCTTTGTTCAAGAAGCAATGACGTCATAGAGCCACTTATAAAGCCCCAGTGGTATGTTAATTGCACCGATATGGCAAGGCACACTCTTGATGCTGTCATAGATGAAGAAAATAGGAAGATAGAGATCATTCCAAAACAGTATTCTGCTGACTGGAGGAGGTGATGTCTTATATACCTTCTTTGCTTTGACTTTTCACATTTTTGCTCCATGAATAGTCGATATTATCCAAAAGGTTTTGCTATTCCAGAACATTGATCTGAAAAGCAGCAGAGAATGTGGACCAGATTATGGTCCAATCTTGTGTTTCCTAGTTTACTATGGATGATCTGTGAATGTGATCTCAACTGTTTGAAGTATGTAATTGTTATAGAGAGATCTAAATTTTATTCAAAAGATAAAGTTGTTTATGCATTTACTTGTTGGATTTTCTATCGTGGAGCTTTAATCTGCCTGGCGTGCCCCATTTATATTTATTTTGCATTTTAATTTTTATAATTCTATGCATGATTAAATTGGAGTATTACTTGGATATTGAACTTCACAGATGGCTTGAAGGCATCCGTGATTGGTGTGTCTCAAGGCAACTATGGTGGGGCCACCGAGTTCCTGCATGGTATGTCACACTGGAGGATGATACACTGAAGGAAATTGGCGCTTACCATGACCACTGGGTGGTTGCACGAAATGAGGAAGAGGCTCAGGTGGAGGCTGACCGAAAGTATAGCGGGAAGAGCTTCCATTTAAGTCAAGATCCTGATGTGCTTGATACATGGTTTTCTTCTGGTCTCTTCCCTTTAAGCGTTTTGGGCTGGCCTGATGACACTGATGATCTTAAGGCATTCTATCCGACTTCAATTTTGGAAACTGGCCATGATATTCTCTTTTTCTGGGTTGCACGCATGGTGATGCTAGGAATGAAATTGGGTGGTGATGTACCTTTTAGAACGGTAAATTGACTTTACCCGGTTTATAATTTGAGAGCCATGTTGTGGTCATCTTTTTCCCAAGTTGCATGATGCATGGATTATAACTTGACCTTTGAGTAACATTTAGTCCAATATTATAGGACAGATTGTTTGTTAAATAAAAGTTCATATGCACCTTATGGTCCAATACAAAGATCTTATTACATTTCTCAGACTAAGTTTCAGGGTTTCTCCAGGTAGTAGTTGCTTTTTGCTTCATTATTGTTGTGTCATTGGAGATTGATAAAGATCAATGAGCTCTTGCTCATAGTATACCTCCTTCCCCATAACAACAGGCTGGATCTAGAGGTCATGGTCTCAGGATTCGTTAGGTTCATGTGTAACCAGTCTTTCAAACTCATTCATTACTATATATGTAGAGGAATTATGGTGGATTACTTAATTTTCCTTTTCATTCCTGGGGATGTTGAGCATTAAGGATCATTTCAACAAGATATGACCTGGTGCCCCATATTTGTCTTTTGAATTGATTTCGGTGGAACTGGCAAGGTCCTTCTGGGGTGTAAATATGGCCTCAATTTTGTGCCCTGGTGTTCACATTTGTGCCAAAAATATATGTCTGAATTCAAGGATTGTTCTTTTTAGTTACCACGAAATTTGGGCTATGTTTTGGCGTGTTTGCTTTCTTTGGTGGCAAAAAGATGTGTAAGTTAAGTGAAACATAGGATGAACGTTGACCCAAAAAAGAGAAAAAAAAGAAAAAGAAAAAGAAATTAATAAAGAAGCTCTTTCCCATAGGTGTTATTTACGCAAAATATGTAGTATGAGTAGCATGTTGAGGGCTAAAGTGGGGGACCATGGATATAAATTCCTAAGTTTGTTCTGATTGTTGCCTTAGCATTTTCAGTTTATATGATTGCTCCTCAGGTATAAGCTTAAGTATATATAAAGATACGGCTGTGCGGTTCTATAGATATATATTGTCTTCAAATGAAATGTTGTCTTCTCCTCTGACAAATAAGATACCCATAAAAAAGATGTGCATTTGTAAATGTAGGAAATTTTAATTAACTTTTATCGAGTATTCATGTTCCTGCTCATTCTTTTATGATTACTGAGGCAGTTTGATCACATAAGCATTTTAAAAGCGATGCAGGTTTATTTGCACCCTATGATTCGTGATGCACATGGGCGCAAGATGTCCAAGTCTTTGGGAAATGTCATTGATCCACTTGAGGTAATAAATGGGATATCCTTGGAAGGTCTTCATCGGAGGCTAGAGGAGGGTAACTTGGATCCCAAAGAATTGGCCGTTGCCAAGGAGGGACAGGTGAAAGACTTTCCCACTGGTATTTCTGAGTGTGGAGCAGATGCCCTTCGCTTTGCACTTGTCTCTTACACAGCTCAGGTCCATTCCTTTACCCATATATCTTGTACCCATTTGACTATTTCCTTCTTTAGTTACTTATTGTTATCATCATTTTGCTTTCAGTCGGACAAAATAAATCTGGATATCCTAAGAGTAGTTGGGTATCGTCAGTGGTGTAATAAATTGTGGAATGCTGTACGGTTTGCAATGAGCAGGCTCGGAGATGATTATATTCCACCCACTAATGTAAATCCAGACGTCCTACCATTTTGCTGCCAGTGGATACTCTCAGTGCTAAACAAAGCCATATCGAAGACTGTTGTGTCCATGGAATCATATGAGTTCTCAGATGCAGCAAGTACAGTGTATTCATGGTGGCAGTACCAACTTTGTGATGTTTTTATTGAAGCAATTAAGCCGTTCTTTGCTGGGAATGAATCAAAGTTTGAGTCTGAAAGGAGTTTTGCTCAAGATACGCTTTGGTTATGTCTTGACAATGGATTGCGACTGCTTCATCCTTTTATGCCATATGTCACCGAAGAATTATGGCAGCGCCTTCCTTCACCAAAGGACAGTACAAGGACGGAATCAATTATGATATCTGGGTACCCATCGATTGTAGAGGTCAGTTTAGCTTTTCCATTTGTAGGAAGGAATTTTCAAGTCACAGATAAGCTACTATTATTATCTCTTGCTTCCTGATTCTAGTGGTCATCTGTTTTCAATTTGAAAGAAAAAATTGACACGCGGGGTAGACAATTTCATGGTTTGCTAAGAGGTGGCCAACCATTTATTTGTTACAGGAAGGATGTTCTAGGAACCAGAGATACTTGGGTAAAATTTTTGACGCTTAAGCAAAATTGTAAAATTTAGCACCTATCCTTTGCCAACCATGTAAACTGATTTGATAGTTGTGGCTGACTCATGGAGTGACCAAATATTTGGTGAAAATTGTCCCAAGTACATCAATTTTGGTTCAATGAACGATACTCTTTTGTCTTTTAATACTCTGTGTAAGACTCAGAAGTTTATATAGAGGCACAGTAGTTTTTATAATGACTTCTTGATGTTCTACGTAACATTCCAGTGCTGGACAAACGAAAGGGTGGAGTATGAGATGGATTCTATAGATTCTGCTGTGAAAGCTCTTCGCTCACTTGCAAATGAAAGACGAGAAAGGTAACTGGAATTCATCTTTATACCTCTCCTTTCATTTTTTTTTCCCTTGGCTTTGCTCTTTTGCATTTTTTCTTTTCTTTTCTTTTCTTTTATATAAAGGCTGGGATATTTGGTCTTTTGTTTAGCCACATACGAACTTGCACATTTCTTTTGATAAGTGCAACACTTAGTTCCCAGCCATTGAAAAAGGAAAAAAGAGTAAGACAAAAAATAAAGAAAGAGGCTGAAGCCTTAGTTTGTCTGAAGTATGCCAAGGGTGAAGCCATGGAAAAAATTCAATGTCTATCTGTGGAAACTTCTAGATGTAAAAATTTAAGGTGTATTTAATTTGGGATGAACAGAAAGCCATCAAAAGAATTATTCTGGAAGGAGCGCCTCTTAGTTTCTGAATGGGATCTTAATGCTTTCGGAAACTAAATTATTGCAGTCTCTTCACCATACATCGCCTTTTCTTTCCCTCAAGTTTCTTTTCATTTTAAATTCTTTTGGGCTGGAGGTGGTTTTGCGGGTATTAACAATATCTTAGTTAGACCCAAGTGTTAATTTTATCTTTAGTTCCCACAAGCGCTGTATTAAGGTATAAAATGATATTGACAATGAATTTCCACTTGATTCAGTTGTTCGAGCAGTTTCTTTTTTTATTCTTTTTTTATTTTTTAAATAATGTTTATGCTCTCTATCGTCTTTTGTGATAGATATGGTACAAAATGGAATGCAAAACAGATCTGTTGAAATTAAAGGTTCTGCCCCAATCTTTCTCCTGAAGTGTCTCTGCTGCTGCTAGAAATAGTTTATTAAACCTCTATGAATGTAAAACCTTATGAAAATTGAAGAATCCTGGAGATAATTTACAGCCAATAACATTTAAACGAGTCAAATTAACAGAAAAAAAAAAAAAAGTGATCCTATGTGGGCAATTGCGATGAACTGTCATAGTAAGGTTATAACATTGAATCCACACCTAAAATTTGTAAGATATGTATGCATGCACGAACTTGATGTTTCTGGGTGTTGAAGGCACTATCACCAGCCCTGGTACAATCTTGACCTGTTTAAAGCAGTGATCAGAAGTAGTTTCTCTTCCTCACCATGTTGTCTTTATTGTCTTCTTCAGAGATTTTCTCATCTTCTTTAATTCCTGCTCATGGAATCTAAAATGAAAAATTTTAGCATCTAGGTTTGGAGAAAAACAGTGGCATGGAACTTCAAGTGCACTAATGATATGGTAATTCATACAAGTTTTGGTGTTGTATCGACACATTCCACATGTGCAATGAGATTTTAATTTTCATTCCCTTTCCTTCGTAGTTAAATAGAGCACTAAAATGGTAAGCCTGAGCACGATCTTGTTAATTCAGCCTAATTTTTATGATTCGAAACTTACATTACATCCTCTAATACTGGCTGTGATGTTCTTCAGGCGACCAGCTTTTGCACTTTGCCGAAGTGATGCTGTTGCAGAGATTATCAGGAGCCACCAACTGGAGATTATTACTCTTGCCAATTTGTCCTCTTTGAGTGTATGTTCCATATATTACTCTTAATAAAGTAGTCCTGTTTTATATTCACATTTGAGGCACTCGTTATACCTTCTTCTTGGTCTTTCTTATTCCCCATACAATTTTTACCTACTGGAGCTCCAAACAATCGAGTGTGTTTGATCTCTACACCGATATGCTGCCAGTTAAAAAGATTGAAGCACTAAAAATTTCAACATTTTTTATGTTATAGTTCTTGAAGTCTTTGAGTAGCCATACCTCGGGTGAAATCCCTACTTATGTATGTGTACATTTTTTTTTTCATGAAAAAGAAATATATAATGTTTTGTTGATTTTGGCTAGAGCAGTCGATCTAATATCAGACAATTAAATGTTGCATCACGGGCTCAGTAGAACTACTAAAACCTTGAGTCCAGACCAAACTGTGCTTGAGCAGCTTTTCAAGTTTACTATTCTGGGCTAAGGCAGTAGTTATCCCAAGCGGGTTGGCTTAGTGTCAGTCCTAGATGTCACTTTATTTTTCTCTCCTGTTGTGCTTCGTTACCTTATTATTTGCGTTTCTTGGTTCTTACGTAAAGGGAATTTCCTGCCCGTTTCCAGTGCACTTAAGTCATTCTTCTCTCCTCATGTTTCTTTTAATTGTCCAGTCAATCAATCCTATTATATACGATATGTTTTTCTCATGAAAAGTGCTACTTCTGCTGATCTTTTTTTGGTTAACTTTTTATCAATGTTGCCATGGAGTTTACAGAACAATGCATGTAGTGCCTGGTCAATGGGGTAGATGATGTTTGATTACGTTGCCTCCCTTTTGTTGTATATTTCCTTGTGTTGTTGACAATTTGGCTATGTGGGTTTCTATCAGTTTTTCCAATTGAATTGAGGTCAATGTTGCATATTGTTAGTTCATTTAATAGTTTAAACTACCCCTCACCTGCGAATAATATTTACACAGGTAATTGGTGAGAATGATGCAGCTCCAACTGGATGTGCAGTATCTGTTGTCAATGAAAACCTTTCTGTTTATCTTGAACTTCAAGGAGCTCTTTCCCCTGAAGCAGAACTTGAAAAGATCAGAAAGAAGATGGATGAGATTCGAAAGTAAGATTCTAGCAGAAATTAGTTGATGTTTAGTACTTGCTTTTCTTAGCCTTAACCTCCTTTCTCATGAAATTAGTGATGGATTTTAAGGTGGCCTTCTCAATGGGGGGTGCTTCTCTGGTTTGGACTTGTGCTGGATCAGTTCAGGAAGGCATAATTACTGCTAAACAGCTAAAATTAAAATTAAAAGAAATCTCAAATTTGGGTGATATTTTCCACAAATGAACTGTCGAATTGAAATATGGTTCTTGAGCTAATTACTTTTGAGGATAAAAAGTCACCTTTGTTCAAACTAGTACTGGGTTCTAACCATATGTTCTCTTCTGTTTTTTTTCTTTTTTGGTTCTGGACACTACATACAGTATGCCTTATGATAAAAAGCCGTGTACAACTTTTATTTTGCTCCATTCTATCAATCTGGAAAAGTGAAACAAGTTGGCATATTGATATTACTTAGCATTTAGTTGTACAAGACCGGGAATGGTATTGATATTGTTCTTATGCCTAGAAATGGCAGGATGTGCTATTGCCTGATTGAATTAATATTCTGGATCAAAATGTCTTTCTCATTGTGACTTTGACAAGATGATTCCCTATGGTGCTAATTGTATGCAGCTAAGTTCTATATTAAGTAAACCTCACAGCTCAAATGACAATGAATGTCTTTCTATTGGTTTGAAGAGTGCTGTTAGAAACTCTGCTTGGTCCATGAATCTGGTGTTGCATTCCTAGAAACAGTATTATTCAGAAAAAGAAATGGGTTACATCTCAGCTGGAATAAAAATTTGCTCCCTAAGCACACTGACTGTTTTATCAGGCTGACTGGCTTTGTTTTTTGAAATTTCGCAGGCAACATGAAAAGCTGTCGAGGATGATGGATGTTTCTGGGTACAGAGAAAAGGTTCCTCCCCATATTCATGAAGAGAATGTTGCGAAGTTATCCTCCCTCATGCAAGAGATGTTGTCTCTCGAACAAGCGGGCCAGCACATCGAAGCTCAAACGCACAACCAATGAACGAATTTACTGCTGTTGTTTGTCAGTATTCTTGGTATTTCGAACCTCAGATAGACCCCTTCTGGGTCAAAAAATTGATGCAAATGGAAGAAACAGAAGACGAAGTTATTAGGACCGGAAGTCATTGTATTGTGTGATACGGCTGCTTATTAAGTGCACCATTATTGTTTACTGTTTTATTTACAACTTATTCCCAGTCAGGAGGAAGAATTTTGAATCAAATAACTTATCCTCATTTGTTTTCCTTTTGATGAAAGTAAGGAATATCAGAAACAAAGAATTTAAAAATAAAGGTGACCTAAATGCCCCTTCCACTTTCGGCCGGGTAGTTTCCTTTTTTTGGCAAGTTGTCCACTTGTATGACTAGGTTATGTCAACGTCATGGAGCATTCACACGGTGGAAATCAACCCAAAAGTCAATCACTTGACTCGTTCTCGAAAGTGCAATGGAATAATAGATTGACGATAACGTTAAAACATAATTTCGTTACACCTTCCTCAAAGATAAGGCCCTACATATTCTTACTAGCTTGGAAACAACCCCACCCAGCTAGATATTTGGACAGTAATGGATATTCCACCTTAGGATCGATGTATGAACAGTAATAGATATTTCTTGAATAGAGGTAGCTATATGCCTTTGCATTCACACTTTATTTACATCAAACACATAGAAGCTGCAGAAAATTGCCCAAGTATATACTACTACTGACTGTGTATGACCGTCAACGCTTTGTTCACTCCCTTTAAACACAAGTACAATCCGGACTTAATGAAAAACATGTACGGAGTAGAAGTGTTCTTTCCTGAACAATGACAATCTTCACGCACTGGTTCTTGCCACTAATACAATTCCTATATTCCGTTATTTAGCTAATAAGTCCACGGGGAGTCAGACGAGTCCCCATGGCTCTATCAACAACCGTAGTGATAGCAACAGAGGTTTCAAATGGAGAAACTCCATAGTGAAACGTCGGCGCTGGCTTCTTTGTCATCTCCACCACTTCCATCATCTCCAATATAGTAAGGAGGAGGCAGGAGCATCCCCTCCGCCATATTTGAAAGGAGCCCTGGCATGCCGAAGACCGCCTCCTCGTCCATGAAGAACACGCGTTCCGGCGATTCTCTCTTCTCCTCCACCTTTGCTTCCTCTGGCCGAAACTTCTCTGCTGCCTCGGCTGCCATTCGTTGAATCTCCTTGGGGTCACCTGAGGTGGGCACCTGCAGCCACGCGGATTCTGCGAAGTTGAGGCATGCGGAACGGCCTCGCAGTGCAATCGCTGCGACATCGTGAGCTCGGGCAGCCATCTCAGCAGTTGGGAACGTCCCAAGCCATATCCTAGCCTGCTTGCTGGGCTCGCGCACCTCGCAAACCCACTTGTCGGAGTTCCTCCTCCTCACTCCTCGGTACACCGGGTGCCTGGTCTCCTTGAACTTCTTCCTTCCCGCGCGTTTCTTGGGATTCCGGGAGGCAAGCAGAATCTCCTCATCCGACAAGTGCACAGCTCGAGCACTGCCGCACTCGGATTCCGAGGAATACTGAGAGAAGACATCCATTTTTGGCTTGTGCGTGTTTGTGGTTGGCAAAAAGTTGAATACTGAAAGGTCGGTTTAGTTAGCTGAAGCTGAGTGAATATAAGCAAAAGGGGTATGACTCGTACAAGGAAACAGAAAGCAGGAGGGGGGGGTTATTTATACGTTGTTGCTGTGGAATGCGGAAAGAGAGGGAAAGGAACGCGAAGTGTGATAAAGAGCCAGCTGGGAGGAGTGGGGCATGAGTACCTGTCCACGGTATTTACGCTTTCAAAGGAAGCTCGGTTCAGTGGAGATGGGTTTGGAACCAGCTGGATCATGCCAAGTTGCGCCATCTCGTAGCGGATGTCGGACACGTGGTCATTTGACTCGTTCAAGGATCCTTGATTGAAAGTGATTGCTAGTCTTGGGGGTTTTAAAATAATAAATACTTCGCACTTCTAGTCAAGTGGGATGATGTATGTGCAGGCTGGGCTCAGCTGGTTCCGAGTCAAGAGTCGGTCCGCTCTCCCTTTCTGTCCGCATTATCATGTTACTGCGCTAACCTCTTGTGTCTCTCCTCGTGTCACATTTTGCACGCAAACTAAACTCCTTTTTCTTTTTTCTTTCTTTTTTTAAATTCTACTTGGATGGAAGTGGGAAATTTAAGGAATTTATTTAAGAAGTGTTAGATATCAAATCTAACTAATGAATTAAAAGATTTACTATACTTCTAATCTAACATATTTGATGATTACACTTAACAATTAAGTGCCCATATTTCTAGCAAACTATACATAATTAAGTATACTTGTTGAGATTTGAGTTTGACACATAAGTTTAACTTTAACATTAAATGTAATAAACTCAATTACTAAACTAAAAAATTTAAATTTATTGATATAATAAGTTTAATTACTTTTAGATCACAGTCGAGTAACTTAAACTTCTATAATTTAATGAAATAAATCCTCTGAATTTAATTGTTAAGTCAAGAGACTTAAGCCTATAAACTTTGTGAATTCAATTACTTTTAGGATTATAATAATTTTTCAATAGTAAGTGAGGATTGATTCTAAAAATTGACACGGGAATAAGTGTAAAAATCCTTGGCAAGTGACTTTTCTGGTGAAAGCCTTAGAGTTAGACACGTTTCAAATAAGAAGTTTCAATAAAAAATTATAATTAAAAAAAAAAAAAAGGTGGGACAAGAGAATATTCTGAAACGAATCCTGCATTGCCGAAAGGGGGATGAGGAGAGACTGGGTAAACGGCGACAAATTGCGCGTTTTAGAAGGTTCATGGAAGCTCCGATGACACAGTAACAGTAGCCCAAAAGCACACGTGGAACACTGAACAACGACCGAAGGTGTTCCTTTCCGAGATGACGTCACACGATTCCCGAAACACGGTTTACAGTTAATATGGCCGTTTGTCTTCCATTTCTGTGGATCACGCAGGAAAGGGGGTACGTTGAGATACCGGGTGGGCCCGTGGATCCTCCACGGAAACGCGTATGGGTGGGGCCCACAAGATTTTCTCATCCTCATCTTGTGGGCCCCGATCACTTGTCAACCTGTCTCTGCTTCGTCAAATCACTTTATTTTGTGCTCGCTTCACAACCAGCCTAATCACTTCATTCTTTCTTTATTTCATTTTTAGTTTTAATTTTTAATTTTTAATTTTTATTGTTTGTTGTTTCTTGAAGATAACTTCCGAGAAGCTTCTCGATAATATTTAACACCGACCCATTCATGGATAAGGCATGGGATTGATAATTTTTTTTGTAATCAAAAGCAATAAAAAGTTTTAGAACTCCTTCCAACCATCGTTCAGATTTTGTTTTAATAGTTATGGGCCAGTAATGGTGAGCACCCAAAGGGACGCTATGAAATGGACTGCACTCTTTGTTGCTGGTTGGTCCCTCGTCCGAAAGAGAAGCTATGGCTTCTCAGTGATGCCACAGTTTACCCGTGTTGACTGGGACAAAGATGTCTTTTCCTCAAAAGTTTTCAAAGGTGGCTCTTTTCGGGCAAAGATCTTTGCATGGGTTCAGCTTTATTGACCTCTTCAATATAGATTGTCTTGTTCCTAACGGGTAGGGAAATTCCAATTTCATTAACAGAAACTGCACGGAAATGCTATATTATATTGGCTTTGTTCGAAGACCAGTTCGTGTTGAGCATGAGCATCCTCATTTAGCATTTGCAAGTTCTTTTCCTTGATTCACTTTGTCGTTGGATTTTTCAAAATTTACAATCGCTATAATTTCAAACTAGTGTGAAAATTTACCATATCTTACATGTGTAGAGAAGGTAGGAAGTAAACTTGACCCTTTAAAAATTTTGGTTGCTATCAGCCTTTATAATATATTTAGAGTGATAAAACAAAATTAAAATCTACACAAAAAGACAATAACAAAAAAAGAAAAAAAATTACAAAGGACAATATATCAGCTTAATCCAAAAAAGGCCTAAAGTTGCATAGTTCAAGATAACCATTTCTAAATGCATTCACAGATGACCTCAGCAAAAAGCTTGGTCAATAAAAATTATGTTTGTCTTAAACCATATGACTATATGACCTTACTCTTAGATTTACTTTTTTCCATAGGCTTAATGGCTATTTCTATGCTCCTCTCCATCATTTTAACTTGAGACGTGGGCTTAATTCGATTGTTAATTATAACAAATCTAACCATAAAATTATGATTTATTGACATGATAAACTCAAATTCTCTAATATTAAGCCATTGGGTGATCGTCTGGTTAGGAGCTTAATGCCCATCAAACAGATATCGATATAACAATGGATAAGGTTCATTTAACATAAGGAACACTGTATTAAAAACGGCAGAAATATCTGAGCGAAAAAGAAAGCCGAACCACCGCTTCTTCTCAAGATGATTACCTGACATACACGGCTTACGAAAACTTGAATGACCTTCTAACAACAATATTCTAGGGAAGCAAGTCGTCATATATATATATATATATACGCATATGATGTCCATTTCTCCTCCTTTATAATCATTACCTTTAGCTACGATTCTCTTTTAGAAAAGAGAACACAACAAGCAGTCTTCATAAAGTTGCACCATTAGTGCTATCAATCTCCGTATCTTCACCTTTATTGGTTTGCTTCTGGCCGAACGGCCATGGTATTCTTTTCTTGCTCCATTTTTCTCCTCCCGTGATAATAGGAGATTTACCCAGCTTACTTGATAGCACCTTCACATCCTATCTTCACAGGGAGAATGCCTTTCATTTTTTTCCGTTTCATTCATGTTTTCATCATATGACAAGACATGTTAGGATTGGTGGAACAATTAGGTTAAAGGGTATGATTGTCATTACAATCATGGATTTCTATGTAATTGTGAAACTAGGAAATATCTTTTAGATGTAGTGAGTTTCCTAGTAGTATTAGGTTAGGATTCTTATCTTTATGTGGAAGTAGGTTTTCCTAGTGGTATTCGACTAGGATTCCTTTAGGGTTTCTCTATAAATAAGGAAAGTATAGAGAAACCTAGTGGACGAGTTAAGAGAGTCCCTATGCGGGGCTAATTGTTGGAGAGGGTCCTTCTTGTAGATTCAAGTTGATGAAAGAATCCATAAGATATCTATTTGAAGAGAGGGAATGTATGAGAAAATCTAATGAGAAGAGACTACAGGGGACGTAGGACATTATGATGTTCCGAACCTCTTAAATCTGCTATGTTTGGGTGTGTGCGTTCTTATATTTGTCTGTTTGATCTTTGTGTGGTTGATGCGACTTTGTTGAATTCTCCCAACAAGTGGTATCAAAGTCAGGTTTGGATCCTAACAAGTGGTATGAGAGGCAAGATTGGTTTCTAACAAATGGTGAGGTAAGCATGGAATGTGGAAGATTGGGACCATAGATGACGAATCAAACGTGGTGAACGCAATTGAAGAAGCAGATTGATGCGTTTTGAGGTGAGTTTTTCTCTTTCCCTAAATCCGGTTTGATTTTGGATGATATTGATGTAGATCAACCGGACTTCGTTGTTAGAGTTGTGGATTGAGGTTTGCAAAGTGCATATCTATGTCTCTCTATCTATATCTAAGCATTTATAAGCCAAAATTGAAGATTTTTGTTGAAGAACATGACGTTTTGGAGATAATCGATATTTTTGAAGTTATTGGATTGAAGATCAAGCTGATCATATTGTTTATGGTAGTCGTTGTGTTTCTTTGACTCAAGTTGTGGCGTTAGATGACAGAGAATGGTGGAGATATTGATGTGGGAGCACTTTGTTGATTTTGTTGATTAATTGTTATTTGTGAGGGAGCTTGTTGTGCTCCTATGTTGATGTGATGCTTCTATGTTGATGTGATTGATGAAGTAAAATTTTGGAATTTTCAAGTTTGTCGATATCCAGATGAGGTGTATTGAGGCTCCGAGGGTTGATTCCGGGGAAGCACCAACAATTCTAGATAGGAGGTGGACTCTTCGTTGGGGATTTTGAAGAGTGATCTCAATTGTTGTGAAAGTCCCATGATTTTTTACTTTTATTGAGGGCCTCATGGTGGAGGATACATTTAAATGGAAGAAGCCCATGATGATGTGCAAATGCCTGGAGAGAAACACGGCCTAGGAGAGGTGTAACCTAGAAGAGGCTGCAGTGGAAGTGCCTAAGGAGGTATGACCTAAGAGAGGCGTGGTTTAAAGAAAAGGCTAGATGGCACAGTTGATGCGGGCTTGTTTTGAAGAGAGTTTTATTAAATCTTTCTCTATCAAAAAGATTGTTGTTGCAGAAGTTGAAGAGAGTTTTTCAATCTTTCTCTATCAAAAAGATTATGGCTGTAGAAGTTTAAAAGAGTTTTTGCAATTTTCTCTTTCCAAAGATTGTGATTGTATAGTTGATAATTTGAAGAGATTTTCTATACTTTTCCTATGGTGTAAGGATGTTGCACCAAATTGTTCATTTTGTCCCGTTTCATTCCCGTTTTCATCATATGACAGACACCACGGCTAATAAAACTCAATGATAGCTATAGTCTAATCCTCTCTACCAAGCCTACTTTGAGTTGAACCAGCACAAGCCCGCCTTTACATCATACTATTGACACAACGCACTGCCCACGATTCAAACACGGAGTGTTGCATTATTTGCCAAGCTTTTGTGCACGTGAATCACGCTAGACATCATATAATCTGATAAAATTTAGTGTACATCTTCCATTATCAGTATGTTACTTTACTTTTTTTCTTCATATATAAAAACATATTTTTCTCTTACAAAATGATTTTAAGGGGGGAAAAAAGACCTAACATGGCCTTTTTTTTTTTTTTTTACTTTAACTCCTCCTGGAGTTGAACTAAGAGGTTTTTTTTTTTTTTTTTTGGCTGAGTAAGGAATTCCTCAAGCCTCCTGTTGAATAAACATGTTTTCAAAAATATTATGAATCTTTTTAAGATAATAAAATCTATTTTTACAAGTCTTTTGATAGCTTAAGAGTTACATATTCAAAATCCACATTATTTTTAAATATTCTATTTTATTTTCATTCCAAATAACATAAGTAAAATATACAAACCCAATTTTTTTTCCTTTTTCATAAAAAAGAAAGCTACCCAATCCTTGATTGCCAAGATAAAAATAATGGTGCTACACCAAATATGGTTTCTAGTTTTTCCCAAACTATAGTTAAGTATAGATAATCTAAAAAGATGTAATTTCAAGATTTATCAGAAGTATACACTAATAGTAATTTTTATCCTTTTGTTCTCCAAGAAAATGGGGTATCCCTTATGGCTAGTTGTATCTAGATTGCCAACCATATTATCATTGACGGTCCAAGGATCCCATACTTGAAATAAATAATTCCAATCCAATTAACTCTAGGTCATTAGGGAACATGCTTCTCATTTACTGCTTTAGTTTATATAAGCTTACCTTGTCCCACGTCATTAGGTTTGGAATGACATTGTTTATTTTATTTTTTGGTGGCGGGTCTTCAAGGGATTTATTTAGGAAGGGGATATCTTGAACTCCCATCACTTAGGTTGTAATCCACCCAAGTGCCACTAAGTTGCAAGTGCTCAAATAATAGTGTTGATGTTGCCTGTGATTCTGGACCATGAGCACCTCATATTAGTAGGAGAATTTCCCTTCTAATTACTCACTAAATCTTGGCATCTTTTGGAACTCCATAAGAGAGAATGACTTACTCTTCAAGGGACAAGTTGGTTGCATTGCTCACGGCGTTGCCGACTCATTTAGTATGTGTCAATTGCTAGAACCATGAACAAGTTGAAACACTGGACCATAACAAACTCATGAATGATGCCTTAGACTCTCGTAACAAGCAAATCTGCCTTCCTAAACGCATAAAAAAAAAACCCCATAAAAGCAGTTTGTTCTCGCTCCTACCCATCCGAGTCCAACAATATTAACCCACTCAACCCTGAAAGCCACCAAGAACGGGAAATTCCAACACCTAATCTTCTTTAAAGACAAAATAGTCTGGAGAACATGTGAACTCAAAGCCAGAGTGCTTGAAACAGCCAAAGGTTGAACAAAATTCAAAGGATTACTAAAAGTCATGCCGAATCAGTACTGCACAGGTAAACCGTTCCCACTGAGAAAAACAAGGCCCCTTCTTCAAGTAGGACACTAGTGTGATGAATGTAAATGAAAGGACTTTAAATGTGGTTTTCTAGATAAAGCTTTTAGCGCATCAGGGGTGATGGGACAATACGCTATAATTGGAGGTTTTATCAGATCATGTGTCTTTTGTATGCACGGAAAGGGGCCAAATGGGACAGATCGAAATGGGAACGAAATGCCCTGTAATATCTGACATATACTCGCTTTGCTTTGAAACAATTATAATATTTTTGGTTTACATTATTGACTTCTTTCCTGGAAACATTTTACTTTTGCAAAATATTGCTCTTTATATATGCAAAAAGATATATATTATACTGATTAAGTAAAAGATTGTTTAGTCCAATATAAAAAGTATCAAAGAAGGTAAAGGGAAATTTTTTCACTTCTCCAAGGTGACTTCCTTAAAAGTGAATATTTTAAAAAGATAAAAAGAAAGAAAGAAAGGAAAACTACGCTTATATATGTTCCCAGCACTTTAAAGAAGTTGCCTAGTATTGACAGTTCAATGACATCTAGGGGCTCTACTAACTTGAAAGGTTAAGAATCAAGTCTTCCCCTTCCCAAGTAAATCCCCTAAATCCATCCACTCCCATCTCTAAAAAAAAAAAAAAAAAGTTGCTTAAAAGAAATAATAAAATACAAGAAAATATTGTTAAAGGCTTTTAGACATTCTAAATCAAGGGCTGTAATTGATAGTTAAAACATATATCATATTTCCTTAAACACTTCATAAGCAATGTTTGTATGCTTACTGCCATGATTGGCATAACTAATAGTTAAAAGGCATACATTATTCCTTAACCACCATAACAACATTGTTCAAATGCATATAGGGACACTTGTCACAATCACACACACCTCTGAGCCCTAACAAATATTAATTAAAATAATATTATCACTAACAATTCCAGAAGATTCATAGTGGAGTGGAGGTGGTAGGATTTTAATTTAGAAGAATTCAATTAATATAATTGCTTATCACAGATTTATTTGTAATAAATTAAAATCATATACTATAATTTCCAATGATCCTTACTGATTATATCATTTCAATATTACCGTTATCGTCTCTATGCATCTGAAATATCAAATACCAATCTTTTCCTCACTCTTCTTCGTTAGGCACCCAATTAGTTAATGTAAAAGCAATTTAACTGTTATCTCCCATCGCTTTTCTCTATTAGTTTTAGTGCTTTTAGCTACCACATATGAGTTCCTAATAAATCCTCACTTAGATTGTAAAGTTGCTTAAATAGCTTTAAGATAACTTGTGCTGTCAGGGAAACTTCTTTCTCATAATTGGTGACGAGTGTCAGGCTTGTCTACCTAGTGTTAGGATTTGGCTAGCTTTTTCATACAGTCCCCTCTTGTCGTGTGAATTGATGACCATCCATGTGGGAACTTCTGTTATATTCAACTTGTGATATTGATAGTAAGATTGACAAGTTTAAAGGTAGTACGTGAATCTCATTACTTTTGAACCAGTCACAAAGAGTTGCTTGAATGTTGAGCATTAACCCTCTCAAGTTGATATTTAACCCTTATCAGTGAGTGAAATCGACAATGAGTAGTGGCTTGGGCAAGTGATTGATTGACTAAGAGGTTGGCTACAAAGCAATCAAACTCCTTTGAGTCGATTGACAATCCATTTGTCAATTGACTAACCAAGCCAGCAATGACAAGATAAGTCATAACATTGGGAAAGCTATTTGTGCTCAGAGTCACCTGTTGTCATAAACGAAAAACTTTAACAAGAAGCACTACGTTTGTTTGTTAGGCTGGTGATGAAAAAGGTTAGGTATTGATAATGATCAAGGGTGATCAATGTGGGACATATAGAGAAAACGAATTAGTAGCAATATGAAAATATTGTTCTACATGTCAAAACTTAATTACTTACGACAGGTTTGGTGGAGATAATGACTAAAAATTAAGAGATAAAAGGTGGAAATATAGAAAGGACAGATAACTGGGTCTAGAAGCTTGTAGAAAGAGGATAACAAGAAACACATACAAAACACATGAATAATTCTTAGTTAGGTATACTAATTGACTAGATGTATCAAATGAGTTCCACCTAAACCTAGTCAGTTTAAGCTGGAATAATCAAATAGGTTATTTTCATCGACCAACCTATAATTCTAGTTTTTTTTTTTCTCCCCCTCTCTTTCTCTCTTTTGCATTCAAATTTGTTTGTTGAATTAGATACCGTTTGGGCGTTAAAAGTTATGGTCCATATAACAATGTGGTGATATGCATTACGCTTATGGTTTGTCTTTGTGAGGATATATTTTGATTGATGTAGCAGGAACCTAAGTTTATGTTTGAAATGCTGGAGCTACATAAAGGATTTGAAAACCAGTGATTAAATCACTTTTACTGGTAGTTTGTTCAGTACATCTATAAGATGCCTTATTTGGTGGCAATCTTTTCTAGTTGCTTGACCACAAGTTGTAATGGTGACATTTACAATTAGCTAGCAGTTTTGATGATAACAATGCTATTTGAACTTATTTTGGGCTTCGTGAAAAATGTGGAAGGGTCTCGGTAAGATGAAGATTAAGAATAATAAATTAGTAACTAGGAATGGTGGCCTATGGTGTTATAACTAGTTAAAAAGACTATAAAGCAAAGTTGGAGAGACAATAATTGCTTCCTAATTTGACATTTGTATCAAAATAAAATAATGGAGTTATTTTACTTTCTATAGAATTATAACAATGATTTGTTGTATAACTGTAGTTTGTCGTAGACAAATTATTTGAAGAAAAAGCTCCAAGTTATATTCTTGAGTTTTGGACCAGTATCAAATCATTGATGGGAATTTGTAAGGTTACTCCTTTGTCAATACCCTAATTGGATGTCTTAGTCTATCAAAATCCTGATTTTACATCAGATGGTTAAGGTCTCCTTTGTTCTTTCTATCCATGAAGGACTATAGAAAGGTAGATTGATCTACCTAGAGTGTTTCACTCTAGGATAGAAGCCAGATGGTTGAAAGCGGATGAACCAGCCTAGACATGACCGTAGTTGGCGCCTCTGGTCCTCTGACATGGAGTTTAAGGTCCACCTACCATTATGTACCCCTAGAGAGATGGGAACAAGGATTCAGGAGAGCATGAGTCAATTATAGCCACCTTAAAATTATAGAAAGGTATGCATGGGTATCCCTTCCCCAACTAAAAATTAAAGATTCGCACAATTTGTCATTGATTGGTTGTCCTAGAAATTTCCACCGGCGGTCCGGTGAAAGAAGTTTGGGCGGCCATCTTGCTTATACAACATCAAATGACCAACATGTTTTCTTTTAAGAACAACTTGATATGGACTTTAACTCGGATCATAGTCCAGTGGTAAAGCCATCAGAGTTTCACTCTTAGGTCAGATGTCTGAATCCCCATATCTCCAAAACTCTATTCCCTCTCAATTTACTGAATAAAAATAATTTAACACTTACTTAAAACTTAGGATAAATAATTTTATTGTTTCTTTTACATTAATAAAAATCATGGCAAATATTTTTGCAGTAGTTGGTTAGTGTTAAAATTGTAGAGCCACTACAGCCAATACCAACTGAAAAGTGTTCATAACCAACAAGATACGGCCAAAAGGTGTTGCTTAAAATTGAAAAGAAAAATCCCACCATTTTTTTTTTTGTCCTATAGTCTCTTTGGTTGAAGCAAAATAACAAAAGAATTGAAAGATTCTTGAATCTCAAAAATTTAAACGAATCTAGAGTCAACTATAGGGCATTAGCTGCAGTAGAAAGAATTGTCACATCAAGAGGTTCTTTGGGTTTTGGGTCCTATTTCAAGGTGGAGAAGAGCATTGGTTTGGGAGCGACAGGCAAAGGAGGTAGCACCGATTAGGCAAGAAGGCAATTGGTCTCCATCGCAGGTCTGACTGGCCTTGGCGCGGTTCAAGGCATTATAGTTCTGGTACATTTCGTGTTGGGGACGGACACGGAAGAGGAGAAAGAATTCTGAATTCTGGGACATGGGTCGCTTTTCTCAAGAAGCAGGAGTCATCATTTTTCGACAAAATTAATGGGAGTTAAAGTCTTAGGACAACAACTTAAAAGCGTAATAGTGGGCTGTACGATGTTTCCAAAATGAATCGATTCTTTGTAGGCGGAAGACAATGTTGTACAGGTTATTCAATGTCCCTCGTTGAATAACCTTTATCGAAGTAAACCTTTTAGGATTTTAACCGACACACTTCTCCTTTGGAAAAATCTTTCTAGAAATAAGAAAGTGAAAATAAATAACAAACAAATAAGAGAATTTACGCAAAGAAGAGAAGGAACTTCAACGGTTTGCTTGCTTTGCAAACCAATTCTAATTCCTTGAGAATAATTGAATTTTTTTTTTCTCATACGGTGACTTTTAGCCGTATTTATTTAATGAAATTCGAGATTTAAATTTTAATCAAACATTCATTTTCTTAACAGATCAATAATCATCATAATCCTTTTGACTCAATTGTACAAGGAAGAAGATGTTTAAGTGAAATGCAGGAGTAAGCCCCCTAGTACAAGAGTCTTACATTTAAGTTTTTGGTTAAACTTGAGTTTGTCCCTCAGCTTCTTTAGTAAACTCTTAAAGTAAGGTATAACCTTTTTATATGGTATTGAAATTGATGCGGGAGCATCCGCGTCTACGGTTCACACCGAGGCCCATAATAAGGAAAACCCACAAGCCTTATTATTTCCTTCATCAATGAACTTGGGCTACCATGTTGTTCATTGGATCCAATCCATTTAGTTAAGGCCCAATAGGTCATTCAACAAATGGGGGCCCAACAAGCCCATTCAACAATGGAGGCTACCAAAATGGTTAGGTTATCTACCATGTGCTTACCAAAATGGTTAGGTTATCTACCATGTGCCTACCAAAATGGTTAGGTTATCTACCATGTGCCTACCAAAATGGTTAGGTTATCTACCATGTGCCTACCAAAATGGTTAGGTTGCCCCCCCATCTATGTTTATTGTATTGTATTTTATTTTCTTATGTTCCCTAGCTCTCCCTATAAATAGAGGGCATGAGTTCATTTGTATCACAACTTGAAAACTTGAGAAATAGAAGCTTGTTTTGAGAGAAACCTTAGTGTTTCATCTTTGTTTCCTTTAGCCAATTCTTGCCAAAGATTGGTGGTGGAGCAACTCCCTGACTGGTGGTTTAACCTTTACGTCTTGGAGGGTCACTTGGCATCTATCCTTTACTTTTCCCAAATTTCGTTTTTCTCCACTCTCATTACCTAAACCATCATCATCCTTCACAGAAAATACCAGAAAACACAAAAAAACGTTCTTCATATATTTCCTTACCATCCAGCCCTCATCTTCCTTGTTTCATCTTTTTTTGTTTAAATTCTGTATCTTTACATTCTAGTATTATACTTTTCAGTCTTTATATTCTTGTTCTTAAATTCCAGTATTTATATTCCTACTTAAATTCCTTGTCATTTACCTTTCCGTTCTTTAAATTACAAGTCTTAAGATTCTACTCTTTTGTTTCCATTCAGTAATATTTCTTATCATTCTTACCTTATTCGTAATTTTGAGTTTTCGTCCTAAATCATTCATTTTTCCAGCTTTTGTTTCCTTTCTAGGTTATCCTAAACCCTTATATTTCATTATTCCTTCTTATTTCTTATTTTCAATCCTAGCTCACTCTTTATCCCATCACGATTCGCATCAAGTGGTATCAAGAGCCTAGGTTTCTTTATTGAGTGAGCTCTCCTTAAAATGGCCAATCGTAGTGACAGTTCTTCTCCAAAGAAAACACCACCTCCACAATGGGAACTTGCAAACAAGATGTTATCACAAGAAGTAGCAGATCTAAAAGGACAACTAACTGATGTTGTCCAGATGTTACAGGAACTCCGTCAAGACAACCAAAGCAACCGAAATGAAGATCACACAGATTCTGTTGATAATGACAGATGGAGACCAGATGGTGAAAGAAGGAGACCAGACGATGAAAGAAGGAGACCAGACGATGATCGTAGCCTACGAGTACAAATCCCAGAATTCAACGGTACTCTTAATCCTAATGATTTTTTGGATTGGTTATGCCGTATTGAAGGGGTGTTTGAGTTCAAGGAGTACGATGATTACAAGAAGTGTAAGGTTGCAGTTCTTCATCTCAAAGAATATGCTTCTTTGTGGTGGGAGAATGTCAAGAAGCAAAGAGACCGTGACGGAAAAGAAAAAGTCCGTTCGTGGGAGAAACTGAAGAAATTGTTGAAGAAACGATTCTTGCCCAATGATTACAAGCAAGATCTTTATTTCAACATACATGCTCTCAAGCAAGATGGAAGGAGTGTGGAGGAGTACATTCGGGAATTCGAGACACTCATGATGAGGTGTGAAGTACCAGAACCTAAGGAGACCACTATAGCACGGTTTCTTAAGGGCTTAAAACCTGAGATAGCTAATACTGTTGAATTACAATCATATTGCTCTTTGAGTGATATTTGTAAACTAGCTATCAAGGTGGAGAGACAAAAGAAGACCCAGAAGAGCATTGTGACTAAACCTTTCAACAGGGAAGGTTCAAGATCTTACTTCAGGGGAAACACTTTTTTCAAGGATCCCTCATCCTATGGCAACCCTGTAACTACCAGCAAGGACAAAGGTAAAGAAAAGATTGGGGAAGTTTCTAAAGTGCAACCCAATTTTAAGCAGGATCCTAGGGGGCTTAAGTGCTTCAAGTGCCAAGGGTATGGCCACATTCAAGCTAATTGCCCAAACAGGAGAATAATGACTGTGAGAGAGATTGAGGAGATCGATGAAGCCTGCTTAGAAGACCATGGTGATGATGAGTCCGTGGCAGAATCAGAAGAGGAAGAGGTCGTTGAGCAAGCTGATGTTGGGAATATGCTTATTCTTCGTAGAGCCTTGCATGCCAACCATAGTCCACCAAATGAGCAGAGGGAGAACATCTTCCAAACTCGATGCACAATCAATGGAAGGGTGTGCTCTGTTATTGTTGATAGTGGGAGTTGTGCCAACGTAGCTTCTACCACTCTCGTAGAAAAGTTAAATCTTTCTACAATGGATCATCCTCATCCATACAAATTGCAATGGCTAAGCCAAGGAAGCCAACTTCAGGTATCAAAACAAGTCTTGATTAATTTTTCTATTGGAAAAAATTATGTAGATCAGGTTACTTGTGATGTCATACCTATGGATGCTTGCCACCTATTGCTAGGGAGACCATGGCAATATGATAAGGGTGCTAAGCATGATGGTAAGAAGAATACTTATTCTTTTAAAGTGGGAGAGAAACTTATAACCTTAGCTCCACTTAGTCCTTCACAAATACACCAAACACCGGGAGAAGAGGGTAAGAAGAAAAGCCTATTCATAGGAGAAAACCAAGTGAGGGAAGCCATCCAGAAGCACAAACCCATTTTTGCCTTAATTATAGTTGGGGAAAAAGAAAGTAAAGAGGTGAGTGAGCCACATCCGCTAATTCAACCACTTTTATCTGAATTTGCTGATGTATTTCCTAATGACCTTCCACCTGGTTTACCCCCAATTAGAGGGATTGAGCATCATATAGACCTACTTCCAGGGGCATCCTTACCCAACAAAGCAGCTTACAGATGCAATCCTGAAGATGCTAAGGAGCTACAAAGGCAAGTAGATGAATTGATGACCCGAGGCTTTATAAGGGAAAGTATGAGTCCATGTTCGGTTCCAGCTCTATTGGTACCAAAGAAAGATGGTTCATTTCGAATGTGTATTGACAGCAGAGCCATCAACAACATCACCATCAGATACAGGTACCCCATCCCGAGACTTGATGACATGCTAGATGAGCTACATGGAGCTACCATCTTCTCAAAGGTAGACTTAAGGAGTGGCTACCATCAAATCCGGATGAGAGAAGGAGATGAATGGAAAACCGCTTTCAAAACCAAAGGGGGATTGTACGAATGGATGGTTATGCCATTCGGTCTTTCTAATGCCCCAAGTACCTTTATGCGTTTGATGAACGAGGTACTTCGCCCATTTCTTGGGAAATTTGTTGTGGTTTATTTTGATGACATTCTTATTTACAGCAGTTGTGAGAAAGACCACTTAAACCATTTGGGGCAAGTGTTTGATGCATTGAGGAGACAAAAACTTTATGCAAAACTACAAAAGTGTGAATTCTTTTCCTCAAGCATTGTGTTCCTCGGATATGTGGTTTCTAAAGATGGCATTATGGTCGATCAGTCCAAGATTGAGGTAATCAAATCTTGGCCTCAGCCTAACTCCACTACTGAAGTGAGAAGTTTTCATGGCCTGGCTTCATTCTATCGCCGGTTTGTCCCTAACTTTAGTACTATCATGGCTCCTATTACTGATTGTGTGAAAAAAGGACATTTTGAATGGGATGAATCAGCAAACAGGGCATTTGAAATAATCAAGCAGAAACTTTGTGAAGCCCCTATTCTCGCCTTACCAGACTTTGACAAGGTCTTTGAGGTAGAATGTGATGCTAGTGGCACTGGCATCGGTGCTGTCCTTGTTCAAGACAAGAGGCCTTTAGCTTACTTTAGCGAGAAGCTTAATGATTGCAAAAGGAATTACTCTACCTATGATAAAGAGTTTTATGCAATAGTGAGGGCTTTGGGTAATTGGAGTCATTACTTAAGGCCTAAGCAATTTGTTCTTCATTCAGATCATCAGGCTTTAAAGTTCTTGAACAGCCAGCATAAACTCAATCAGAGGCATGCTAAATGGGTAGAATTTCTCCAATCCTTTTCATTTGTTTCACGTTATAAACCAGGTGAAACTAATGTTGTTGCAGATGCACTATCTAGGAGACATTCTTTGCTTGTTACTCTGGATGCTAGAGTACTCGGTTTTCAGTTTATAAAGGAGCATTATCTTGAGGATGCAGATATGTCTGTAATCATGACAGAGTGTGCGCAGGGCAATCATAAAGATTATGTAATTCATGAAGGTTTTCTTTTCAAGGGAAACCAATTATGCATTCCAAAGGGCTCCTATAGAGAATTGCTTGTCAGGGAGATACATGCTGGAGGATTGGCTGGTCATTTTGGAATTCAGAAGACTTTGGAAATCTTAAAGGAGCACTTTTATTGGCCAAAGATGCTCGGAGATGTCCAAGCTATCATTTCGAGGTGTGGCACGTGTCAGAGAGCCAAAAGTCATTTCAAACCCGGACCTTACACCCCCTTGCCAGTTCCAGAACAACCTTGGGAAGATTTAAGTATGGATTTTATTGTGGCACTCCCAAGAACTCAAAGAGGGAAGGATTCCATCATGGTGGTGGTAGATCGATTTTCAAAAATGGCACACTTCATTCCATGCCATAAAACTGAAGATGCCTCCAAGGTTGCTGATTTGTTCTTCAAGGAAATAGTAAGACTGCATGGAATCCCAAGGACTATTGTGTCTGATCGGGACACCAGGTTTCTGAGTCATTTTTGGAGAACTCTATGGGCTAAACTTGGCACTAAGCTCTTATTCAGCACTTCTCATCATCCACAGACAGATGGCCAGACTGAGGTGACCAACCGCACATTGGGAACTCTTTTGCGCACCATGATAAACCGAAACTTGAAAGATTGGGACGTGAAGCTTGCCCATGCCGAGTTTGCATACAATCGAGCTCCAAGTCATACAACTGGGCATTCACCCTTTGAGGTAGTTTACGGTATCAATCCCATTACTCCTATTGAACTAACCTCTTTGCCTCTTGATTCCCAAATAAGCTCAGACGCAAATGAAAAGGCCAAAACCATGAAGAAGTTTCATGAGAGCATTCGCTCTCAAATAGAAAAGGCCAATGAAACATACAAGAGGAAAGCCAACAAACATCAAAAACCTTCTCAATTTCACCTAGGGGACTTAGTTTGGGTACATTTGAGAAAGGAACGGTTTCCATCCAAGAGAAAGAGCAAGCTAGCCCCTAGAGCTGATGGCCCTTTTGAAGTGATTTCGAAGGTAGGGGATAGTGCTTACAAGATTAATTTGCCCAGCGACTATGGAGGAGTTTCAGCTACATTCAATGTTGGAGATTTATCTCTTTTCTCTGAAGATGCTGAACTTGAGGATTTGAGGGCAAATCCTAATCAACCCGGGGAGAATGATGCGGGAGCATCCGCGTCTACGGTTCACACCGAGGCCCATAATAAGGAAAACCCACAAGCCTTATTATTTCCTTCATCAATGAACTTGGGCTACCATGTTGTTCATTGGATCCAATCCATTTAGTTAAGGCCCAATAGGTCATTCAACAAATGGGGGCCCAACAAGCCCATTCAACAATGGAGGCTACCAAAATGGTTAGGTTATCTACCATGTGCTTACCAAAATGGTTAGGTTATCTACCATGTGCCTACCAAAATGGTTAGGTTATCTACCATGTGCCTACCAAAATGGTTAGGTTATCTACCATGTGCCTACCAAAATGGTTAGGTTGCCCCCCCATCTATGTTTATTGTATTGTATTTTATTTTCTTATGTTCCCTAGCTCTCCCTATAAATAGAGGGCATGAGTTCATTTGTATCACAACTTGAAAACTTGAGAAATAGAAGCTTGTTTTGAGAGAAACCTTAGTGTTTCATCTTTGTTTCCTTTAGCCAATTCTTGCCAAAGATTGGTGGTGGAGCAACTCCCTGACTGGTGGTTTAACCTTTACGTCTTGGAGGGTCACTTGGCATCTATCCTTTACTTTTCCCAAATTTCGTTTTTCTCCACTCTCATTACCTAAACCATCATCATCCTTCACAGAAAATACCAGAAAACACAAAAAAACGTTCTTCATATATTTCCTTACCATCCAGCCCTCATCTTCCTTGTTTCATCTTTTTTTGTTTAAATTCTGTATCTTTACATTCTAGTATTATACTTTTCAGTCTTTATATTCTTGTTCTTAAATTCCAGTATTTATATTCCTACTTAAATTCCTTGTCATTTACCTTTCCGTTCTTTAAATTACAAGTCTTAAGATTCTACTCTTTTGTTTCCATTCAGTAATATTTCTTATCATTCTTACCTTATTCGTAATTTTGAGTTTTCGTCCTAAATCATTCATTTTTCCAGCTTTTGTTTCCTTTCTAGGTTATCCTAAACCCTTATATTTCATTATTCCTTCTTATTTCTTATTTTCAATCCTAGCTCACTCTTTATCCCATCACGATTCGCATCAGAAATTCAAGTTCTTTCTTAACATTTCTATTAATATAAGTGAGTCCAAAGTCTACACAGAGATTATTATAGTGGGATGGTCCAAATTGGATGATTGCAATGAGAGGCATGTTATTAGTATGGATGTTCGTCCACATTATTGAAGAGTGAGTTTAGAGTTTTTGATTATTAGTGGATTGAATTTTTTTTTCTCATTCTTAATACTACCACATATTAAACATATCTTAGGTTTAAATTTGAACATGATAAAATAGATATCTTTTAGTGTATTGAATATACTTAATGAGTTCAAAGGTAAATGAGAATTAAAACAGATAAAATTGAACTTTAATGCTATATTAAAAAATTCAAAATCTAGCTTAAAAATTAGTTCATTTGTAAAAATGATGTGAGACTTTGTTTAGGGTCTATTCTCAACAAATTCACAAAGTTAACAATTAGGACCTTAATAAAACAGTAGAAGTTAACAATTACTTCTAACATCGGAGTTATTTTCCTTCGCCGCATTTCCATTGGTTTAGCATAAAGTAAAGAAGCATTGATTGTTTAAAATCGAGGCGTACGAAAATTCCATAGGGTAAGTCTGTAGAGGAGGGTCTAGATTGGGGGACATGTTTATTATGCCTTTCCAAAGAGCGGTCCCGGAGGTTATTTGTTTCTTCAGTATCGATTTTGGGAAATGATTCTGTGTCAAAACCCAGGTTGCATATGCTGCTATCATGATTACCCAAGCTTAAGGTGCTTTCATGCCGCAGTTAGCTGGGTCTTACCCTGAAAATCTTAAAACGGAACTTACAGCAATAGTTGTTTAAGGGAAGAAGAAGAACCTATTCCCGAGATGCATGAATCCTAGAGATGAGAAATTCTTCAAGTATTAGTACACAAAGGAAGACAAAAGCATTAGATGGTTATCATCTCATTACAAGACAAACTGACGCAGCCTTTACCAAAGCATAGAAGAGACGTTCGTCATGAGATTTTATACGCACTACAGAACGACCAACACGGGCTGCAAAATCACCTAGACCGTCTAGCTAGCTAGCGAGCTCGCTAATGCATTCTGGGGTAGAACTTACCCAGCATGAAGGAGCTCATGGGAAGCCATAAAATAAAAGGGAAAATCCACACAAGAAGTACTAGGTAGTGGAAAACACAACATCATGAAACCAGTACATTCATAATTGGACGGTCTCTCTCCTCCGATCTGAGGCTTCTCAGTTATAACTCCACAAATCATCTCCATCTGAGTCGTCCGGCGACTTCGACTCCATCCTCGGTGGGCTCACGAGCATTCCCTCCGCCATGTCAGCCAGCAAATTCGGCATGTTCAGAAGCGCTTCCTCATCGACGAACTCCTCGCCCGGCCGACTGCTACCACTCGCTGTAACCTCATTTTCCGGGTTCTGTCCGGTACCCTCCCTCTCCGGTGGCCTCCAGGCCCTAGCCTCCGCCGCACTGGCTGCCGCGGCTTGTATATCGGAGGCCGACGTGGACGCCGGTATCGGGTACGAGAGAATGGAACTTGGGAAGTTGAGAGGCGTATCTGGGCCTTTCAAAGCCAGCGCTGCCACGTCGTAGGCCGCAGCAGCCATCTCTGCGGTCGGGTACGTACCGAGCCAAATGCGCGTAGTTTTACGTGGCTCGCGTATTTCCGATACCCATTTCCCGCTCCGGGTCCGCACTCCCCTATACTTGGGCCTCCCCTCGGAACTCGAAGATCCTCCTCGAGACTGCAGACGTCTCCGTGTTGTAGTCTCCTCCATCCTCACAGCAGTGGAAAAAGGGTCAGACGCCTGAACTGAGCGGTCGCCCCCCTCAACTTCTGGCGATGGCTCATCTTGGCTCTCGTGGGGAGGACTATTGGCCATGTATGTAGATCAATATATATATGTATTTGTACTGCCTCCACTTGTCCCCCTACCTGAATTGAATATTATAGACTGGGTTTATGGGAATATAATCTCGTTTTGGATATTGGGTTTTATTTAAGAGGAAGCGAAGCAGGGGGACAAAGCGTGGGAAGTTCGCGGCTTGCGCCTTTTGTGAGCACACGTATTAGCCGCAAATGAGCAATTAGCTGTAACTTACCTGGTTCAAAAGGCTTCTTTTTTCTATGTGCTAAGGAACCAACACATCACTCTCTCTCATGTGAATTCAACTGGAA
Source organism: Casuarina cunninghamiana (assembly GCA_028551485.1). Classification (NCBI taxonomy): domain Eukaryota; kingdom Viridiplantae; phylum Streptophyta; class Magnoliopsida; order Fagales; family Casuarinaceae; genus Casuarina; species Casuarina cunninghamiana. The sequence continues at coordinate 19,761,783 of CM052364.1, forward strand.
CTTCTGTTGCCCATCGTTCTGACAAGCAATTTAACCCACGCTTACCACGTTGTTTCATGATGTTCCTTGGTTTTTCTTCGACCGTGTATGAGTTTTTTGGTGCCTTTTGGAAAGGACTGAACTGAAGCAACCACCACTAAAAAACGACAGTTGGGGCTTTTTCATTAGTAGCTCCTATCTGTGGAAAGTTTTTTCAATATGGAATTATTCTCTCTCCTAAAAAAAAAAAAAAAGTAGAAACAAAAAAAACTTGCCATTTGCTCGTTAGGGTGATATAATCAAAATGATAAAGAACACTCAGTATAAAAAATCTTATAAAATAGTGATTTTGAGTTTGAATCTTCTTACTTACATTCATGATAAAACTTAGATATACTTTTAGAATGAGCTATTACTTCCTAATTTAAGCTACTAAACTTTGCTTGATGAGATTCTGAATCATAAAAAAATTACCATTGGTAACTCTTTTATGTTCGCTTATGGATGATAACCAATACGGTTCCAAGGCCTAATTGTTTTCTTCTTTAAGTTATAAGTTAATCCAATTTGTATTTTAGTACTTCACTTTTGAAAAGAGATTGAAAGGGATACGGATCTCCTTAAAAAATCTATGGGAATTCCTTTCAAAGCCTGTGGGACAATTGGAAAGGTGGTAGGGCCGAATGAGTGGACTTACTGGTGACTTTGTCCACAGACTTGTCGATGATTTGGTCCATCAGAAGGGAAAGACTTCTTACACGAAAGTTCAGGGACATTGGGGCAGCCATCTTTTTTTTGTATGACCCAGAAACCCACCACTTGCATAGTAACTCAAACTGGAGGTCCAACACTCACCCCAAAGTATTTTGCCCATTTCATGTCAAGAATACAGCCAACTGGTTTTGAACCCAGGACCCTTACTTTGTAGGAAATCCCACACGAACTTTTGTCAGTTGAACCATAACCCTAGGGGCATTTTGGGCAGCCATTTTTAAGTTACATAAAAATATAATTCTATTATTTATTTTTCATGTTTTCTTTTTAAGAATTGTCCTAGACAAGGCTTTGTGACGCACCCAAAACGGCCAAAAAAGTTTTTCACGTGATCTGCATCAATCCTGTCGAAGTCGTTCAATGGCTTTTTGAAGTAATTGCGCACCTGTTCTGTATTGTATTTGTCACATCAGATTTTCTTATAATTTTCTATCTTAAGCAATGAACAATGAACAAAAGGAAGGGAACAAAGACAACCAAGTAGCCCACCCGAGAGCCAATCAATGGGAATCTACCACTGGAGGCTCATGGTCGCTATGGTTGGTTGCCCTTTCCAAGTTCTGAAACACCAGGAGAGAGAGATTCACACTTTTAAGAGTCGTACACAAGAACAACGCAGCTCTCTCCTTCTCAGCCATGGGGACCATCAAAGCAGGCTTCTCGGTTTTCACTGCCAACCCATTTCTCCTCGCAAGGAAACCTCTCAAACCCTCCAGGGTGTCAATCAAACCACCCCCACTAGATTTTGACTTCAGAACAGAAATCTTGTATGAATCTACAAACAAAATAGCCCAAACTCACCCTGAATTGCTTGATTTAGCTCAGAATGGGAGCTTGGTATTGATTGAGAAAAGCCAATACGGGCCAGTACCAGAATGGAGGACGGAGTTCGTGGAGCCAGAGACTATATGGTTGGTCGGGACTACGCATATATCCAAGCAATCGGCTGTGGATGTAGAACGCGTTGTGCGGGCCGTAAATCCAGATAATGTGGTGGTGGAGCTATGCAGAAGCAGGCAAGAGGGATTTATTTATTCGTTTTTTGGCTGAGTTTAGTTTTTATTATTTTTTATTAATTTATTTTCTCTCTCAACTTGTGAAGTTACTTGGAGATCTCGATAGATATTGTCTATTATAGGCTAAAGACGTCTCTCGAGAATGGACAGAAGGCTACCTTATGTATTTCTCATAGTTTTCTTCTTAATGCCGTCCTCACAATCTTGACTATCATAGAGTTAGAGCTGAATATCCTTGACCACCGGCTACTAGGGATTAACCCAGCAATCTCACCAGGAGTCTCTAATGTAGTCTACCAGACCACGAGGTCTCTTATCCATTGCCCTTTATGGTCGGAAATATGCAACCTTCGTCATATCCATAAAAATGTCTTGGCCGAAGAGAGAGGTGGGGGGCGTGTTGTCCTTTTCCTCCGATTACTCACTGCTATTGCTCTTTTAATGGTTTCCTCTTGGGTCCGCCTCAACCACTTTAGTGGGACGGACGGGAGAGCTTACCAAGTGTACTCTGTGCCCCAAATGGTTAGCAAACCGACCATAGGAATTAATGCACTTGCCTATTATCTAGATCTAGAATCATTAGCTCTCAGATCCAAGACAATAGCAATAACCATCCCAACTTGGCTAGCCTTAGGAAGGAAACCAAAACACATCCAAGCATTACCCATAAGACATTTTGAGAACGTGAAGATTGTAATAACCACATCAAAACAAAAGAAGGAAAAAAAAAAAGAAAAGAATCTTCTCTAGGGAGAAGCTCACATGTACAAAACTGGTGACATAATGCCGATTGGTAACAAGACCTAACCCGCGTGTAAGAGACAAGACTTGGGCCATTGGACACGGTAAAAAGTTGTGCGCCTGAGAATGTAATGTGTCAGCCCTAGTAAAGAATAAACTCAATTAAATTATGATACAACTCAACACTTCCCAAGTTCGTGATCTGTACAAACAAATACAATGACTTTGCGAATAGGGTAGTTGTGCTACCTGCTGAGAAAGCTTTATTTAATAAGTCTATAGGCTATTCATGAGTCCAAATGTGATAGTCTAAATCAAGACTTTTTGTGTCTCTTTAATAAAATGATAATCAATCTTGATGTTTTTGGTCCACTCATGGAAGATAGAGTTGCTAGTAATGTGATTAGTCAACTCATTATCATAGAATAGTGGAATGGGCCATGGAAGTCTAACTAGTTAAATCTCCAAGTAGTCTATGTAGCCAAACAATTTCACAAATAGTTATAACCATAGCTCTGTACTCAACTTCAAATGACGACCAAAGAATGGTTGCTTGTTTTGTGGTCTTCACTTTGTAAACCAATTGACACCTAATGGGCTTACGCTTAAGGAAAAAATTAATCAACACCCACATCTGACTGGCCTCCAATGCATGGATCTCCCTAGACATAGAGTTAATCCATTTAAGGTCACAAAATAGCTTGATGTTATTAAAGTAGCTCTTTGATCAAAGAAATGGAGGTGATAAAGGTTTTATGAGGAGTAGACAGTTGATCAAGAGAGAGTTTTATATTGGGTATCGAATGTCTTGAAGTTGGAGAGCATGACTAGCAAATGGAGAACTTGGTGAAGTGGTGGGAAAAGTGGGATAGTAGTAGTCCTTATTACAAACGGGAGGCCTAGAAACACACTTTGATAATCATAGGTGTGATGAAGAAAATAGGCGGAGGATCCATGGGAGGTGGTTCAATATTGGGTGAATCCACTAGAGGTGAAGTTGAAGATGGATTCTTTGGAGATGGTAAGTGTAATTGAATGGATAAACTAGGCACAATAGGTTCACTAGGAGGTATAATCCTAACTAGAATGTCATGTATGTTTCCACCAAAAGGATCTAATAAAAAAGACAAGAAAGTATTGAGCAGTGAACACTAGAGGAGATTAATTGACAAGTCCAAGAGTGACTAAGGGCATTGAAAGAGAAGACAAACAATGAGTGAAGGAAAAGAAGAACTTGAAAGACAATATCATGTCATTGAAGAATCTGTATACAATGAGGTTAATGACTCAATGGCCCTTTTGAGATGAAGGATAACTTATGTTATAAACTTGTCATCATGAGGAATCATAGTGACATAGCACCAATAACTAAAGACTTGCAAATGTGAGATAGGTTAAGGTTTCCAAAAAGATTATTAAACAATGTTTTACCAAATGGTAGATGTATGTGATAGAAAAGCTAGATATGTTTGTTTTGCCAAATGACAATTAGGGCAAAGATCTTGCAGAGACATTTAACAAGAAGAATAACTAAAATGATAATACTAAAGCATTTATTCATTACTCAAAATAGTGTTTAAGGGCATTTCATCCAAAAGATTTAAGAATAGTAGAATAAACATCTATAATGATATCCATTGGTGACACGAGATGATAAAGGCATTTCTTAGCCCTACCCCTAGGATTCTCCCGGTCGAAGTCTTGAAAGATGGAAAAGTGTGGGCACAATAAGACCAAAAAATAACTATTGAAAGTGAACTTGGCGATTAATAACAGAGTACACTTAAATTTTGGAATATAATGAATGTCATAAAGTATAATGGAATAGAAATATAAATAGTCCCAATGTGCATGAAGTCAACTAAATTATCATCTAGTAGCTTGATTGAAATAAGACTAAACACATAGGACCTAATGTTTTCATGCATGTAATGTCAAAAGTGAAGTGATCACTAGCCCTTGTATCAATAAGCCAATTATTAGCTGAAGAGAAAATTTTCAAAGGAAATGGCTCACTTGCAAAGTTGATCATGGACTCTATAGGCCCAAATTGGCTTTAGCAGTTGCAGAATCTATTGGTACAGTTCATGTGTGAGTGCTGAATTGGGAGTGACGGTCATCAATGCATTCCCAATGCCACTTTTAAGGAGTTCATTTTGATCACCAAAAGATGAGTTGACAACATTTGTGGTTTCCCATGTCCTTTTTTCTCTTCTAATTTTTGGGCTTATTGGGAAAACCCCTACCAATTGATAGTTCTTTTCTTTAGTATGATCCCACTCTCTTACGACAATCACATATGAGCCTTGACCCATATTGGCTAGGCCCACTACTTGTGTGATTGAGTGGGTTGGATTGATTTGGAGTAAATGACACACCTAGTTGAGATTGTCTCCCCACCCATATCACCAAGATTCCTTACACTGGTGGACGACGACCAAATGATGATGGTAGAGTTGTTGAGTTGTTTTCATGTTTCATAAGTATGGACTTATGGAGTGGTTTATATATAGTAAATGCCCCCATTCTCTTGAGGTAGTTTTTATGGAAGGATTTAGCTTTGTAGCATGATATTAGAGTTCAATCTTCCCTTAACACTTTTATGGATGTCGATTAAAAAGGCCTAGAATCCATATAGTGAAAGTGGCACAGTGATATGGTTCAAGTTGGATTAATGCAGTGAGATAACAGATTAAAAACTGATGTGAAGTTGTCTTACTTTGCTATAGTATGGACTTGTGGAGTGATTTATATGTAGTAAATGCCCCTCTTCACTTGAACTAACGTTTGTGGAAGAATTGAGCTAACACCATACTTAATTCTTTTCTCCTAATACGACACAAATAAGGGCCAACACTTCTTGCTCTTACGACATCTTGCATCATCCTGCCTCGATTTTATGAATTAGGCACGAGTTTGCAACAAATTGCTGCAAATATGACTCTTAGATGGCCTTCTATGGTTACCTGTAACATAAAACTAACGTAAAGAAGAAGACCTGACATATATACAGGAAGTTGACTCAATATATGCTGGTCTGTTAGAGGAATTCAATGTTTCGTGATTCTTAGTAATAATCCCAATTTAGGTTACCATAAGTCCAATTATTTCTGCTTTATTCCAGTAAATCCCTCTTTGAAGAATTTGGTTATTCTTCATGTACAAGAATCCCAGGTATTTTTGAATTTAAGAGACTAGCATTAAATTTATTTGGTGCCAGGATTGAGAATTGCAAAAACTAACATGACTGTCAAATTTATTATTTGTTCTATCCACATCTTAACTTCAATGGTTGCAGGGTTCACTTTCAGAGCTGGAATTATGTACACTTCCAATGATGGGAAGCCAGGCCAACAATTACGTTCAAATATGTTTTCTTTGAGTGGGTCCGGGTTTTTCGGTGCTGTTGGCCGCAGCATAAACTTGGGTAAGCACAAAGTTGTGTACTTTTGTTACGTGCATATGAAATTGGTTGCTGAATATGAAAATGGCCAGGTGGTCAAACCGCCCTAGCACTACGTCTGCTGCTGGCACTTTTTTCCTCAAAAATCTCTTCGGATATCGACCGGCCTTTTGGCGATGAGGTAGCTGATTTAAGTAAAAGTTATATGCTCAATTGTTTAACAAAAATGGATAGTATTTGTTTGTTTATAGAATTATGATCTGCAAAATTGTTCTCTGAGAATGTAGTTCCGTGCTGCTCGAAAAGTATCTGAAGAACTTGCTGCTCAAATAGTTTTGGGGGACCGGCCAATTGAGATAACAGTATGTACATATTCGGTAACTCTTTTACACACACGCGAAAAAACTCAATCAAATTATGGGAAAATATGTGAGCTAGATTCTAAACTTAAATCCTATTTCTGATCCTATTGGTTTCGATTTTAGCAATTATGCGCTATTTTAGAATTTCCTTGGGTGTTTCTACCTAAAACCTGGAATTTCAAGATGTACAAAAATTTCCAAATAACACAATTTCTGTCTGCCTCGTTTTTGTTCTTGCAGCTTGAAAGGGCTTGGAATTCCTTGACTTGGAATGAGAAGTTGAGTTTAGTGATCTCAATTTTTCGGGGGATAACATCATCGTCTGATATGTCTAGGGACAGTCTCAAGGTTGATATCTTACCACGGTTTATTTGTTACTAGGATGACAATTTGTTTCTTGTCAACATTCGATGGTGGGGGATGGATAGAGAGATTTCTGCATGGCTGCCTAGTTTCCTCAGAATTTTTGTTTTTAGATGACATGTTCTTCTCTTTTCAGTTCGTATTTGCCTTTTCCTTTCTGTTCCTTCCAGTCCTAGAATACTTTTGTGGATATGGACCATACCAATGCGATTCACAAGTATGCTTTCTGTTCTGATGGGACAGAATTGATAAAATAATAGTTGTAAATTGCCCTGCAACGAACTATGATGGGAAGCCTTTGCAAAGGAAAAATCAATCATGCACAAGAGGATCTAAGAACGTCCCGCACTGCAACTCTAGGACCTAACATTAGAGTTGGTCTAATATCCACCTCGTGCATTTTAGTCCATACTTCCAACAATTGGCGACAAGAATATAATTCTTCCATATCTAACACCTGTTGCAGGTTGCAAGTTCAGATGATGGCACCTTGCAGCTCTACAAGCAGCTAAGTTCGTCGTATCCGTCACTCCTGCAGCCTCTTATACACGAACGAGACACTGTAAGTACTTCACAGCTAGGAAAACCACAGGAAAGCTTGAAAAGTGCTTCAACTCTGACACTGATAGAAATATTAATTGATCAAAAATCTACGAGAAAACAAAGTTTGGTCGGAAAGTAATACATGTATATATAGTTTTGGTGAGTTTAGAGTGGTAAAGTGAAATCTTTGCTTTTTCGCAATGTAGACTTTACAAATCAATAAACGGTCAGTACTTTGTATTTTCTTTGGACTTTTTCAGAATAAAGGCAAAAAACTTTGGTCTTTTTGCAAGAACCGTCACGTAGTGAAAGAAATTCATATTTTCCACTCCACTTCCCTGAGGCCTATAGTCAAGCCGTCTAAGGATATATGTGTTTGCTGCTTCTGCAGTACCTTGCTTGGTCGCTGAAGCGGAGCAAAGCCGTGAATAATAGCAAAAGAGTGGTCGGGGTGATTGGGAAGGGACACATGAATGGTGTGATACATGCACTAGTATCGAGCCAAGGTGACTTGCGGTTTCGTGATCTTACAGGGAAAAGCCCAGACACTGGTGGCTCCAATCGGTGGCTTGATGATCTTTTCAAGAGCTTGATCAGGGACACGGTGATTGGTGTTCTGTTGTGGGCATTATATGAACAGGTAAAAGGAGGACAATGAAATTATATATGATCCTTATTTTCATTTACTATTACTTGGTCTAAAACTCAAATGAGAAGGGGCAAAATGTGAACAATCTTTTTTTTTTTCTTTTTTTCCCGGTTATCCAATATGGTTGTTGCTTTTTGTATGCCCTAGTTCAAGGGAAGTTGCATCAGAATTAAAGTAGAACCAACTTAAGTTGTTGATATGGCTCCTGTTCTGCAGAGGTCAACCAACTAATGTTGTACCTCTACGCGGATCCTTGAACAGTGGGCAAGACAGACCATTTTAGTGGGAAATACTAGTTAACACAAAAGCAGTTCAATTGAATGCTAAATTTGTGATCTCTTAATTTTAGAGTTACTAATTTGTCAGTGAATTAACAGGTAATTAATAACATAAGAGTGATTGTAAAATTGGTTTCTCTTTTTTGTTTTTCTCCCACATTAAAGTTGGGTGAGAAGCCGCATGCTTTTCTACTTTATAAAATCTTGGATTTTTTTTTAAATTTTTTAACCTTTTTATATGTTTTCTCAAGTCATGGCTCCTGTCCTTCAGGGAAAACGTTATATGTCAGGGACTGGCTGAGTTGGTTGAAGCATTGAAAAGAAAAAAAGAAAATTGAACGCACAGAATCTGTAAATTCATGCTTCAAAAACGTTATACACATATCCTGTTGGTTTTCAAAATTGCAATTAACACCTCACGTGCTTCGACCTAAAATACGTATCGACTTTTCACTGTTGGACCTACTTTTCAGCAAATTAACGAAAGCGCGTCACGTGGGGTCACAGGGAGACAAATGCCACGTTCAAAGTAATGCGGCGTCTACGACGGTGGGGTCACAGACTGATTGGGGTTTTGTTTTTTTTTTTTTTTTCTGGGGTGGGGCGGGGGGGTGTTGGTGGGGTGTTTACGTTACGTTCGAAACAAAGGGGCCCCATGTCACAACCAAACATGGAATTTTTTTAATAGAAATACTCTAATATGTTTTATTAATATTAATAAAAATAATATAATAATCATATCTTAAATAAGTATAAAATATAATATATAAGCCTAACCATTTATCTCCAGAAAATAGATAATTATGATACTTATGGTATATCCCATTATAGTAAAATAAATTGATAATAAAAAAAACAAAGATTGAATTTAAAGTAAAAAAAAATCACTATCAAAATGAGTAATAAAAATTTTCTCATTCCTAAAATTTTCTGTTTTCCAAATATGCGTGATAATTTTCTTGATAATTATTATCTTATAATATTACATCATATGCATACTAGATTAACTCTAAAAAAAGAGAAGATTAATATACTTTTATTAAAATAGCATATATATAAGTGTACACTTGATTTTGTGTCAACCAAGTATGATAACCATACACATAGTATTGGAAGTACACTTGATTTTGTGTCAACCAAGTATGATAACCATACACATAGTATTGGAAGTACTTTGTACTTCCAATATGTGAAGCCCAAAAAACATTACGTTACATTACTTTACTTTTTTTAAAAAAAAAAAAAAAAAAAAAAAACTATTCAATCAACGGTATTTGCCAAAAATGAAAAAATGGACCGTATGAGAATTTTTGTAGTTAATGATATTTGGCTTAAGAAAAATGAAAAAATGAAAAAATAATCAAAGTTATGTGAGTTTGCTTTAGAGTCTATAAATATAACTATAAATAAAATAAAAAATAATATGAGCCAATTAAGTTTGATAATAGATTTGGAATTCAAACAAGAGACTAATGAAAGTTTGAATAATCTAATAAACAAACTAGATGAATCAAGTAAAGATGGAATATAGCCTAAGAGATAACAAAATCTCATGGAATTAAAGAGATTATGGTGCTTCAAACCAAAGCTAACTATAATTAAAAAATATAAAGATATAAAAGAAATCTTAGACTATTGGAGACAATTATATAAAGATCCCACTCTTTCTATGTAAGAAAGAAATAAAGTCATAGACATGATAAAAATAACTTATATTGGATGTGAAGATCTTTTGAACCATTTTAGGTTTGAAAGTTCTTTATTGCTTCCTAATTAGGAAGATATTTAATTTTTGTTATTCTAAGCACATAGTAAACGTGGTTATTTAAGATAAGGATAGCAAATCTTGAAGTCGGATTGAATTAGATTGTGGTATTTGTTGATTTTTTATATGTGTGTATGGAGTATATTGATCCTATTGCTTTTGAATAAAACATTTCAACAAAAAATAAAAATGTAAAGCATTTGCAAGAAGAGATAGAGAAAGACAAAGACACACATAAAAATTTGTTTTAAAGATGGTTCAACTACCATGAGTTGTGTTCATCCCTTATAATGTGCACAATTAAGAGGAATCCTATTTGTACACAGTTCAAAAAGAAAACCACTCTCCAATTTTTGCAATGGTATATGCCACCAAACCATAATCTTCACAACTTGATGAACCACACATCACAATAACTATGTGCCTTATGAAAACTAGTCTATACGACTAACAATCAATTCAAGTGCTATAACATCCAGTATAAGAGAAAATAAGTCAAATACAAGGGAATATGAAAATAAATAAACTTTAAGTATGTTTTCCCTTGATACAAGCTAGAAAAAATGATATACAACTTAGGTCACTAGGATTTTACAAGTATGTGAATATTTTTGGTGAACAGTCAAGTATTATGTATTATCAACAGAAATGTACAATTATTCAGTTATGATATCATTATGTAAGTTTAAAAACTACAAATATGTGAATATTCTTCTTAAGAATTGTCTTCAATCAACCTTGGCAGCAAATAAATATTTTAATCGTTATATTGCTATACAAACACAACCAAGATACTTTTGATTTCAAAAGTTTTTCTTTTTTAGCACAAGAACTTATGTCCCTATGTTAAATGGTGTGCAATAAGGTATTTAGAGTTCAATCAACACACTAACACTAATATGATTAAATATATCTTTTTAATCAAGGATTCATTTAGCACAATAAAGAACTTATAGATTATAAAGTGTGGCTGAATTATTTGTCAAACAGATTACAAATAAAGTATCAACCTAGGTGCAAGAGTTATGCTATATGATAGACAAGTCAGCACACTTGCATGAAAGTGACCACAACAAGTTCAACCTCTTCAATCTTAGCACAAAAAGGATGTTTATAAATTCAATATAAGTGCTAGAATAATAAACCCCTAATTTCCAAGTTTGAGGTTTTCCGATCAAACTCAATTCAACCTCAATATTATCATTTGAAGTTTTGGCTTTCAAGGTCCAAGTAAGTTCATCAAATAATCATATATAGGTCAACCTAAGATGCATTCAAAACAAATCATTCAAAGAATGTATAAAGACGATGTGAACAATAAGTTTACTTCCTTGAATCATAACAACGTTCTATAATTCTTTCAATAATCACAACACTAGAATAGTTATCACAATTCAAACACAAGTGTATGATGTTTGCTGTAATCCTTGATCAAAACATATATGTTCAACAAACAATCAACCCCTTAAGATGTTGTAAGTGTATTTCAAGAATAACACAATATCCCCAAAAATTTCAGTTAGCGTTTCAACACAAATCATCCCCAAACAATCACTACTTGCCTTCAAAAACATTCTTTAAAGAAAGTCTACACAAGTAAGATAAAGTGAAAGAAAATCACAAGATTAAGCCAAGGGAATGATGATTTGGAACCAGCCTTTTATTCTGAACTATACACCAAAGTTTCTTTTTTTTTTTGGGTACGCTATTTTCTCTTCTATTCACCCCCACGAAAAAGTCACACATGAGAGCAAATAAAACCTGGAATCAAATACTTTGTTTCTCTCCTGATTTGCTGTAGGTGACCGTTGGAGAAACCCAAAAAACAAAAAACAAAAAAAAAAAACCACTGTGCAGCAAACGTAAGAGAGGAGAAGAGCAAGGGAGAGAGAGATAGAAATCAAAAGCCCACGAAAAGCCATCTGTTTCCTTGCGCAAACCAAGTTTCAAGTTTTTTTCTCTCTTGTACCGCTTTCTCTCTCTACAAAACGCACAATACCATTAAGTTTTCAAAAACATGGGCCAGGCTTTTGGTTTGGTACAATTTCACGGATTGGGCTAGGCTGTACCCAAAACCTTGGAATGCACTTACTTCAGAAAGCTTGGGTTGGATTGCAATCAGCTTATAGTGTGCAGCAAACATAGGACATAAGCAGCGGAATTAGCGGTTGAGTGATTTTGACGAGCTGGTCCAACCAATTAGGACGCTAGCTCATTCAGTTTCACAGTAGCAAGAGCTTGACTACGTCAAATTGTTATCAGATATGGCTGACTCTTGTCGGGAGGCCGATCTTGAGTGGAAAATCGACACCCTGTCGAAGATGATGCAGCAGATGTTCTTTGTCATGAGCTCTCGTATAGAAAATTTGGATACTCAAAAAGAAGCTGAGGACAAAAATCGTGAGCAGTGTCGCTTGGACAAAAGAGATGGGTCATCCGGGAGTTCTGGAGAGGGCCATTGTTAGACAGCAATGGAAACTCCAGTCAGGTCGCATTGTTAAATTAGATTTTTCCAGATTTGGTGGGGGTCTGACCCGCTGAATTGAATACCTAGGGCTTCACAGTTTTTTTGTTTACAATCATTTCCTGAAAACGAGAAGGTAGAACTGGCCTGTTGGAATGTAGGAGATACCCAAGTGTGGTATCAATTGATCAAAAGTGAGCTAGGCATTGAGGTGACCATTTGGGATAGGTTAAGGAGTGAATTAGCTGATAGATATGGACCATCTCAGTTTTACGATTTTGGGTATTTGGCTAAATTGGGACAATCTGGTTCGGTCCAGGATTACCAAGCTCAATTTGGGAGGCTATTGTTAAGGGCTGGGAAATTGTCTATGGAAGAGCAAGTTACTTGTTTCATTAGTGGCTTGAAGGATAGGATTAGGATGGATGTTTTGAACAACAAACCATCTACATTATCTTTTGCTGTTGGTCTAGCTTGGTTATATGAGGCTAAGGATTCTGCTTATAGAGCTAGCTCTACTGGATAGAATAAGAAACTAAAATTCAGGGGGCTGACAATGGGAAATCAGCGCTACCGGTTAAGAAACTCAGTCAGTCAGAGGCTATGGAACGTAGAGCGGAAGGTTTATGTTTCAAATATGATGAGTGTTATACGCTGGCTCACCATTGTAGAAAAATTTTCTTGTTAGAAGCTATAGAATCTAGTGATGATATAGAAGGGTAGTGTAGGAGGAGTTATGTTGAACAGTCCTTTAGTGTTAACTGAGATCTCTATTTCAACCATCCATGGTATTAGTAACCCAAAGACCATGAAGGTTCGAGGCTGTATAAAGGCGGCAAGTCTTAGAGTTGTTTTTCTCACTGATTTTGGTAGCACTTACAACTTTGTAAGTGTTAGATTAGTCCAGAAATGAACTTAAAGATGGACATCTCAGGGAATTTTGAGGTGGTAGTGGCTAATGGAGATACAATCATTAGTGACGGCATGTGTACCAATTTAACAATAATGCTGCAAAGTGTAGTAATGAGAGCAGATTTTTTTATTCTCTCCATTAAGGGATTGTGGGTGGTGTTTGGGACTCAATGGTTGGAAACTTTGGGATTAGTCATGTTGGGCATTTCTAAGCGTCATATGTCCTTTGTCATTGACGGAAAGATGGTAGAATTGCAAGGAGACAAGATTCCACCTAGTAAGCTTTTGGATGGGTCAAAGATGGCTAAAGTTCTATAGAAAGAAAATAAGGAATGCTCCTCCACATTCAGTCTATTGTCTTACAGAAGGCCGAAATTCAAATTGGACATGGCAGTGGGGACATGAATGTTATGCTAAATGACTATGGGTGCTTATTTGAGAAACCACATGGGCTGCCTCCAAATTGCTCTCCTAACCATAAAATCTCCTCAAAGGACGAGTTGGCAAAAGTGGCAAGCAATTAGGTACCCCTAGTTTCGAAAAGAGGAAATAGAGAGGTTGCCAAGAGAAATTGAGAGGAAAGGGTAGTAAGGCCAAGTAACCTTTTTCCTTTCCCAATGTTGTTAGTAAAGAAAATTGATGGCTGATGGAAGTTATGTGTGGTTTACCAATCCTTTAACTAGATGACAATAAATGATGAGTTTACAATTCCAATAGTGGATGAATAACTAAATGAGTTGCATGAGGCAACAATCTTTACAAACTTGGATTTAAAGTCGAATTACCATCATATTAGGATGCACCTTATAGATATAGCTAAACAATTTTTCAAACATCACAAAATCATTATGAATTTTTGGTCATGTAGATTGGACTTTGGTATGCTTTATTGACTTTTTAACTTCTAAGAATGAAGTGTTTAAAGAGAATTTGAGGAAATTTGTCCTAGTTTTCTTTGATGACATCCTAATATTTGGTAAGTTGATGAAGAAATACTTGGATCATGTGAGACAGGTGTTTGATATCTTGGTAGCTAATGAGCTTTTTGTGAAGAAAGAAAATGTGCTTTCATATCTAATTTTGTTAAATACTTGGGCCATGTTATTAGTGAAAAGGGAGTGTAAGTAGTCTTAGAAAAAATATCTATAATGGTAGAATGACCAAACCTAAATTAGTAAGGTCATTAAGGAGCTTTCTTGGCTTAACAAGATAGTATAGGAAGTTTGTGACAGATTATGGATCTTGACAACACCACTAACACAAGTATTGAAGAAAAAAATGGATTTTCCTAGGGTGAAAGTGCACAAATAGCTTTTCATATGCTTAAAAAGTCCATGACACTTACACTAGTACTATGGTTGCCAAATTTTTCCATTCCATTCATGATTGAATGTGATCCTTTGTGGTTGAGAGTAGGAGGAGTGTTGTAACAAAAGCACATACTAGTGGTTTATTTCAATAAGGCATTGAAGGGAAAAAAAATTGTTTTTATCTACTTATGACAAGAAAATGGTAGCTTTGATTATGGTAATAAAAAAATGGAGGCAATACCTACTAGGAAGGCAATTTATAGTGTGTATTGCTCATAAAAGTTTATAGAATTTACTAGATCAAAAGATCATCACCTAGCCATAGCAACATTGGCTTGTAAAATTATTGAGGTTCAAATTTGTGATTGAATACAAACCTAGAAATAATATGATAGGTTCATTATCTAAAAGGGAAAAAAATTGGACTAAAAAGGGTTTAGTTAAAAACAAAAGTGATTATATTGGCCACAAAAGAGCAATTCCAATCCAAAGGTGTTTTGTAAGAAAAATAGAGTTTTGTGGCTAATTATAGCCTTTATGAGATTCTTAGAAGGATTGGTGTGTTTATATATCAGTTGCAATTATCATCCACTATTTGAATTCATGATGTGCTCCATGTCTAGTGCTTAAGAAGCTGGTGGGAGCTCAAACACCAATTTAATGTAAACTTCCTACATTCCTGGACAAGGAAACTCAGTTGTTACTAAGGGCAAAAGCAATCCTTGAACAAGGGATTAGAAGGAAGACACATAAATAAGATTAAATAAGAAAACATGTCATTCTTATGATCCATGATGAAAATCCACAAATGTGAATGCTATCTTTAGGTAAGATTCTTATCCTCTATCCTCACTTAAGCACATTAGTATGATAAAACTACCATGAGGGAGATGACTTATAAAACTTTTTTCTTTTCCTATTCTTTATAGGATAGAACCTAGGCTATTCCTTATATACTACTCAATAGGCCTTAACTCATCACAATCTTATTTGGTAAGCTATCGCCTACATTGACTAGTTCATATTTAATTATTAAGAAAATATATGTCTCACTTTATTAGATCAATCTTGAGTCCATTAATATAAGCTTACATTAGTAAGCCCAATAGAAATTGGGCTAATATTTTTCCATTTGAGCTATATTAATGAAAATAAAAATAGTAGTAATAATAGTAATTAGTTTTTAAAAATAATTATTTGGGTGTATCTTTATATTGGGCTAGAGATAATTCTTAAAATTCATCCTATCCTATAAAGTATAGAACTAACTATGGTTACAAAAGTTCTAAGTTTACTAATATTGATTTGTTATGGTAGTGTGACAACCAAATAATACTATAAAAATCTACCTTATGTGTTGTCTACTTTGTTAGCCCAATTCTCTCTCCTTAGATGACAAATTGTCATTAGAGAATATACTCTATAGTTCCAATGAACCTATATTTTTATAAAGCCCACCAATTAGATATCTCATGAAAATGAAGGAATAATTTTTTTTGCTAAACGTAAATATAAAGTCAATAAATGCTTATTATTGCAATACATATTATAGACAATAAATTTATATTTAATTACTATATGGCATAAAATTTGATATACAAAATTCATTTTGAAAATATTTTTTTGTCAATAATCAAAGTCCTATATAAAATGGAATATACCTTATATTCCTAACAGTAATGGATTCATGCCCCCATTGTCAAAATGAACCAAGTCTAAAAGAGCATTTGATATATTGTATGTAGATAAATAGGCTTAGCAAAGGCTCTTACTAATTTGATAAGCATTGCAAGAAGTTGGAATATTGTTGTTAAATTTAATATCCATTATTTTCAATATTCTTATTACATTTGGATAATAAAGATCTTGTAGTCTATAATGCAAAAGGCCATTAGATTTTTGGTAATGGTAGTAAAAGCCATAGAGAATTTCTAAATGCCACTTAAGTTTAGGTGATAAAGCCCATTATCAACCATTCTATGTAGCAGAAGACAACTTGTGGTTAAACTCCATACAAGATAGAGATCAGGATAAAATAAGAAAAACACAATAGCTATCTTTTGTAAATTTGAATACAAATAAAAATTCTTTATTGATATTTGACACAACAAGAAAATTATAAATATTAAAACTTTTAAAGGATGATAAATTACCTATGTGAGTTATTAGAAAGGTCATTCTATCTCCCATTGTGACTTCTTGATCACCATCATACTTGTGTAGTTAGGCAAGATCATAATTATTTGGAGTAATATAGTTGGTTGCCCTAGAATCATGAAACTAATCGGTTTCATTTTGGACTAGTGGTAGTGGGATTTGTTCGCATTGTGGGCCAGTTTGGGCTTGAAGGTAGATGAGGCATACATGTACCCACACTACCATGCATGGTGGCTAGTTTTGTAGTGAATTTGGCACATAACGTTTCTTTGACAATTACCAACGTTGTTCAAGTAGAATCCAATAGAACTTGGCACTAATGTAATGTGACTGTCCTTGGTGGGCTGTGGGGGTAGGGAATCTACCTAAGTCTCTAGCAAAACTCAAGGAAGATTGGTATGGTTGAATGGTAGCATCGTTGGTTGTAAAATTAGTTATTGGTGAGGTTGTTTAGCAAGCTCTAAATGAGCTTCCTAGGTAAGGAGTAAATTGTGCAAGTCTTCACATAAAAGAAAGGTCATTTTGGTATGGAAAACAATAAGGGTAAAGAGGTGCATAGAATGTTTTGAGACCCTAGAAAACATGAGTTAGATACTCATTTTAAGACACCAATTCACCAATAATAGAGATTTGATCAACAATTGCACTAACCTCCTAAAGAAATTCAATCATCATGAGGTAACCTTTGTTTGCCACCTAAGGATGAAGGTGAAGAATAAAGGCTTTGACATAATTGTGGACCGCAAATTTCACCAATAATGCCTCATAGATTTTAGCCAAAGTGTGTAGTTGGTCATAATGGTGACAATAGAGTTAGAGCTGGTATTGAGAACCTAGGTTTGTGCAATTAGGTAGCATATATGCTAGTTTTGAAAAGTAGGATTGGAGTCAATAATGATAACTCCCTTGTCATATGTATTGGTGATGAATTCTAAAAGCCAAGGAAAAAAGCTATCAAGAACCTCGAGCAAACCCTATGCTTGGAGATATGGCTCATTTTGAGCCTTCGAAACAAGAAAGTTTGGACCCTCTAATCAAACTTTGACAAATGGAATAGAAGGGTTGCTTGGAGGGGGTAGTAATAAAACATGACTAACATAGTGGATATACATGGTGGTAGATGCCATTTATGGACACAAAATCTAGATTGAAACTAGGTGACTTTTTCCAATTAGCAAAATGATATCAAGTTAGAACAAGAATTTTTATAAAAACTTTTATGGAAATTTATAGATTTTCATGGATAAAATTTCTGCACAAAAACTAAATAGAACTTGAAAAACTAAAATAGGAACTTTGTAAAAAATAGATTGAAATTCAATGATTTAGAGTACAATTGATATGCCAATTTATAGTAAACAAAATTCAAATAAAAGGGCAAATAAATTAAAGTTGTGGCAATTAGTTTTAACTACAAATCACCATGAATTTAAACCAAAAGAGAAAACATTTGAAACCCTAAACATTTGATCTTCAAAATTGAAATTAATAAGGTTAGAGTTAGTGTAACTTCTAGATTTTTATAGACTCTAGTCAACTGGTCCTCATTAAACAAAACCCTCATTTTTTAGTTATTTCATGGTCATTAGTAGCTAGATTTGAACGTGAGGAAAATGGCAATGGTTAAGCACAAACTCAGGGGTGACACACCTTTAAAATCATCCAAAACCAACATTATCAAGTGGAGAACCTGATAATGGGAGAGATTTCAATCGTGATGGTTACATCACAACAAAGTCTGATGCAAAGGCCCTACATGCCAGCCTGAAGGTGCACAAAAAAAAAAAACAAAAAAAAAAAGCCTACATGGGGGTAACACAGAGATACTTAGCATGAAGAAGGAAACAAGTATTTTCCAAGGAGAAACATATTCCATGGCCATATCGGGTCCCACTTCTAGTTGGCTATAGCCCATTTGTGAAGAAAATCAACAAGATTCTTATATGATGGCCATTAGTGATCAAATAAAAAAAAAAGAGAGGCCATGAGTCCATGGAAGTGGAGGGATGGAATAATATTTTTCAAATGCCATATTTATCTCCCTAAACACTCACCACTTATACCCACTATTTTAGAAGAAATTCATGGATCCACAAATGAAAGGTTTCATAAGTCAATCCAAGGAGCTTCTATATTCTACTAGGAAGGTATAAAGAATTGAATGATAGAGGTTTACAAATGTAAAATTTGTCAGAAAAATAAAAGTGAGAATGTCTCCACCCAATCTACTCCAACCTTTAGCCATTCCAAAGGATGTTTGGGAGGACATCTCCAAGAATTTTATAGATGGTCCCTTTCCTTTTAAAGGTAATACCTCTATATTGATAGTGGTGGATTGTCTACTTTATTTCAATCATTTTATTTTATTAAGGCACCCTTATTCAGCCACCACCATTGCTCAAGTTTTTTTTTTTTTTTTATAACATCTTGAAAATATATGGCATATGCCGAAATCAATTACTTATTATAGGGATCCAATTTTCATAGTAACTTTTTGGAAGGAGATATCTCACTTTCAAGGGACCAATATAAACTATTCTTCAGCCTACAATCCTTAAATAGATGGACAAACTAAAGTGATAAACAAAACCTTTGAAATGTATCTCTGATGTTTTATAAGTGAGGAACCAAAAAACTGGGTTAATTGGTTGTCATGGGCAAAATTTTGCTATAACACCAACCTTCACCTAGTGACTGATAAAATTTCATATAAAGTGGTTCTTAGACGTTCCCCACCAACCCTCCTTTTTACTTACCCAACACTTTAAAGGTGAAAGCTGTGGATAAAGTTCTCTAAGACAGGGACAAGGTGTTGGAGGAATTAAAAGAACACATGCAAAAGGGTCAAGCAAAGATAAAAAGATATTATGACCTCAAAAGAAGGGACGTGCACTTTAACATTGGAGATTGGGTAAACTACAATAGCCATTCAAAATTGCCCAAGCTCTCACCAAGGTTCTATGAACCCTTCCAAATCCAAAAGAGAATTGGGAAAGTCGCTTACCGTCTTGTCCTCCATAAGACCAAGGTAAATCTTTTCTTCCACATGTCTAATTTAAATAAATTCATTGGGACCTCTCAAAAGGTGGACGCTTAATTGCCAAATTTCTTAGAAGAAGGCCAAGGCACATTTCCCAATGCAAAAGCCATCCTTGAAGAATGAAAATGTAAGAAAAAATAGGAGCTTTTAATAGACTAGCATGGTATGTGTTGGGATTTCTATTTGTCCCACATCAACTACGGATGGCTAGGCAATGTGCCTTATTAATGGGGCCTTCCACCTTCCTCTTAAGGCATCTTTTGGGGTTGCTACTAGAGCCTCACTTAACATGGTATCAGAGCCAAGTTTATGTCTTGGGCCAGACCCATTAGGCTAACTCCCTTAGGTTACTACTCCACTGGGCTAACTCCCATGCGAGCTCTCTCTCTAGTTTACTCTTTGGGAGAGAGGGCATGTTGGGATTTCTATTTGTCCCACATCGACCATGGATGGCCAGACAATTTGCCTTATTAATAGGGCCCTCCACCTTCCTCTCAAGGTGTTTTTTAGGGTTGCTACTAGGGCCCCACTTAACATGGTATTGGAACGGGTTTATGTCTTAAGCTGGACTCGATAGGCTAACTCCCTCGGGTTGCTACCTTGATGGGCTAACTCCCATGTGGGCTCTCTCTCTAGTCTACTCTTTATGGACTCTCTCTTTGGTCTACTCTTTATAGGCTCTCTCTTCGGTCTACTCTTTAGGAGAGGGGCGTGTTGGGATTTCTATTTGCCCCACATCGACTACTTATGACCATGCAATGTGCCTTATTAATGGGGCCTTCCACCTTCCTCTTAAGGCATCTTTTGGGGTTACTACTAGGGCCCCACTTAACATGGTATCGAAGTGGGTTTATGTCCTAGGTCGGACCTGTTGGGCTAAATCCCTCAGGTTGCTACTTCACTGGGCTAACTCTCATGCGAGCTCTCTCTCGAGTTTACTCTTTGGGAAAGAGGGCATGTTAGGATTTCTATTTTTCCCACATTGACTACGGATGGTAAGGCATTGTACCTTATTAATAAGGCCCTCCACCTTCCTTTCAAGGCATCTTTTGGGGTTATTACTAGGGCCCCACTTAACATGGTATTAGAGCGGGTTTATGTCATAGGCCGGACCTGTTGGGCTAACTCCCTCAGGTTGCTACTCTGTTGGGCTAACTCCCATGCGGGCTCTCTCTTCGGTCTACTCTTTGGGAGAGAGGGCATGTTGGATTTCTATTTGTCCCACATCAACTACGGATGGCCAAGCAATGTACCTTATTAATGGGGCCCTCCACCTTCCTCTTAAGGCGTTTTTTGGGGTTGCTACTAGGGCCCCACTTAACATGGTATTAGAGTGGGTTTATGTCCTAGGCCGGACTCGTTGGACTAACTTCCTCGGGTTGCTACTTTGATGGGTTAACTCCTATGAGGGTTCTCTCTCTAGTCTACTCTTTGGGAGAGAGGGCATGTTCGGATTTCTATTTGTTCCACATCAACTACGGATGACCAAACAATGTGTCTTATTAATGGGGCCCTCCACCTTCTTCTTAAGGCATCTTTTGGGATTGCTATCCGGGCCCCACTTAATAGTATGTCTCAAGCAGACACTACATGGGAACAAAAAGAACAAATCTTGTGACAATTTCCTAAATTGCACCTTGCGAACAAGGTTGCAGACAACAAGGGAGAAATGTCACGTTCTCCGTGTGCTTCCAAACCTGCACTGACGCTTAATTAACTGCCATCGATAGAAGACCTCTCTAGGCGCCATCATAGAACACGTAAGAACCGTAAAAGAGGCATGCAAAGAAGAAAGATAACTTTTGGAGTAGTTTAGCAGTAGTTCTTCAATAATTCGCAACAGTTTAGCTTAGTTTATTTGTGTATATCTAGTATGTTTGTAACCAGTTTGTGTGTAAGGTTTGAAAATCATCATAACTGAGCATGTTCAATTATTGAACTTAAATAAGGGCCAAAAGGGAAGAGAATGTTTAGAATTCGCCAAGAGGTTGTGCTTCCCTCAAAGAAGTGATGTATTGTTGTTTTCTTAATATACATGCTACCTACGTGACTATCTGTGTCCTATTTTCTTTTCTGCAATTTCCAGCATCTTTCATTGTTCCCTCGTAAGCATGCCGACAGGATGACTTCCCTTTCAAACAAGTTAAGCTATTACGCTCCTCTTGCTATTCTGACTTAAGCTGTGATCCTCCTCATCTCCGTGGTGTTTAGGATTGTGGCCGAATTTTCCCAAAGCCTGTTTGGTCGTCCAATACACTAACTGTCATGACCCAAGGCCCAACTCAAGGCCCTCCACAAAAGATGGCCCAATAGAGGAGTAGATATGGAGGGCACGATTCTGGGGGGACATCGGAAGTGTGAAGAACTCTTTCTGCAGATTGCCGTTGGTGGCATGACTAGGAGTAGTGTTGTTAGCTTGTAGTAGATTCTTAGTGGTTTCAGTAGATTGTGTTGTAGACTGTTGTAGAACTCTATCTTACTCTTTGTTAATGGAGGATGATTTCAGTGTGATCTGTGCTTACTGCGTTGTGTTTTTGTGAAGTATTGTGTGCTGGGTTAACAGATCGGGGAAAAGTGCAGGAAGGTTCTTACACTAACCCATCCGTGTCAAGCCAAAATAGCCTTTCAACCCCCTCTAGGCACGCTGCAGTAGGTTTCTAAATTTACCCATGCTAAGTGTTTCTTGATTCTTGCCCATTAAGACTTTCTTGTTTAGAACAAATCTTTCCCCCTTGAAATCTTTGATTGTCCTCCTTTCTTGGCGAAACTTCCATAGATCCGATTTTCTCCTTCTTCCCTGTCCTTTATTTCTCTTTGCTAGTCAAAAGCCTTTTCTTTTTCTTTCAAACCCATGAAATCCCAGCTTTTCATTTTGAATCCTCTATCCTTTTGTAATGGTACCGATAGCAATTCACTAGATAACCTCAATTCACTACGCTGGAAAACAAGCGACATAACATCCAACAGAACTATTCCAACTACTGTGGAATTGACAAATGCACAAATCAATAGGTTCAAGACCCCCTCAGATGGCCGGAACCATAGGAATTCTCCAGAATTTCCCATAAGATAATGATACTCTTCGCTGCCTTTTCTCATTTGTTTGGTGCCTTTTATCCACTTCTCTCTTTTGCCTCTTAAGCCAATTGAATGGGCTGGACTCTCCCATATGGTGTGTGGGCTTATGGCCCGATCATGACACCTTTGTTGATGAAACCCCATGGATCCGACCTTCTTATTTCTCATTTTCTTTCCATCGTTTTGCTGCCGAGAATATTGTCCTTCCATATCCGAGCTGATTCCTTTACTGTAGAGACCGATTCCTCTCTCTATGTTTGACTGACTTCTATATGCTCCACGACTGATAATCTCGCCGGATTGTACTTCTCCGATAAGCCTGATTTGCTAAACTCTAGAATTTAAGTTTGTTTCTCTGTTTTTGGGCGACCATTGATGTGGGTCATGCATCGTCACGGGTCGCAATGCGTCTTCGGGTTGGATCCGCCCAGGTCATCTTTTATTTTCTTTCGTTGCTTGGGTCGCGGGTCGCAGTGACTTGGATCTGTGCTTCTCCTCTTGGATCGCGGTTGCTCATTTTGTGGGTCACAACTTTGCACCCGATCGCGGGTTGCTGGGTCATATCTTGCTCCATGGATTGCCGACTGGGCCATTTATTCTTTGCGGGCTGGATCACCCATTTTTGATGGTCTCAGCTGTGTATTTGGATCCGGATGGACTGTGTTGATTCATTCTAGCTTTGCTTTCTTCTTGGGACTACATTTAAAGTTACTTCAAAAAAAAAAAAAAACACTAATAATATCTTAGCCAAAAATATAATATATAAAATAATATATATCTTTGAAATATTTGGTTGGCTTACATTAAAATATTATTGATTAATTGTAAGTGATGAAAATTGTTAAGCATATTCATGATATTTGTTTCAATTTGATTTTTATCAATGTTCTTGACGTAGGATAATATAACAACTTTGGTGAAAAAAGATTGAAGTTCACTAAAAGTTGCCTCATAGACCGAAGGACAACACTCTCTAGAACAATGGAGCTATCACATTGAAGGTAAGATGAACATAGTGGAAGCTATAACATGAAGTTATGACACAACCAATTTAGACATATGAGTGAGAAGGGAAGCAAGTCTTATGAGGAGTAAGTTGTATTGGTGCATAGTTGAAGTCTTACAATCAACACTAAGTTGGAAAACAATGCTGGATTGCCTTCCAAAGAAGCCCCCATCTACAAGGAACCACATTGTTAATTTGGTTCATACAAATGTGTGCATATTAAAGGCAAGAACTCTTGAAAGTGCCTTATATTTTGTTACCTTTATTGATAACATCTAAGAAAGAATAGACTTACACATTGAAGATTGAAGATAAAATGTTAGGGGTCTTCAAATTGTTTCATACTGTGGGTAAGAAAGCGATGAGAAGAAAATTGAAATGTGTCGATGTGGAGTAATAGAGGTGAATACAAAGAGCAATGAAAAGGAAAATAAAAATAATTCATAAATAAGTTCCTCCACTTAATGCATTAGAATATTAAATTAGATATTGACCATTCTTTATAAAATCTAATATGGCTTTAAATCAACATCATGTAAGATGGTTTGGGTTGGAGTATTAGGGTGAGGAAGCAGATCAAATAAACGATATAGAAATCTAGGTTCAATTTTCTAGCCTTTTGCTTATGGATAAAGATTCTTGTCAAAGGTATTGCCCCCTACTTAAGGCAAAGAGACATGTTAGGTCTCACATTGAAAACATAAAACTTAAAAGTAATTTATAAAGAGATGTATTTCTCTACTTAATGCTTTAAAGCTTTATAAAATCTAAATTGGTTTCAGAACCTAAACTCTCACTTAATATCATTATAGATATGGGTAAGTTCAGAATTTGTGTAAAAAAACAACATCATGCAAGATGGTTTGGATAGAATCATTGCAGTGAGGAAACATGTTAAATTAATGTTATGCAATTATTCTAAATTGCTAAGAAGTTCATTAAGAATCTAGGTTCAATCTTTTAACCTTTCACATGTGAAGAAAGATTCTCGTAAGAAATATTATCTCATGCTTGAGGGGAAGAAGCTTGTTACATCTTGCATAGGAAACATAAAAACTTAAAATTAATTTATAAATAGATGAGTTTTTTAAAGGTTTGAAATTAGATATGAGTTATTTTCTATAAAATCTAATAGTTTTGCCTTCTAGTATAGTGTGATATCTAAGACCATGAGGGTAGTTGTCCTTTCCTATTTGAACATCATAATAGGGACAAAAGAAAAAAAAATATTAGGATTTGTTTTATGGTAAGTATGAGATAGACTCCATTTATTATCTTGTTTCCTTTTATAGGTAAAGATGGTTAACTATGAATATCACTTTATGGAAGCAAGTTCATTTGTATCCATAAAATCTTTTAGAAGCCCCCGTAAATTGGTGTAACATGTAGCTAATTTACTTGGGTTCCTGTTCTTATAAGATTGGAGGTCATGTTTCCAGTTCATATTGTCCCGCCAAATGGAGTTGAATGGCTTTATTCAAAATTTATAGATATTTTTAGAGTTATTCATTAGCAAAAGGAAAACAAAAAGGAACCCGAGATGTGGAAATAAACTTGGAGTTTTTCCTTCTTCCTTTTTTTTTTTTTTTTAAACCGGTTTGATCTTTTTTAAAACCAATTGCAATTGTGAATGAGAATAAATTTTGTGCATGAACTCATTTGATTACGTAAGAAACTCTACACTGGTCTCTCTTTTGGAGCAAGTGAGTTACTTTTTGATGAATTAAAATATACTAATACTGTGGAATAATAGTACTAAAGATTCACGACAAGTTGATATTATATTGAAGCATGATTAGCAGGGATAATAAAGGCACCAAATATATTTAAGACAAAGATAAGATTATCTTTTTAATCAATCTTAGTTGTTGTTACCTTGTTTGCTGTTACACCGTATCATGTACTTCTCTCTACATTACACCTTCAAACTTATTTAATGTACTTTCATCACTCTAAAAGCAAGATTCATGCTTTAATTGATTAGAGTTTATTAAAGGTGGAAGGTAAATAAGCAAATTAATTCCGAGTTATGTTGTTAATTCATGACCATCAAAAAGTGCCAAAAGCAAACTGACAGAAATACTATTCTGAGTTTACTAAAAGACCCTCTGATTCTCTGTGAGAGCCTCTTGGTTTTCTAAATATGAACTTCTATTTTCCAATCGAGTATAGAAGTAGTGATTTAAAGTTAGAGGTGAGCCGTTTCTAAAATAATTAAGAAGGTTAGAAATGGCAATTTCGACTCAAAAATTAAAAGTTACAGAGATAATTGAAGTGAAGAATAAAAATCTGGAAAGGTGCAGTGAGGGAGAGATTGCAAAATCTTCCTTGGAAGAGTCTTTGTGGGAACTCCTATTTTTGCTGCATTACATTAAATGATTATCTCAATTAGTATGAAAATTAGGGGGGGCGATGGATGTACTGTTTTGTTCATAATTTAAAACACAACGTAGATGTTTTGGAGACTAAGATAAAAGCACCCTTTCTGTATCCGTCCGGATGATAACTCTTGCACTTTGCCTATAAAAATATCTCTTCATCCCATTTTGTTTCCATAGAGTAGGAAGCATGGAGAACGAGAGCGCAATATCAGGCCAATTCGTCTGCACGAAAACCTCCACTGTGGATCTACACATTTTGGTTGTGGATGATGATGCGACATCTCTCTCCATTGTTTCGGCCATGCTTAGGACATTGAAATATGCAGGTATTGGTTGAGGCGTTATGTCTTTTTCTGTTATGCTTTCTGTGCCTGTTTCCAGGTAAATCAATCTTTGAGGCTGCTTCCACTCCCGCCCTCCGTACTGCTAGAACTGTCAGTGAGAAAATTTACGACACGTTCTTGGGCTAATTACTGTCCAAAAACATACACCGATGATTGAATTCTTCTTTTTGTGGACTTCCATGTTTCATCTCTTACAAATACCCTTTGTTTTAAATTTTCCTGTTAAGTTTTTCATTTTTCATCTCTTGATTTCACATTTGGGGGTTTTAGTATTTTTTTTCACACGCATCCAAACTCATATAATTAGTAGGTAATCAAATGTTCTAATATTTTGCCTTGCACAATTTTCTTTTATTTTTTTTTGAAAAGTAAATAATCCAAGAGATTTCTTCGCTTTCAGTAATATTACATACCTGGCTTTTTTTTCTGGGATACCAAAGTTTTGTTTCGTCTTCTCCATTCATAAAAAACTAAAGGATTAAAGTCTTGATTGGCTTTCCTACAATTGCCAATTTCCAGTAAACCCTTCGCTTGCTCCTTTCATTGGTAGCCCTACTTGTCCTGTCAGTGTTACTCTCCACGAATCTTCCTATGTTAAGGCTTGATAAGGTTCTACATATATATTACTATCGTTTGTGTATCTATTTTTTTTTCCCCTACCTTTTTCTGGCTAAGCATTCTTGGAAATATTGGATAGGATTTCTTCCATTTGTATCCAGCCGTACTATATGAAGAAGATGGCTAAAAATGATATGCACAAAATCGGTTCGTGCTTAATTTTCATGTGCAACAAATTAATTTATTTTGTATTTAATTTAAAATAGAAATTTTATTGTCTTCTCTTAAATTATTATGTTGAATTTCCTACCATTTTTACTGATTCAAACTAGATGTTTAAATCTCTTTGATTTTTAGCTAGTTTGTTGTGAAAATTATTGAGGAATACCACAATCTTAATCCTTTAGTTGTATATGTCCTAAACATTTCAATACATTTTTTTTTTTTTTTCGAGGGTGGGATCTTTTAGGAGATTTACTTTTAGGGGGTGTCTTGAACCTCCATCGTTCAGATGGTAATCTCTTCAGGTGCTACTAAAGCCGTGGAGTTCGGCATCAATGGAAATCTATTATAGAGTTTTAAGTTGCTATTTATTAAAATTAAGCAAGTTAGAAACAATTATGAAGTTGTTAAAAGTAAATAAATGATAAAGCTTAAAATTTACCCACATTATTTGATGATTTCATGATTATTGATAGGATTATAAGAACTTTCTTTTAACGATGCCTTAACAAATTCTGAAAGATGTGAGTCAGAAAATCAAGTCATGTCTTTTAATTAGGAATTTTCATACTTGATCTTTAGAGTATAGAAAACTCCATTAATCCTTTATATATATATGTGTATTAAGGATCAAATGTAATGTTTTTTCTTCTTATAATAATTACGTATGCCTTTTTTTTTTCTTTCCCTTAATTAGCTAGATCTAAGCTAGAGACTATTTGCCCTATGCTTTTAAGATCAAAGATTGATGACTATTTTCCTCACTATTAGAAATGTGTGTTTTATATTGGTAGTATGAAGATTGACTTTTGATCTAATAAGTGATGAGATTTTCTCCTCCTATTGTCTTAAAGTTTTGGGATGTGTCTTCAAACTCTAAGACTAATGACCTTAGATCATATATTCAACACTTCATACGAAATAATATATATGCATGAATGATAAATTTTGATATTTGCTTTGTACAACTATATTTTCGTACACTGATGCTTTTGTTGCTGCAATTTTAGCTGTGACCGTTAGAAACGCAACAGATGCTTTGGCCACTCTTCGGGTGCAGAAGTTCGATCTCATTGTTACAGATCTACACATGCCTGAAATGAATGGTTTAGAATTGCAAAAGCGAGTCAAAGAAGAATTCAAACTCCCTGTGATTGGTAAGTGCAGTTCTCTACCAATGATCTCCTCCAGCTTTTGTGAAACACTAGCAACTTTGAATCTCTAAGTTTTGAAATTTCCTTTTGCAATTTAATGTAGTGATGTCCGCGGATGACGAAAAGAGTGTCATAATAAAGAGTTTGCATCGTGGAGCTGTTTTCTATATGGTTAAGCCAGTAAGCCTGGATGATCTCAGACATGTCTGGCAGTATGCCATTTTAGCCAAAAAGGATAAATCCGTTGTTATAAAGGAAATAATAAGCATTCGAGGACAATCATCGAATATGAAAATATCTTACGAGGATATAAGTTCTACATCATCATCATCCGTGAATGGAGAAAAGCGCGGTAAAATGGATTCCAAGAGAAAGGCACCAAAATTGGTCTATGAAGATGAGGATGAAGATAGCTCGGTGGCGCCTAAAAAGGCAAAGGTTGTTTGGACGACTTCACTTCACAATCGATTCTTGCAAGCCATAAGACATTTAACCTTGGAAAGTAAGAATCTCTTGCCAATAATTCAATGTCTTTCCCTCTTCGTGTATGCCTTGTCTGATTTGCAGTCTCCAATAACATTTGCATTGTCGTTGTAATTTTAATTCTATCAGAGGCTGTCCCAAAGAGGATTCTCGAGTTCATGAATGTGCCAGGCTTAACTAGAGAAAATGTCGCAAGTCATTTGCAGGTTTGGTTTTATTTGATTCTTCGCTTCAACCTGCTTATAATTTCTCTAGTTCTCTTTATCGATCTGTTATATTAGATTCCATGCAGGCAGAAACTACTAAAGGTTTTGCTATTATGCTTTAGGATTTTGCGACATAAACAAGGCTAAGCAACGTCCACGTTCAGCCAATGCTTTTAGTCATCAATTTGTAGCCAATGCTTGCTTTCAAACTCCACCATTCTTATTTCTTATGACTACATTTAAAGCAAGATCACAACTTCATTTGTCACACTAAAACATGTAAACTGTAAGGAAGAGATGTATGGAGTCATGAAGAACTGATTGAATGAAAAGGATTACATATTGAGCCTGATATGAAGAATTGATTATTTTAATTTACATAACTAGTATTGAACCCCCAAGCTAATTGTTGGGAGCCCTTGTTAGCTTACTATTGAACTAGTAGGCCTTGTGACAACATGCTATTTAAGAAATCACACTATGATTCCTTTTTAGTTGGTTGTTTGGTTTCAAGACCTCGATTTTGATCTTGATTGATTTTTGAATTTAATTTTAGGTTTATTCAAAATTTGATAGTTATGTTGTTCTTTCCCTTGAATAAATAAGAAAAATTAAAATAAAGTTACTACTACGCCATAATGTTGGTTATGGTTCATCCAACTATTAACTTTGATGGCTTATATCCGAATTATTTTTAAAGAAAATGAAAAGTTTGTAGTCTTTTCTTACTTTTCTATTTGGCTGATTTTATTGAATTTTTATAAGAATCTAATGATCAACATGGGTCTCAAATATATAGTAATTTTGAATTTGGATTTTAAATATACGAAATTAAGATCGTAATGATAAAAAGTGTGAATACTTTTCTCTATGTCTCTCTTATATGTATGTCTCATTATCACAAGAGGCATAAAAAAAAAATAAAAAATAAAAAAAATCTTTCAATTATGGATCATGTCTTCCTTTAGGGTTAGATGGAAACATTCTCGAATTGGCAGTCTGTTGCTTTGGCTTTTATCATTCCTTCGCAATGCTACGTATGTGAATTTTGCAGAAGTATCGTATATTCTTAAAGCGAGTTGCGGATAAAGGTTCTCTCAGCTCAAGGGGCCTTTCTGATAGATCCCTGAGATCAAGTTTCGCATCTGGCCTTCCGTCATTCGTGACGCGAAACACTCAAGCAGAGTATCCGCGATTGCCACAACAGCAGCAGACAAGAACATCAATGTTTCAATCAGGACTAGGAATTGCTACATGGGACTTGAATACTCCACTCGTCGGGCCTCGCCCTTTTCCTCCGAAGGCAACCTCAAGTGTGGGGTCTTTGCCTCAACCCGGATACGGACAATTGTTTAGTGCTCCCAACAAGGAAGCCTCCAGTTCCAGCCTCGTGCCTCAGTTAGGAAATGAGCGTTGGCACCCCTTGAGGAGTCAAGCTAATCTTCAGCAGCCGCTGTTTAACAACAGAAGCCTTCTTCATTGGGAAAATCGCTTAGCTTCTGAACCAAACAGTCTTGGATCAAGTTTTCCATCACAAGGAAATATGCCAGACGGCACCAGGAACGCTACGAATGGCTTTATGAAAGGTATAAATTCAGTTCAAGCGTACCCACAAAAAGCTCGACCAATTGGAGTTCGCAATCCTGATTATGTTTCAGGCACTGAGAACATGTGGCCTCTCAATAGTTGCAATCCAGCTTCAAATACTAGGTCTACCAACGGTAAGTATGCTGGAATCGAGATGAATAGTGGAGGAAAGGTAGTTGTTAACGGCCATTCTGGATTCAGTGGCGGAGTGGAAAATGACCTTAACAACGGTCATGGCTTGATGAACGGACACAATGCAAATATGACTGTCGCACCTTTGGTGAATTTGAGTTCTGGTTATATGGCTCGAGGAGGGTCTTCTTCTTCTGGGTTTGAGAGTGCAAACCAGTGGGCACCGGTGTTAAATACTGCCAACCAGCAAGAAAATGCTGTGACGGTCCAACCACGGCTACAGAAACAATACGGAGGAGAAAATGATTGTGCTTCTGAGTATGCTGTGCAACAATTAGGGGAAGATGATCTCATTGATCTTTTCTTGGAGCAAAACCGCAACCCAGCTCTTGAGCACCGTGTAATTCAGAAAATCATATTTATTTTTATTAGGGAATTTCGTTTAAATTTGATTTCTTTGCATGCTCATAGGCTTGGTGGGTAAAAAGCACTCACTTTTCTGATATATCTGAAAACAACAGGTGGCCGAAGTGAATCCTCTTGTCAATGAATTCCAAAATTCTGAGCTTTATGGTTCATCTTGTTTTGAAGATAATGAGCCCCTAGGTGAGCCATTCTTTGCCAAGGTATGTTTAATGCTTATTCCTGTTACGCACTCTTTTTTTCTTTGTTATTTTTAATAGTTTCCTCTTCAGTCCATTTGCAACAGTTTTATTTTTATTTTTATTTTATTTGTGAAGTGAACTCCTCAATAACTATTTTCTAGTTAATAACTTCATATTTTCTGTCATTATTTCCCAACAAATCATACTTACCTAAAGTAGGAATAATATATTATTACCCAAACAATTATCATCCTTTCCATCCCAAACAATGGTCATCTTGCAGAAGGTCACTCTTGGTGCCAAATGTGCTGTCACAGACTGCAGCATAAGGGTGGTGAACAACCCTGACCAACCCAACTAGGCAACTTTAGCTTTTTCATTCATCTTCAGGTATTTTGTTAGACTTTAGAACAAGATAAAAAGTAAGAGAAGAAAATGGTTTCCAGGAGTTTTATAATTCACCTCCGAATGTTGTTGCGTCTAAATAAGATGGTTAGTTTAAGAGTTTCTTGTTGAATTAACTCTTGAAGAATTCAAGGCCGATATGATGGAATTGTAATATATAATGCTACAAAAGAAAACAAAATTAAGAGTATACATGTAATTTCACATGCTATAAATTAGAGGGCCTGAGAGTGCATAGAAAGATTTGGGTGAGTGCTAGGTGTACTTAGAAACATCCAAACAAAATCAAAAGAGAAGAGAGACTGCCCCAAAAGTAGACTTAGGAAATCTTTTTGGATCGATCGAGCAATCAATACGGCTCTATAACATTTGAAAAGCTCGACTATGACACAAGATATGAAAGGTCGGTCATGGAAAGTCTGGAATTTCCTAAACATTGATACACACTTTGTGCCTTGTGATAACACATTTGTTGTAATATATACAGCACGAAAACGGTCGAAGACTCGTGGACTCCGATGAGCTTTATGGCATGTATCAGGTGGAGAATACCTCCTCAGAAAATCATCCCTTTATCAATCAGGCATGGTCATGAAAGGCTTTATTTTCTTTCTAGCGAGAAAAGTACGATTCTTTTTCTACAGTGACTAAATCTTTTAAAATTTTCCAATCAAAATTCGGTATATAATTTTTTTTTGAAGGGATGGGAAGAGGAATTTATGGATTCGTCAATCTTCGGCCACAGCCAACTTCTGATGGAAAGAGAAGCTGGTGAGGATTTAAATCCAGCAGGGGAGAACCTTTTTTATCTCAGTTGATTGGATATAGGTTGTACATTTATAACGTAGTGGTTATACAGAGAACTTGGCTGCAGAGTGAAAACCGGGTCAGGACCAGAATTTAGGTGCAGAGAAACTCTTAATCCTAGTTGACTGGATTAGTTTATGGTTTTGACTTAATCTCATTTAGAAATGACTTGCATGGACTCTTTACAGTTTGTTGCAGCAGTAATAACTCTTACCACATGTTTGGCAGTTGTTTTTCTGTGGGAAACTCGACATTTAGCTTGCAACAGGGGTTTGTATGCTCTTTGGACGTTAATCTTATTTGTATTACAACCAACATCTCTTGTGGAATAGCTTCTTTTGTAAAGATGAGAAGTATCTTCAATTCAACCACATTTATTACTAGAATGAAAAAAAAAAGAAGTAAATAAAAATCTTCAAGTAAATGAGAAAAGGATTAATATGACCTTTAAACGTTCTTAGTAATTGAACCAAATCAAGAATAAGCTGTTAATTTATAAAAGTGAAATGTTTCATTTCTTTCATACTAATTCCAAATAATCAGATCACTTAAAAGAGAATAAAAGATTATGTAATCAATTGTATATCTCATTATCTCAAGTAAAGACCAAATTAAAGAGTTCCATACCTGATTATTATAGTCTTGATGCTAGGTTTGATTTCTTAACTATGTTATTTGTTTATGTAAGGACCTTAAGCATTACCACTTAATCCAAAGCTTAATATGATAAACAAGACACATTCTTTATTCCTTAATAATGACCCAACAACAAAGCTCATGGGCTTGCACCAACAGTTTGAAGGGAAAAAGAAAAAGTAAAAAGCCAAAAAAAAAAAAAAAAGCAAGACAAATGGATTGTGCAAACCTCGAGATTTCCAATTGGCTATTCACGAGGCAAAGTTAATAAGTTTACCAAATGCATAAGAAAATATGCTATCATTGTTTTCTTTTTATTTGTGTGTATGTCCAAATCTGTTGCAACGTTACACATAGATTAAGTGATTTAAGACCAAATCCATACCACACGGTACCATATATAGAAAGGTACATGACATACAAACAAATTTTGTTTTCAGAGAAAGTAGAATATAAGACAAGTAATATCCTATTCAAATTAAAGTTACTTTTAGTTTACAAAAATAAAAAACGGGCATAGTAACATTTGTTAGCTTAATAATAAGATTGTAGAGTCTAGAACTTCTTGGTTTAGGTTCGACAATAGGTAATTGAGTTTTGGTGTGTGTCTGAAAAAAAAAAACGTAAAACCCTTTTTCTTTTAAGGATTGGTCACCAATTCAATCGAGGTGTTGATTTACAAAGAAGATAAAAGATAGAGTGTTTAACGAAATGCTGCTGTATTTGAAACCTAGGCCTGTATATGGTAAGCCAGGACCTGTTGTGGAAAAAATAAAAAATAAAAAACCCGTTGTGGAGAGTAGGTGAGAAACTCTCAATCTCGTGGGCTAATCTTTCCATCTCAGAACATTTCCTTTCTGATTTCCGAAACTTGAAAGCAATACTAGCCGTTGGAAAATCTCTCCAAGCTATCTAATTTTACAATACAAATACTGCCATTCTCTTATCTAGACAAAGATCAGCAAAATCTCCATTAGATTTTCTTCTAGGGGAGAAGAAGATTGAGAGAATTTTTGGTGCGATATTGTGCTTAGATTCTTTGTAAGAACATGATCCCCGGTCGTTGCGCAGCTTGCAAGTATTTGAGAAGAAGATGCCCTTCAGATTGCGTTTTCTCTCCTTATTTCCCTCCCAACGATCCTCAAAGATTTGCATTCGTTCACAAAATCTATGGCGCCAGCAACGTGGCGAAGATGCTTCTGGTAATCTTTAAGCATTCACTTTGATGAACTACATTGATGTGGAAAAGAAGTTGTATTATGACCACTGTAACAGCACTTTGTTAGATTTTTCCCTCAGAAACCAACTTTTGTAACTATTTTATTATGATATCCCTTGATTTCCTGCTACTTTCAGCAAGTCCCACCTCCTCTACGGGCTCAGGCAGCGGATACGTTGTATTTCGAGGCAAAATGTCGAATGCAAGACCAGGTTTACGGCTGCGTTGGAATAATTTCTCAGTTATATCAACAGCTTCACAGAGCAGAAGGCGAGCTGGCGAGAACCCGAGCTGAGATTGCCTTCCTCAATTGTGAACCGCAAGAAGCCCAGGTTCAGGCTATTGAAGCCAATTCCAACTTCATCTCTTTACTCCCGGCGGAACAAATCACTCCATCTGGCCCCTCCTCCACTTACTGTCCTCCTTTCCCTCAAAGCTCTTGGTTCGATTAGCATCTTCTCAAAAGCCGAGTAACACGACGCAGACATAAAGCTTCGTCTTTACAAGAAGCATGGAGCCCCTCAATGACTTTTCTTTGCTTTATTTTCTACATTTCTTGCAGTCTTTTTTCTTTCTTTTTGTAAATTTTTTCATTCATTTAATTAGATTGTCTTATAAGATCAAAAGTTCAAATTAAAAATTAACTTTAAAAATTAAAAATCATATATTTTTTTTTATTTAAGCTTCACAACAAACAACTACCTTGAATCTTCTACATTAATTCCTAGCTTTTGGATTTGATATTTGAATCTTCTAACAATCGGCTATATGGGATGAATTAGCTGGAAAATATGAAGAAAAAAAATCTATTAAATTAAAGGCATTGACATTTAGTTACGATTGTTTTCTAAAATAATCAAAAAATTGTCATCTAATAGCCAACAAACCAGTCCAATCTCAATGTACGGGCCTCTGAGCCCAGCTCCAAATTCATCTTCCGGTGGTCAGGACCCACCTAGTAATCAACGAAGATATTTTCCGCAACAGGGTGCCTCAAAAGGACAAACGTAACCTACGTCGGAGGGTGCCAACATTTTCTGGGACGCGTGGCTTGCTGCTAGTGGTAGTTATGCTTTAGTTTAAAACTGTTGTGACGGGACTTATCCGTGTGGGAAATTTTCCCCGATAACGCCGTTTGCATGCGCACCCTTGTAATTGAGGAATTCGTGTTATTGTATCGAACATTTCGGAATTCATTTTTCTGACCACTTGTCTAAATTCCTTGGTTCATTAAATTTGAGCTTTTATCCGAGGTGTTTTGGCGAGCTACTTACACGTAGTTTACTTAGCCACCCCGAATATTTATCATTTTTCACTAATTTCGTGAAGAGTTTACACCTTTTACGAGATTCTGAGTAGTCCAAAGATGAATTCTCAGCATGGCAAAACTTCTCATATACTTTTAAGATTTGTGTTTTTTTTTTTTTTTGGTTGATTGGTCGATTATGAATAGTGATCAATTGTCCTTAATGGATGTGATAATTTTTTGAGCTGACTAATTTGTTTTCTAAATGCCATAAGTTATCGCTAAGATGGGCTAAAAAGCATGATCGAATATCTTCAAACCATCTTTTTATTTTTCTTCTCTTTTGCTCAGCATAAGGTTATGATTTTGTAAAAAAAGATGTCCATAACTTTTATAGGAAGTTTATCAACTACAGAAATATGCTACAAAATTCATGAATTCACTTTCATATCACTTGAATTCATTTGCTTGAGTTTAAATCTCAAAAAGTAATTTGTAAATCCATCCTTAAGTTAAAGAAAAGTTTTCTCATTATATAAATTTTCCTATTAGTTGTGATCTTGATATCATTGAGTTCTTTGTACATAGTTGTTGGAATTTGATGAAATCTAAAACTTTAAATAAATCTATCTTTTACATAAAAATAATATTTAATGAATCTAAAAATATGATAAATACGATATATTTAACTAGAAATAAATAAGTCCACAATTTAAATGAGATAAGCTATTTTTTCCTTTCTAGGAACACGTCTTATCATTTTATTTTTGCTATTACCTATCAAATTATTATGTACAAGTGTCTTTTTTGCTATAATTAGTTTTTTCAGTTGCCGATTGGTTCAAAATCACTTGTGAAAAATATAAGCCATGCATATAATTAATTATTTCTTTTTTATTTAAGCATAGCATGCTAACCACTTTGCCAAAAAAGATTGTGATTTGGCACAATAATTTTCTTTTGGTGAGATTTATATATATTGAGATAATACTGCATATTATTTATTTTGATAGGGAAAATAAAATTATATTTCTTTCATTGTAAAATTACAAAAATAGATCAATAAGCATTTAGATTAGTGATGATAAGTGTTGTTTGTTTTTTTTTTTAAATTTTAAATTTTTATTATTTTTTTATTACAACTCATTTACGCAAGAGATTATGATTATTAAAAACAAAACCAATGAGTAAAGTAGCAAAATAGTAAAAGAGTATGGCTGGAGTCAACCGTTTGGGCCGCGCATCCTTTTGAAAATATCCAAAACTACGGGGTCTTTTCTACAACATTGTAACGTTGTTATCCTTTATATGATCCTGCACGTGCTCAGCGTTTAGGTCAATTGTGAAAATTATCGAGAACTCTGCTTAGGGTTCCGAAGAACAAATCTCAAATTCTTTTCACTCTTTCTCAATCGCTGTCTTCGAAAGGTAAACAACTAGTTTTGAGTTTTTCCATTTCTTGTTTGCGATGTCTCATCGTTCTGTTTGGTTCCTGAGAAACTTGGAGAGAAGGGAGGAAATTTTTAGATCTGGTAGTCCGGTACCTTGCGGACTTGCGTTTGTAGAGGCTTTACGTTTTCCTTTCTTTTCCTAGGGTTTATCGGGAATCAAACGGATTGTTTAGCTGTCTGATCCAGGGGTTTGTGGGTTATCCTACGGTAGATCTTGATTGTTCTCTGACTTGATATGTTTTATGGCTTAGGTTATTTAACACTGATTTCATCTTAATTAGTTGGAACATATTTTTTGGGAATAATTTTTTGCGGTACGTGTAGTGTACTAGAAGATATTTGTGCCGGTTGCTGTTTTGAGTGTTATTGTTATTTTTTGTTTTTGTTTTTGTTTTTTTGTTTTTTCATTGGTGAATTGGAGTGTGCTTTTCTTGCGTCCACTTTATTTAGATGTTTCTATTGAATACTAATGCTAAACCCTAATACTAATGGCCAATGCAGTTTCTCTTTAAGATTATTCTGGAAATGGTTGTTAGATATTGATGGCATTACTGGAATAGTGGTTGGGGTTTTCTGTGTATCCCATTGGAAATAACTTGTAATCTTCTTATCTTTCCGGATTTGCTAATAGATGCGTGGTGATCCAAAAGTTGGTTTTCATTGCCTTTGGAGTTAATTTTCCTCAATAAAAGAGTCCCCAGAAAGAAGCCATGCCTGTAATCCCAGACACACTGGTTTTGGTGTATAAGTATTATTCAATCTAAATACCTTTTTTCGACTGCTTAAAGGTGGGAAGTAACCCTAAATGCAGTAAGTTGGATATTTTGGTCTCATTTGAGGAAGCCTGTACAAGGTGGAGGATTTTGTGAATTGCTAGCTGGATGTACAGGGTTTTTCCGTTGAGTCATGAGTTATTAGAAGCTTGATCTGTAAAAGTTATGTGCAATTTTGACTAGCATTTTTTAGTCTTACTGGCTTTCGTTCCTTGTTAATTTTTCTTTTCTTTCAGAAAAGAACCATATCTGCTCCCAAGTTTCTATATGTTGTAATTATTGGCGGCATCCTGTTGAGTAATTTATATATAAGTTGGCTTGCGTTTATTGTATGGACAGTATTACTTGGATTGTTATGCTGTCTTTATGCTTATTTTTGTTTAGCTGCTCCAATTGCAGCTGCTTGTCCAAACTTTACTTCTTTCAGTGTCCAACATATATATAAAGATATGACATTACCTTTTAGTGGTGCAGGAAAAATGAGGCCCATCTTCTGTGGAAATTTTGAGTATGATGCACGGCCATCTGATCTGGAACGGCTTTTCAGTAGATACGGAAAGGTTGAGAGAGTGGATATGAAGTCTGGTAAGATCTCAAAACACTGTCTCTTGAAATTATCTTTTGTTTTCAATTAATCTGCACTGTCTCTCGGTTCTGGTTCCTTTAATCTGCTAATCTGCTAATCATATGACTTTGGCATTTGAGCCTTGGACACTGAGCTCTTAAAAGGGTCAGGATTTTAATTTTTGAAATTTGCATTAGATTTTTAGTAAATGATTGGCGTTTTGGTGTTGGACTTCAAGAGCTTTCTCTTGGGGAGCTTTGAGTGGTTGGAAATTGCGAGGAGGCAAATTTCATGCTATCAGTGATAAGGAACAACATAAAATGAAATCGCCCACTGAACACATGGAGGAAAGAGCGAGGAAATGTGGTGTGAGTCAAGAAAGCATGGAGGATGAAAGTAATTTTAAGGGAGTTAAGTAGTGGGTAATTGCTTTTAATTGTATGTACTGGGGCACTACACAATTTGACTCACTGTAAGGTAATCACTTGAGCTTCATGCAATCGTAGGCTTTGACTTATCTGAGAAAAAATTGCTTGATTATCTGTTTTAACGTTTAATTAATGGACACAACCGATTGAACTTTAGACTTACTTTTGTATGCTTGTTGTCTGCGCTGTATTTGATGCGTAAAAGAAAAGGAATAAACTAAGCAGTCATGTAAACGTTGCCAGCACCCTTCTCAGTAAGGTATGTCCTGCACTGGTATAGCAGCTCAGTTGGAGCAAACCCATCAATGAAGGTGGCTGCTTCCTATTGCTATGACAGCTCAGCAGTATGAGTGTAATATCAGTCAGAACACGGGATTCAGCAGCTACTTTCTTCCTTTGTTGAGTTGTAGTGGGGGTTCAGGATATCTTTAAGAAAACATGTTTTGTTTGAGATATCAACCCCCATATTCAAAATTTTCTTTGGCGCAGGATTATCATGGCATGTCCCCATTCTTCCTGGCTAATGGTGGGCTCTTCAGAATTCTGTTCTCTGCCTGTGACGAGCTCTCTCTTCCTTTTTTTTTTAAGAAGAGTCACTCTGATCCTCAATGGACTACCATCCCACGTTTCCCTCAGTCTCAATTGCCCTCCATACCTCATGATTTTTGTCCAGCCTTCAATTTCAGACATGTTTCAAGGTTGAAACATTGCCGACCTCACAGCAGAGGCAGCAGAATAGATCGAGAAGGCACTCTTTTCATTGACCCACCATGAGACATCCACTTTGGAATGTTGTTCCTTGATACCACTTAATTCATCACACAAGGTCTGTTACTAATTTTGCTGGTCACTTAGTTTAAAGAATTCACGGAGGTTACCAACATCTTTTATTTGAGGTTAGATTTTTAGAGGATTTTAATATTGCCAAAGGGAGAAGTTTCATCATGTCCAAGAATCCTTAAACAGGGGGATTCTTTCTTGATATTATTTTCTTATAGATATCTTAATTTATGGTTCTTGTTATTTCCGCTTTCTGGTTTTAGGATTCGCTTTTGTTTATATGGAGGATGAGCGAGATGCTGAGGATGCCATTCGGAGACTTGATCGAACAGAATTTGGTCGAAAGGGCCGTAGGCTTCGTGTTGAATGGACAAAAGTATAATCTTGATTGTGTAAATTACCTTTTTCTCTTATGGTTAATTTAATTTGGTGTATCTTAGCTATTTGCACCTTTATATCTTTGTTGCAGCATGAACGCGGCATTAGAAGGCCTGGAAGTTCCAGAAGATCTTCATCTAATATGAAACCATCAAAGACCCTGTTTGTTATTAATTTTGATACACATCATACTAGGACAAGGGACTTGGAGAGGCACTTTGAACCATATGGAAAGATAGTGAGTGTCAGGATTAGAAGAAACTTTGCTTTTGTGCAGTATGAATCACAGGATGACGCTACTAGAGCATTGGATGCTACAAACATGAGGTATAACTTTGTCTTACTCTTCTTAGTGAAGTTAGTAGTGTTAAATCCTGCCTTTGGTGTTTGTTACTGGGGCATCTCTTTGGGTGGTGAATGGGTGTTTTGGAATGTTTTAGATTGAGGTTTTAATTGAACATGTTATCAAATGCTTTAAGGCAAATGTCTTCAACTTGTTATTGTAGTGATAATGATGTCCTGAGTTTGATACATGCAGCAAGTTGTTGGATCGGGTTATTTCAGTGGAGTATGCTGTTCGGGATGATGACGATGAAAGGAGAAATGGATATAGCCCTGATAAAGGTCGTGATAGGTCATTGGATAGAGGCCGTGACAGAAGGCGATCTCCAAGCCCCTATCGAAGAGAGAGGGGTAGCCCTGATTATGGTCGTGGATCAAGTCCCTATAGGAAAGAGAGAGGCAGCCCTGATTATGGCCGTGGAGGCAGTCCAAGCCCCTACCGTAGGGAGAGGGCTAGCCCTGACTATGGTGGTGCACGTAGTCGTAGTCGTAGTCCTTATCGGAGAGAGAGAGTTGGTTCTGACCATCGCCATGGTTCTAGCCATAGTCCACACCAAACGGAAAGGGTGAGTGCTGACAAAGCTCACGTACCCAGTCGAAGTCCTCTAGCAAGAGAGAGGGCAAGCCCTGACAATGGTCATGGCCCTAGCCGCAGTCCTTATGGTAGAAAGAGGGCAAGCCATGATGCAAGTCCTGATCGCAGCTGCAGTCCTTATGAGAGAGAGAGGAGGAGTCCTGAAAATGGTCGTGGTCCCAGCCATGGTACTTATGGACGAGCGAAGGGTAGTCCTGACAATGATCGAGAGCTTAGTCCCATACCCGAACCCAGGGAGGACAGCCCCAATTTTGGTGGTGGTCCAGAGACCCCTGTTCATGAGAGATCTCGCAGGTTTGCTGTAGTATAGTGTGATTAATTTGTGTCTATCCAGTTGTCTTCACGTTACAGTAAGTACTTGTGTTTTTATTGTTCTTATTTATGTATATTTTGATAATGCAGTAGATCACCCCCGGCAGAGGAATAATCTCGATCTTGTTATCCAGAGAACTCCAATGGCTGTTCCGATTTGTATCGGTGACATAAGTCATTCCAAATTTGTTCCAATTTGGCCTTTTCATTGACGATCACCGCAGAGTTGGTGTTGTGGCGCACTGATCCTGCTTCTCAACTTGTTATTTAGGACCTAGTTGTTATTTCGTAGTTATTGTTTTCTGTTTAATATTCGACGGATTACTGTTGGTTTGGGACAAGAATCCTGTATACAAAACCGCCGATTATGTTGGCCTTGATTCTACTCTATTACTGTTTTCTACTTAGAAGTAGAATAATAGTCTTTCTCTGAATGAAACCAGTGGTTATGTATCTTTAATTTTCGAGTCTCTTATAGGAATTAATTCGTCTGCCTTTTAGGCACGTGGATCTTGGATTTTTCTTGTTGGTAGTACGGACTGGTTTCTATTTTTGCCTCGGCGCCCCTATCTTAAACATGGGTTACTAAGGACAGAAACTAGTAAACAAGAATTGACAAACTAGTTGAAAACATCACTAATTGTGTGGTGTCAATATTTGTGTTTACGGTAGAGGCTTTGAAGAAATAATACACATCTTTGTTGTGGAGATTTTAATTCATTAAGCATGTCTAAGTCACTTCCCCCCCAACCCCAAAAAAAAAAGAAAAAAATATTACAATATATTCATGTGCAAGACGAACTATATGTTAAAGTTATGGTACTTCTTTACAACTATTTTTGGAATTACAAACGATTCTGCTACTGGAGACAAACCTTCTATCAATAATACTGGATTTGTTTGGAAATTGTAGCAGTACGCAGAACTTGGCATCTCTCTCGAGGCCCAGGATGGCAAAGCGACAATGAGATCTTCAAGTTGTAAGTTGTCTGCATGCAACCTACGAAGTTTAGGTCTACACGAGTACCGCTTTCGCTAAGGCCCTTGTAGGTAGGTAGTGGGCTTATTGTGGGTTCTGTTCCCCTTAAACTCTAGCATTGATTTCTTGTGGGGTAAACAACCAGAGACCTCATCCATGAGTAGCATATGGAAACCCTTTGGAGATCTACCTAAAGTTTCTTGCATTGATTTGATCAACGTTGAATGTGGCCCAAACTTTACCATAAAGCACAAAGGCCGGCTTTTGGATAATTACCTTCAATCTAGTAGCTCTTCAGTCAAAATTTGCTGCCTTTCATTGCTTTTTGACTGGGAACTAAAGGAGGTGAGCGTGCTAAAGACTATCAATTTTTGCAACTAGCTACTCCACTCCGACCACTCAAATCTTATGCGTAGTTCCTTTTTTGACTAAGCTGAAGACATCACATCGCATTGTCAAACGGAGACTCCGTAGTGGCATTTCCACTTCTATCTTTCGGCATTCTAGAAGCGGACTCGTAAAAGAAGGTTCAGAGTATAGGGAAGAACACGTTAAGGGTTGGCTCCATTTGAGACGTTGGGTGCTTCCAGACCGAGTTACTCCAATATGCTTGGTGGCTGGGCATGCTTTCTTTCCGAGATGTTGAAAACAGTTTGTTCGGTGATTGTGAGTCCATAAAATCTAATTTCCCCCGTTCTCAATCGGACCCATCTTCTACTATCATTTTCCACTCGATAGGGTTTGAGTCAACAGCGTTTACTTCACGTGCCAATGACCCTGCCTGACGCCATAGTTGTGTAGATACAACTTCACGTCGGCCCAATGAGGGTTGGATCTAGACACTTCATAAGAAGTCTCCTTTGTTACTTAGTCCGTTTAATACGCAGTTTCTGTCGAAATTATTGCCAAAGTCTTGGCATGACAATAATTTAATAGGCGAGCTTGCTTGAATTCCATCACATTGAAAATCAAAACACGGCATCGATTTTCTTAAACAAAACATAGCCGTTGTTTTTTGATTCAGCGTAATCTTTTGACGAGGTCTATTACCTCCAATTAGACAGCACTGGAGTTCTGATCTTAGAACCAAACAACAATTTTCGTCAAAGTGAAAATTACTGCCTTAAATGAAAAAGTTCTCATAAGAGTCTCGTGTTGAGTTTGGCTCAAAACCATGGCACCGTACTCGGATAATTGGAAAATGCACACAAGATTTGAATTGAATGCTTGCTTGTGTTAATCTATTTTTAATCATACATTATTTTTTTTTCGGATTTTTGCATG
Organism: Casuarina cunninghamiana; assembly: GCA_028551485.1. Classification (NCBI taxonomy): domain Eukaryota; kingdom Viridiplantae; phylum Streptophyta; class Magnoliopsida; order Fagales; family Casuarinaceae; genus Casuarina; species Casuarina cunninghamiana. The sequence continues at coordinate 19,805,495 of CM052364.1, forward strand.
ATTAGATTAATGATGTTATGGGCTTGTTTTCATGTCAGCTTCTGCTCAGTTGCATAGAGTTTTTTTCCTGATACCTCAGACGTCGTCACTGCCCTAGCATTGTCCAAGCACAGCCCAAAAACATAAGCTTCTCTCAGTCACCAATTCATGAGCCGCACTGCCACACCTCCGACGAAATCGATTTGCCGTTTGAAGGTGCCAACATTCTTCTCCAGAAGCAGCTCAGTCACCTTGGCTCTCACATGCAGCAGCATTCAACAACCTTGACTGGAGACCCAAAATATCACGTATACTATTGCTCCGGTTGAAGCCAACTTATCATGATGCACTAGTGCTACAGAATGCAACTTTGCTCTTGTTCACTTTAACTTAGGTTCAAATCCATGAAAAATTCATGCATTGTTGAAATTCTTTGCTAGTCCTTTATTGTTACTATAGCGATTTGTTATGTTCTTATATATGTTTTCTAACATAATATTAAAGCTATATTTGATGAAAGGTTAGAATTTTATGATGTTTTTTATCATAATATTAGAATTCAACTTTAAAGTGAGATATCTTTTTCAATTAAGTATTAAGATTTTGTAAAAAATTGCTTAAGATGATAAATGTTAAAATTTAATATATTTTTTATATTGTACCCACCTAGTGTCCAAGTCTTAGGTCGCCTTGGCTTATCATTGCGCTAAGGCATCTTGACATGTATTTTTTATATTGTCATATACTAGCTTATTACATTCTTTGTAAAGACCTTTATAACATATACCCAAAAATCTATTGTAAAGATATTTAGTAAATATATTTGGCCTGTGCTTACCAGAAATAAATAAATGAGAAGAAGAGTTATGTGAATTATATAAATATCTGATGGTGCTCCATCTATAGATTATTATTGAATCCTTTTTTTACGGTTACATTCATCAAATACTAAATGGAGGACTTAAATAGAGATTATTTGTTTGGTAAAAGCCTAGCATCTACATGGTACTGGGCAGTTGTGCAATTTTGTTGTCAATCTTTGAGAAATTGTGCAAATTGGAGACTTAAAAAAAGTGCACAGGGAATAAAAGAATAAAGCCAATGGGATCAATACCACTTGAATCGGATCTCTCAGACATAAACTTCCGGACAACCTGGAAAGCAAATAACTACGCGTCATACTTATCTTCAAGATGTCGATTTCGAAAGAAATTTTATCTTAATCCGTGTAAAGATGGTGGAGCTTGAATTTCTCATGTGAAAAGGGATCATGCGGTAATCCATGAACAATACAACGTAAAAAGCAAGATTACCGATAAGGTCTATCTGTCTTAACAGTAGAAGTCGGTCCGAAGACACTTCATAATATTCTACTCTTAACTTTTTACAGGAATCATTCCAACAACACAAAATAACAAAAAGAAAATCACCCGAATCATTCTTTTTCCGTCTCAGCGTGTTGTGAATTCCTTACGGCTATGACCCCGAGAAGCCGAGGTGCTCCCCCGTGGGCTACGGCCTAAAATTTTCCGACCGTTCAAAAGCAACCCGGTAGTGCTAAGACTGGCCCCGCTTGTTGCCCCTGTTTTTCCAGACATTATCTCTTTTCACTGTGAATACCAGATTCATCTCCCATTCTCCGTCCGGGAGCGTGAGTTCGGTTCATCAGCAACAATCAGAGGTTGCACTTCACAGCCTGGAAAACGAGTGGAATAAACATCAGGGAGATACAGGAACGCTTTTTCGGTGCAGATCAGGATATGCATGACATGCTTTCCAGCTCAACAACCCCAATGAAGGCTGCCACGGCCAGGGAGACAGGGAAAGTGATCCAACTCTCTGAAATGCAAATCCACTCGAGAAAAGTGGTTTTGGGTCGCAACAGTTTTTAGGAATCAGATTGCGTCTCTTGTCAATCCCCTTTTCCAGATGTCAATTTGCGCTTCTCGGCCTAGCTACGGAAGTCCTTTACGCCTCGGCTTTTGGTCGAAAAAGACTTCCGCCTTGGCTCGTGGTGCAATAAAAAGGGCCATTACCCCCTTCGAATTTTTTTCTCTTTTTTTTATTCATACTGGAGACAACAATTTGAATTCCAATTATGAACATACAATGATGATCATTTTATTGTAATATACTAATAAATATTCAATTTAAATTTGGAAGAGCTGCAATATAGTAAATCCTGTTTTAGGGAATCACAAGGAGTAAAATAACTAAGTAACATAAAATCTTTTCATTTAAAATTTTTTTTGGAGTTAAATTTTCTTACTGACCTTTTAGCCGAACCCTTGCTCATTACAAGTGTGTCCGTGTTATTGTTAGTTGAACAAGCTCCATGAACTTAACTTTTAAGTTGAAATTGACCTTAGAGAATGGAAAATTCTTTCTCCTAAATTTTAGTTAGTGAACATGCTTCCTTCACTGGAGATCTCTCAAGCGTGTGATAGATTGGTGGCCTTGTATTTCAAGAGCCGAAGTGAGTATGTCTATTTACAAGTCTTATTATACCTGCCAAACGATTGTGGGGACATTTCTTAAATAGTTAACCGTTTATATACGTCGATCAAATGAAGAATTTCACTTCCATTTCTTCTCTCTTCCATGCTTAGATTTTGATCCTTTTTAGCATCAAACTTTAGGTTGAGTAACATATTCATTTATTAGTTAAGATATAATCTATCTACTTTTATTGAAGTAGGAATGAACTCAAGAAAGGAGTGGTTTGATTTGGATTTATTATTTTTACAAATTTTCTTAGGAACTTTTGAGTCTTTGTGTGATAGTCTTTTGTAGATTGATTCAAACTACTTCGTCATTGACAATTAATTGAAATACATATAAGTTTAAATAATCAACAAGAGAAGCAAGTAAGAATACAAACTAAGTGGTTTGGTTCAAGCTTTATCTTGGGAACATGAAGGTGTCACATCTCCATTTGTTCTCTTTCCAATTCTTGCTAAGAAATGGCTTTTCCATGATGATTATCTTTAAGTAGTTGAAACCATTCTTGGGCATCTCCCTTTAAATTTCAAGATGCTAAGATCACCTTGTCTTTTTTTAGGGGTGTTGTGAAACTCAAAGAACTGAGTAGCCCTATTCAACCATCTCCTAGGGTCTTCATTTCCATCAAATTTGAGGAAATCGACCTTCACCATGTGAGGTTGTAGCCCAATCGAGGCATTGATGTCAATGTTGCTTTTGTTTCCTTGCCTTCATTCCTCCCACTCAATGTAAGTAATCTATTGCATTTTATCAGATAGCCCTTTCAATCTTTTATCAACTCGACAACCACTTCTATATGATCTAGTCTATCATCTTCCTTTTTTGGCTTCAATACTAGCTTGTCTCGTTCTGAGTAACAAGCATGGGTTACTGGTCTGCTAACCGGAAAATTATCAAGTTTAAAGGGGAAAACTTCTCCTATGGTGGTGTTTGGGTTGGAATGAGTTATACAACTCTATTGAAGGAGTCTGTAACCTCTAAAAGTCGTCGTGAAGGGGAGATGACAAACTTGATACAAGAACACAAAATTTGCATATCCTTACTTTGTTTACAGACACAGAACATATACTCTGTTTTCATGCCATTATTCTGGCATATGAAGTACGGCTTAGCTACTAGCCAATGGTCTATTAGATGACCCACAAAATAGTGGAACACGCACCCTTCCCATACTTCATTAACCAAACCATGCAGTTTTTCTTGTTTCCATGCTACAAAAGCTTTTTCACATCCTTGTTAAGCTCCTTTATCACACTATTTTGGTTTAGGAGCAAGGAGACCTTATATTAGAGTGGACTTGATGGGTCTTAACCTAGCATAGAGACGTTGCCATCTTGGTAGTTTCCTAAAATCTGTAACATTCTACCTGAAGAACCGGTGAATTTAAGCCTCATTGATTCAATAAGAATGTAAGCTGTAGTTTGTTCAACAAAAACGTGCCAATACGGTGGCATTTTACACCATGTGGAGCATAAAACTTGTTTTTTTTTTTTTTTGGCTTTGTTTTTCTCTACAAAAAGATCATATTGATAAGCATATATTATCCTAAATGTTTATGAAGTATTATAATAAATTAGATTCTTTGTAGTAGTCAAATAAAATGTCAATATAATTCTATTTAGATGTGGAATATTTATGTCAGCTAATGTTATTACATGAAACATTATACCTATGGTTTCAAATATTCATTTTCTTTTGGCACAAATATACTTGGCCTGATATTCAACACATCAACTTCTTACATTTACTTCTTAGTCATCATTGGAAAAATAATTTCATTAACATACTTTGAATGTAGATTCCAATTCTTTATAGTATTATAATTTATCACTACCATTTCATGAATTTAATTTTTTAAATTATTTTATTTAATGACCAATATAAATATGTTTAATTTCTTAGATATCAAATTTTTAATTCTCCTAGTATTAAATTGCATTGAAGAAGTATATTTCGATATGTTTTATTACTTTTCAAGAAGTATCCCCATTTAGTGCAAAAGTAAGGACTTGCTGCATTAAAGTAAAAGTACATGCAATGTTTGAGAATCAGAAGTAAACTTGCCACATTAAAGTAAAAGTATACGCAATGTTGCTATGAAGCTTTTGCTTTTTACAACCCTCATCATCCAACTCACTTCTTTTGTTTTTCATTGTTCAATTCTTCAAGATAGTTCATTACACTTCATAAGCATTTAGTGAACCTAAAATTAAATAATAAATGCTGATTTGATTTTGGTTGTTGTTGACATTAGTTGCACTATTGATCCATTGCATTATTTCATAGGTACTTGCACTATTGTGGTTAGGTATTTCTCTTTTTCATATTAGTTTTGCCCACGTAATTTCTTCTTTACTTTTTTTTTTTTCCAACTTTGAGTAACTTTTGAGTGTAAGATGAACTAGTAACTAGTTGTGAAAGCTAATTTCTAACTAATAATATGTTTATCCAACTCCGAGTACTTAAGAAAGCTCATCCATTATGCTTTCCATTATGGAAACTAGGTAGAACCATAATGGAGGCTCATTCCATTATGTTTAGGACATTGATCCTTTGATAGCATGAAGTACTTTGCAAACAATTATGCCATTATCTTGGCTTCCTATAGTTTTGCTCAAATATCTTGAGTGTAAGATTCTTTTTGTTCTTAGAGAATATGCCTTCAGAGTACTTAATTTCTCTTTCATAGATCCTTGATAGCAAATGATTTTTCAAACATTATCTTCAACTTCTTTATGTCTTGTATGTTACGTCTTACTGAAGACATGCCATTAATAAATAATTCAAAAGCTACCAGTTCCTATCTACCTTAAACATTGTTATAGTGGTTATTGTGGCATCCTTTGAATTTATGTTTGTAATGAATTTATCAAATTTTTGGCACCATAGAATCAAATTAGGTTTCTTTGTATCTCCACAGATTCAGACCTTACTTGTTTGTTACACTCGGTAATGGTGTGTCCCAATTTTTGATAGGTTGTACCGAAATTGAGGTTCTCATCATACCAAATTCTAAGGTCATAGTTTTTCAAACCCATGACAACATATTGCTTACTATTCTTAAGGGATGAGTTCACATTCAACCTTACAGATATTCTAGCTGCAATAAGTTTTTTTTTCAATTTTGCCGTTCTCTCATCCATTTGTATAATATTCTCTTATAAGGTTCTCTAATGTTTGAAATAGGGCTGGCTTATGGGAGCCAACTAGTAAGTCAAGGCTCCCCCATTAGGTCAAAATTAGGGGTCCGCTTATATAAGCTAAACCAATTTCCATATACAACTAGGCATTCAGTTAATCATGCTAACCTAAAATCTACCTTAGCCTATAGGTTTTTGCAAGTACCTTTCTTATTGTCAAACCATAAACTGCTAGTTGGACCAAACCCTAGGCCGTATTGACAAATTCATCAAAAACATCAATTGATGGCCCATATGATGAAAATCAAGTGAATAGGGAGTATTGTTAATACATATCAAACTTGTAGAACTCTTCCGAAGTAATTTATGAACCCTAAAATGACATCACTATCTTCATTAATGGTCGATGCCATTGAAATGTTGGGGACATTTGGAAGATTAGCAATGGGCATGAAAGGCATTGAGCGACCAAACCCCAGGGCTGCCTTACCTTTACACGTCCCTAACTAAGGGATAAAATATCACACATATACCTAAAAGGGTTTCTAACACATCCAAAAAAAAAGTTAAGTTACACCATAATGAGACTTCAATGCATAGTTCGAATCAGAAACAGGAGCACCACCTCTAGATTCTAGAAAGGGAGATAAACAATAGGTGGCATACAAGCACTTTTACCCATCCCTTTATGGTAATGAAGAAATGTTGCTGAGTCATTTTGTGGCGTATAAAAGGGATAACATCTAAATGTTTCTTTTAAGCCTTTGAAGCCTTACTACCCATGGATTGCTTCTTGCTTTTTGCTACTTTGTCTTGTTGTTCTTGAAGTCTTGCTTCTTACACATAAGGACCTTTGGTGTTGTAGATGAAGAAACAAACTCTAATTTAGAGTTCGAGGACAATCGCTATTGCTAAAAATGGAGCAATTACTATGACTACTAATGCCAGAGTGATTACAATCTCATAACCTTAAATCATTAGTGGAATTAACTTTCATTGGTCAAGTTTTTAAATTATCTAATACTTTAGCCATGCGAGTTACAAACTTTTGAGATAAAGCCATGCCTAACTCCTCCATTTCTTTATCAATCTTAACACTCCCTGTAGGTGCTTCAATTTTGTGCCTTGCTTGCGTAGACACATTCTTGATGCTCATTTTCCAATAAATCCAAATACATTGCTGATTTACTTAAAGTTTGGCCAAACTTCTTATTAAATTCATCCCACCCATCAAGGGCCACCCTTGCCATCGCATCAAGGTAATATTGTACCATGTCCTTTGAATTTGAATGAAGACTTTCCTTTTACTTGTAACAAGACTTTCATCAAAGGAGCTTGTTGTTTCTGATCATCTTCCACTTGCTCTTATGTCTCCATTAGATCTTCACTTGAAAACTCAATCGATGGTTGCTCACTCACATTCCTCTTCCTATCCACCTTAGGATAGTCATTCTGTGTTTTCAACTTCTCTTGCCTATGTAATTTCTGTTGTGTTTTATGGCTTAACAAGAAGGGGGTTGAATTTATTAAGCTAAGAACCAGCTACAATTTTTCTGTCTAAAATGATTCTAAGAGTTCATACAATTGACATGGCCTATAATAGGAAAAAAAAAAATAAGCAAACAACACAATGATTTGTCTCAGAACAGTAAATCATACTCATGGGTAAGGAAGCAAATTAACAACAAGTCAATAGATAGATAATTATCAACAATCAGCAAGTTAGCTTTAAGCAAGTAAAAGGAAGAGAAACACCAGATTTACCACGGTGGTTCAACACTCAATCCTTGAGCGCTACGTCCACCTTCTTCTCCTTCAATCCAACCAATTGAAGTCTCCTTTACTCAAACCAGATTAGGAGAAAACGTTCTCCCTAATCCAAGCAATTCCTTTTCAAGGAATTCTCAAGTCTAGTTACAAGATATGATCAAAAAATCATGTACAAATGCAAATCCCTAAATAATATGATAGTTTATAGGATATTGCTAATTAAATGAGCTACTCACGTATGAATAATAAAGTTCAAAGCTCTTATCATAAAATCCCTAAATTATAGCAAATTAGGGTTTTGGATTCCTTACAATGTTTATGTGCAATATATATTTTAAATGTAATTATCATATAAATAAGGTTATACAAGATACACTGGATGATAAAATCAGATAATAAATGGTTTAATCACAATATCACTGTAACCTTGTATTTCACCAAGAGTGAACGAGATTAAGTGATTAATCAGGTGAGCTCAAAGGATGATTCTTCAAAGAAAGAGAACTTCAGATGCTCATAAATTGTCAACCTTTTCTCCAAAGATTAGCTCTTCTTAAATAAAAAAAGTAGAGCTAGGGTTTTAAACATTCAAACCTCAAATGTAGCCTTTTGCCCATTAGAATAGTAAATCACCCTTCAAATAAGCTTCACATCTTCACTCTTAATCACAAATCCGACCGTTTTAACACTAGTCTACTTGAGAATCCTCCCGTTGAGGACTTGATCGCCTGAGCGACGCAGCTTCTCCCTTTCTCTCTTTCCTAATCGCCTTATGCTCATATTTGGGGGGTTAGGGCATCATGACCGTGTGAGTGTCTTAAGAGAAAGGCTGCTTAAATGAAACGGTGAGTTTCATTCAGGTAATACGGACTGATAACAAGTGGGTCAAAAGGTTTCCAACTGACAGGTTGTGAAACTATAAGTGGGCCATGAGCCTATTAATAAGCGGGCCGTGAGCTTTTTAATACGCAGGCCAAGAGCACTTATAATAAGCAGGTTGAGAGCACTTATAATAAGCAGGCTGAGAGCATAAATAATAAGCAGGCCGAGAGCATTTATAATAAGCAGGTCGAGAGCACAAATAATAAGTAGGCCAAGAGCACAAAGAGCATAGGTTCTTGGTAGAACCATAATTTGCTCCAATGACCTCTTAGTAAATTAGTCTTGATTCAACAAGATAGTCAATCACCTTATAGCTTCATCCAAACAAGAGCAAGTATCATTTTTCTCAAATATAATAGACCATTTATTTAAAATCATTTAAATAAGGCTTTTCTCAGGGCATTATATAATGATATTAAATAAGGCATTGCAAGTTGTTCTCTCTTTAATAAAAAGGGGAAAAGGAGCTATGGGTGGCAGTTTGAGGACAAAGGGGGTTGTGAGTGAGATTAGATACATAGAAGGTTTGTTTTGGGGCTAGGAAGAGGGTCAGGGACATAAACTATAGCAAAACAAAGGATGGATTGGTTGTCAGTGGAAGTAGATTTGTAGCTCTAGATTTGTGTGAGTTATAACTAGAACTACCCAAAGAACCATTAGAAACAGCTGAATGTGACACCATTAAGGGCAAATTTGAGCCCATTGAAGGTTGTGTTATAGAGGAGCTTGCACCTAACGCAGAGAGGGTTTGCACTAGGTGGGTTTGAAAAGTAGAAACATGATTCAAAATCAAGGACTGTTTAGATCATTGAGGAAGAGAAATTTGTCGATTGGAAAATGACTAGAACCATTGGGAAGCAGGAAATCAAAGTAGGAGAGTAAGTGTTAAGGTTGGGGAACCTAATAGATTAGGTAGAAATCTTTGTAAATCCATATCACCGCCAGTTCCTTCCCAACATCACCATTATATGGTGGCTAGAGGGAAGTTTTAGAGGTTGGGTGGGAAAAGGGTTTTGAAAATCCAAGAGAGTTTTTTGGAGGAGAAAGAAAATCATACATTGGGTTTTCTAGTTTTTCTTCTTCTAGTTGTTTCTTCCAAGACCATTGATTTATGGATGGGAATTTTTTTTCTTTTTTTAATGAACCAGGAAACAATCTACATAATTTATTGATAAACTAAACAAAAAGGATAGGGTATGAAACTTACCCATACATGTCCCTAGGAAAGGGATAAAAACCTAGTTTGTTGTTATAACCAAACCTTACAAAACGTAGCTAGGACTATCACCTAACCCGTGCTTATCTTCCATTCTTGAGGATTTCCTTTTTCTATTGATCAGGCCTTGTCCTTTCTCTCTCCTTTGGTAGCTTGCAAGGTTTTTCCATGCTTTGTAGTTATTGTTATTTGTTCAGCCAAAACCTTTTTAGCCACAACCTATTGTTTTGCTTAGGAACCCTCTTAATTTTTGTGTGTTTCCTTTTACTTTTCTACATCAACTTTCAACTACCTATAGTGAACTTTCCTTCCATATCCTAAGTATGAACCCTAGAAAGTCTTCCCTTGATAGAATTTGTACATAATTGGGTTATCAAGTGGTTACTGATATGCCACTTTATATAGCTTTGTAAAGTAAAAGTTTCACACATTACTATATGGCTACAATAGTCAAACAAGAGCACCAAGGTCTGAAATGTTCAGTAATGATGACAATATTTTCTAAGTAAAGCAATGGAAGCCAATACCTAAAATTGATAAAAAAAAAAGTTTAACTAAGAATAATAAAAAAAATCACAACAATAAAAGGGATTAATAAGGGCTAGTAAGAAAAGGAAGTTAAACCTTAGAAATGTTGGAACATTTCAAAAGTTCTGAAAAAAGTAACTTAGGTAGCTTATCAAATTGACTTCTTACCAAGTTACATTACAAATTTCACATTTCGTTGTTATGAAAATATATACTTGATTCAATTCACATTGCCAATGTAGATAATTACAAAGTCCAAAAAATTAACATGTAAGAAACACAGGAAAGAATATCAGGCTTAAAAACAAATCAACTAGGCAAAAAGCATTGGTATAGTTATGGAGATCGAGCAGCAAACAAACACAAAACAATCATAGCAAAACATTGAGGCTTTATATGGTTTGGAAGAAAAAGTTCATACGTCCACATATAAAAAATCCATTAATATTTTCGGGGCTTTCATAATCCATGGGTCATCATGGAATTTTCCTTTGTTGTCAACTTTCTCAATCTAATGACTCTAATCTCTCATCAAATGACACAACTCTATTTAGGATTTCCTAAAGTCTCATATTTATAGGCAATATCATTGATGCGGGAGCAATGACAAAATCCATAGCTGAAAAAATTTCCATTTTCCATTCACATGAAAGGTTATCATTTTTATTTTATATAAAGAAATGATGGACTAGAAGAAGCCTTTTAGAAATAGTAGGTAGAAATGCACAAAAGGCAATCCTTGCTCTTTAAAAATTTAAGTATTAGCTATGTTCCTTTGTCTAATTAAATGACTATAAAACATGTTGCACCAATTATTTTTTATGGGTAAATGGTATTCTAAATGTTTGTGTATTTTACATAATATGATTGATTTGTAAACTTATCAAATTTTTGTTATACGTCATCCTTTTCCCATTCACGTTGTCAACTTTGACTTTACAATGGAGATGAATAGGAAGATCAAGAAGACTAACATGACATATGCATATCATCTATAATAAAGAAAAAGAAAGAATAAGATAGGTTTCTTGGCTTTAGTTACAATAGAAGTAGCCCCAAGCTATGTTAATTACCTTTCAAAGCTAGTACAGCTAGTAGCCCCACCACCCAAATCTATGCAAGACCAATTTCATAAGGCATTAGTTGTTATCAATGTTATGCCTACTATAGAAACTCCTGCCTCATTTAAAGGTATTTCCTTATTTTTGCTTAATTTTTAATGTGATATAGATGGATTATAACTCTAGTGCTAGCTATAATGTCACATATGCTTTATGTTGCTTAAATTGATATCTTACTCATGTAGACATTGCATATTCATGAAGTTTCAAATTAGAGTCTAGGTTCACCCCACTAAATAGGCATATCCCAACCTATGCTATTACTTACTTTATGTGCTGTCTCTATGTCCCTTATTTCCATTACAACCTCATATCTATTACAAAACTAACCATGGACAACAATTGCGTTGTTATATTTTTTCTTGAATTTTGTATTTTTTAGGACCTTATGATTAGGGTAGTAATTGGGTTGGGTAGAGTTGAACATGGACTATATTTCTTCCAACCTAAAAATAAGGGTTTTCCATCCAACATTTAACATATTTTTTCTCTTATTAAATCTTTTTGTGTAATTTGAACTCAAACACCATTTGCAATGTCACCTTTGACTTTAAATATTGTATATAGCATAAATGTCTTGGTCATTTTTACCAGATGACTTTTTTTTTTTATTTTTATTATAGGTAAATCTATTTGTTCTTGCGATTTTTTTTGTTGCTTAGTTATTCATTGGAAAATAGACTTGTTCTATTTTTCCTTGAGGTCATATCAAAAGTTTTTTACCCTTTGAGTTATTATATATAAATGTTTGGGGGCCCTATCATACCCTTAACCATGATGGTTTTTGATATTTCTAACAATGGCAGATGGTTTTTCTTGTACCACTAGGACTCTTTTACTTCATTTCAAAAGTAAAGTTTTTTTTCATCATTCAATTTTTTCTTTCCATGCTATCTATGCAGTTTAGGGTCATATCAAATGTATTCATTTGAGCAATAGCACCGAATTTCTATTTCATTTGCTTATGTATCTTTTCTTACCCCTTACAACATCTTTCATAAGAGATCCTATGTATATACACCTTAACAAATGAGGCATCACTATCTCTTTAATATGGCCTGAGTTCTCCTATTTTAGGCTTATATCCCATCTCAGTCTTAGGGTGGAGTGTATTCTCACCAAAATATGTCTTGTTTGATTACCTACTTCTCCTTTTATGCGTTGCACTCTATATAAGGTCTTATTTGGTTGCCCTGTACCACTTAACTACTTATGTATCTTTGATTGTCAACATTGTGTCATGACTTTAGGTCCCAAGGATAAATTTTCTGACTGTGCCACCCCTTGCATTTTTATGGCTTATCCCTCACTCCATAAAGGATACCTTGTTTATGATTTTGTCATTAAAAGAATTCTTTGTGAGTTATTATGTGGTTTTATATGGATACAAATTTTCATTTACTCCTTGTTCGACCTTAAATTTGACCATTGATAAACTTTCTCCACCGTTTACCATTGCTTTAGTTGACAAGACTGTAACATTGCAAGTTGTTTCCATTTCTCTTAGCATTCCAAAGTCCTTTCTCAAACCTCCTTCAAAGTCCTCTCTAATGGATTTACTAAAGCCTACTTTTAAGACTTTATTTGAACTTGTTATCTCACATCCTTTCAAGGTTGTACCATGCTATTCGAGTAGACTTACCCATCCATTTTGGATTGCTAATTACTTATGCACCATTTAGTCTAACCTTTTTACATGCCACCCCATCTCTACTTACATATGTATGGCTAGCCTTGCCTTTCATTATCACCATTGTATTGCCTCAATTTCAACCTCACATGAGCCATCCTTTTACTTTGAAGCACTTATGGATCATAATTTGGTTAGTGCTATGGGAAAAGAGTTAAAGGCCTTCTAGGCCAATTAGACATGGAGCTTTGTACCTTTCTTTGTGGTTGTCACCTCATTGACTATAGACGGGTTTATTAGATCAATTATATTGTTGATGGTAGAATTGAGTGATATAAAGCTTGCCTTGTAGCTAAAGGGTACAATCAACATAAGGGCATTGACTACTAAAAGGCTTTCTCCTTAGTGGTGAAGATGGTCATAGTTCATTCTATTGTTACTTTGGTTACTACCCATAATTGCCTATTCACTAACGAGATGCTTAAGATGCCTTCCTTGATGGTGATTTGCTTAAAGAGGTCTATTTAGATATTCCACTTGGTCCCCATAATCAAAGGGAAGGTTTAGTATGTCCATTTCAAAATTCCTAATATGGGTAAGAACATGCATTGCATTAATGGTTCACAAAGTTACTAAAGGCTCTGTTTCTGGCTATGATTACACTATGTTCACTAAAAGACACGGTAATACTCTTACCATTCTTTTGATTTATATTGATGACATCCTTATTACAAGCAATGATAGTGCAACCATCTTTAAGCTAACTAATTATTTAGATTCCAAATTTCATATGGAAGATTTGAGACAATCCAAATATTTTTTTAGGATTGAGATCACATGTCCCAAACATTGGATTTATCCCAACCAAAGCAAGTATGCCTTGGAGAATATATCAAAGGTAGGTCTATTGGGTTCTAAACATTCCATTATTCCCATGGAATAAAATGAAAAATTGATGATAATGGAGTATGATGTAGGGGATCTTTATAGAAACATGAACCTTTGCCTAAAGACCCAATCCCATTTAGGCATGTGGTGGGTTGATTGATATATCTAATTATGATTTGGCCATATATAGAATATGTAGCTTGACATCTAAGTCAATTCATATATGCACGAAAACAATCTTATTAGGATACAACTATAAAAGTATTAAAGTACATTAAAAATTCTCTAGGTATGAGACTTATCTTTCTATACTCTTTTAGATTAAAGTTATCAACTTTTTGTGACTTGGATTATGATACTTGCCCTATGACAAAGAGGTTAATCATAGCATATTACATTAGACTTGGAGACTTATTGATTTCATGAAAAACCAAGGAACAAACTATTGTTTCTAGGTCTTATGAAAGTGTAGAATACAAGGCTATGACTTTCATTGTATGCAAGGTTGTTTGGATTATTACCTTACTTCAAGATCTTGGCATGATGACCTAGCTACCTGTATCTTCACATTGTGACAATGAAGCAACCATACACATTGTAGACAATCCCATTTTTCATGAAAGGATGAAGCATATTGAAATTAACTGTCATTTTGTATATGAAAATTACATTGATGGAACAATTATTTTTTATCACATCAAGACATTAGAATAGTGTTATAATCTTTTCACAAAGGTCCATTGTAGTCGAGGGCATCTATATTTGTTATCCAAACTTTGAAGTATCTGATTTATACAAATCTTTGGTTTGAATGGGCATATTATATATAAAGGTGTAGCTTACATAGTAAAAGAAATTTTTTGAAATTTGATCAAGTGTAAAGATGAGAGAGATAGCCTATTGCCTTTCCATATATTTTAGGTTTTTCTCTCTTAGATTGGGTATTTTGTTGTACTCAGCTTGTCCCAACACTTAATTATTGTTTCCATATCATTTCATATTATGATTCAAACTCTATGCTTATATTTGGCATATGAAAGTTATCCATTGATATAATAGGGTGTTTCCAAGGTTTGCTTTAAGTATTTCTACAATTGGTCATAGTATGAGTTGTAGACTAGAAGAACAATGTTTTTGATGCTAACTTAAGGAATGTAATCGCAAGTCATGTCAATTGAAATTAGGCTTGATTTACAACAAGTTGGTGAGATATTTATAAAGTGGAAGGGTTTCAAAAATCTCCAAAGTCAGGGTTGATTTGATTTTGGATATTTTCTATTCTTGGTGACATTTTCGAAATTTCAATTTATCCTTGCAATTTTCATCCTTTCCTAGTTAGTAGGTTGTTGTTCATAGTGATAGTTTAGTGATAATTTTGGAAGCAACTTTTGGTGTGAGTTTGGGGAATATGCTTAAGCTTCATCTCTTGCAAGACTAACTTGGCCATGGACACTGAAAAGGCTATCCACATGATTAAGTATTGCTAACATTATGGTATGATGTAATGTTGATGTGATAAGTGCATAGTGAGCACCTGCATAGCAATTATTAGATTTTGATGCCTTTAGTGTCATCTCATAAGCTAATGTGTTGGAACAAACTATAATCCTTTGATAAAAATTTTGGTTGTTTGATCAACATAAAAGATGAAAAATAATAAACACTTTTATTTTTTTATCCTTTTTTGAATAAAGTGAAATTCAATTTCATCATGTTTGTTCGGTGATGAACACTAGGTTGGATTCAGATAAAGGGCTAAGAGTTGGTCACCTTATAGTTTGGGCAATTTTGGGGGTTAGAGATGAATATCTTGAAGTCATGCTTCAATTTAAATGATTTTTGAGTGATATCTACAAGACTATTGAATTTAACTTTAGTGCTTAAGCAAGCTATACTCTTTTGTTTATGGGAGCCATAGGAAATGTGGTTTGAGCCAAGTTAGATATAGAAACTAAAAGTTGCTCTTTGATCATTGCGTTCACTAGCCATAATGCATCAAAGTAAATGAAGTGTGTTAGAATGGCTTTTGGTTAGTTGGATTCCAAAGCATGGAGTGTCCACACAAAAATAGAGTATTTGTTTGAAGAAGGTCCAATGAGAGTGGTGGTAGCAACATGCATGTATTAATAGGTAGTGTTAACCATATATGAAATGTTAGGTTGCATTAGTGTGAGTTATTGGAAGGCTTTTATAATACTCTTATAATGAATAGAATTTAGAAGAGGTTCACCATGTATAATGGAGGGTGGATAATGAGTTATGCATGGTGTGGAGATACCACAAACATCACCAATATTAGAATGGTGAATAATATCATGGGCAAACTTTGCTTGATGTAGTAACATTCTTTTTTCATGGTTTTGGACTTCAACCTCAAGAAAGTAATGGAGGTTGCTAAGGACTTTAATATCAAACTCATTTTATGCTGAGGGAGGATATAAGAGAGTAAAGCATTTGCATTGCTAGTTAAAATTATACCATACACATAAACTAGTAAGAAAATACTGTATATAGGTGTATGTAAGATAAAAAAGAGATGAATTAGCTTTGGAATTTATAAAGCCAACTTTGTGTAGATATGGACTTACTCATTGATTTCATGCTTTTGGAACTTGTTTGAGACCATAAAAGGATTAACATATTTGGCATACAAAATAAGGATATTGGAGATCAACAAAGTAAAATAGTTAGGACAAAAAATTCTTCATCAAGAGATCCATGTAAAAAGGCATTTTTAACATCAAGTTCTTGATAGTCTAACCTCTAGAATAGGTTATGGAAAATATTTTTTGAACTATTATTAGTTTGATAATAGGATAGAAGTTTCATTATAATCAATGCCAGGACGTTGATGAGAGCCTTTGTGTCACAATTAGGTCTTTTATGAACTGGCATGACATAAGTATAAGCAACCAAGGGTTATGGCCATGTGGACAGGATGAGCTACATGGAGTGGAGCATACAACAAGTGACTAGGGAAGTGGAAGCTCAAAAGTGCTATTGTGAGACAAGATAAGGACATTGAGATATCCTTATGGGCAAGAAGAGCTGAAGTTCAGTGAGTGTGAACCTAGACCAAGATGGAAGAGGCATGTGGTGCGGCATGTTGAAAGGTACATGGGGTTAGGGTAGCTGAGTAAGTGTGAACCTAGACCAAGATGGAAGAAAAATTCTGGTGGGGCAAGACATACCTATGGTATACTCAAACAAGTTAGTCAAAATGACATCATGAAAGGCAAAACTATGTTTGGTGAATGGACAACAAGCTTATACACACAAGAGAATGTAGACAAGTAGAATGAATGGAGCATGGGAACTGAAGCTTTATTACTATTAGAGGTAGCCATTTGGGTGACTATTGATAGCCATTAATGCTGTGAACATTGGAGTTTAAATAATGAGCCGAGACATGGTGAGACAAGGTGTTAGCTAAGAAGGATTAATATGGGTATTTATGACTTGAATAAGGGAAAGAGAAAGGTTGGGTTGGGGAGCTCTTAATGTGAGCCTTGTATTAAGGAGGCTTCCTTAATGGAGGTTTTCAGGATAGTGAGTGGGTAGGGGGAATGTGAGAAGACATTCTGTCTCCCATTTGTGTATAAGGAGTTATAATGAAGGGGGTAAATCTTCAATCCCCTTGTGCATATACAAATTGGGGAATAAAATTTCTCTTTCCCTAACCTTTTTGTGCACCACCCAAACTGCCCACCTAAGCAACCAAAAGAAAGAGAAAGAGAGATAAGGAGAGAATCCAAGATTAACCTAGTAACGATTGAAGGCTAGGTGCCAAGCTATCCTTGGAAATGGTCATGCCGTCACATTTAGTAGCAATACAAGCTTTGTTATGTTCAAGTGAGCCACTAGAGTGGAGGTTTATCTAATAACCTATTTACATCCAATTGGAGTAACATAAGGGGGAGGCGAAACATGCTCCATCTTTGATTTTTGAGAAGGCTTGTATGCTCTTTTTGGAATGGCTTAATGCCAATGGGAATTAAAGGACGCTTTTATAAAGTTTGGTGGTTCCACGTGATGGTGAGTAGAAAAAGTAAGGGTGTACGTGTGATTATGAGTTAAAATATGCCTAGAGATGGTGCCACCTTTAAGACAACTTGTCATTGGATGATTGGTGGTTTGATAGGGAACTAATGGCCTGGAGGATGAAGAAAATTATGGCCTTGATTCTATTAGGGCCATAGGCTTGATGGTGATGTCATCATCATTAGTTGAGATGAGAATTTAATGTTGGGAATATGAGGTATATTACATTTTTAAATATGATTTTGATGATTGAAAAAAGGAAAATTATTTGTAAAATGTTTTTTTTTCCATATAGAATAAGTTTGTGCCATCTAGAAATATGTTTATACTTATATGGGAATAAATTATTTTATTCTCTTGTTTTCATGATTATTGATCCAAAAATAGTTATGAAATATATTGGCTAGATTATACTCTTCTTATAAGCTTGTTTATTTGAACAAAATTTATATAAGCCAAACCAAAGACCCAAGCCTAAAGGAGACTTAAATGAAATCTCTCTCCCTCATGTGACCTTTTTCCCCCTCTCTTTTTCCCCTTTTATTTCTTTCTTATCAACTTTTTTCTTCTTTTCTTGTCTTTCTTTTTATATGCACCCTAGTTTTCTTCTATTTCCATCAAATCTTACAATTTCTGGATTCCAATGGGAAAAAACTTAAGGTAATGGACATAATCAATATACACTTTTATTCCTTAATTGGATATTTGAGTGTGCTTTTTACAAAAAAACATTGTGCAAAAAATTGAAAAAGTGTGAAACTTTTGGTGAAACTAAAATTTGAAAAACTATTTGCACATGTTAGTTAATATTAGTTTGAGAAAGCTTGGTTTGCATCCTTTGATTTCATTATTGGTGATTTGAGTTCATTTACTTAAGAATCTTAAAAAGATAGCTCACTACTTAAGCTTTAATGTTACTATTCATCCAATTTAGGAGTTTATGCTCGAGCACTAATTTGTGTGCTATAAATCATATTATTCATTCTAAACCAAGTCTAGAAGAACTTAAGAGTGTTGGGATTCATGTGCCAATTTATTAATCATTTGTTGAATCACTTGGAGCCTATTGAACCTCACGAATTTTAGCATATTTGATGTTTTTGAAAATTGATCTTACCATGTGTCTAAGCTTATTGATTTAAAACTTTGGACCTTGAACTTGATTTCCATCCTTACTGGGGTTACATATACATTCTTATCATAGAGATTTTTAAAAGCCTTTTAATTATTATTTAAACATTTTTTAAGCTCATAGATTGCATTGGTATTGTTTGTTGTTACTTGTACAAGACCTTAATCAAATCTTTATACATTATTCATCCATTTATAACTTGGTAGTAAATTATATGCTTCTTATTTAAGTAAAGTTTCATTCATTCATATTTACAAAGAATTAGGTTTTATGTTTTTGAGCAAATAATATATCTTATTTACCAAACATACTTGATCTTACGTAAAATTGTTGGTGCAACTTATTATGCTTGATTTGAAATATATTGCATAGCTATCCAAGACTCAAAAAGGAAAAAGCAATACATTGGAGAAGATTTATACATCATTTATTGTATTGCTTTTTGCTAGTGAGATTGATTATAATATTTTTTATACTAGCATTTAAAATAAATTATATGTAAAACTTATATTTTATTAATCCCTTATAGTTGATTAAGGGTGTATACACTTATGTATATTGAGATGGTAGAAACCTGTTTGCTTGTGATCATAGGACATATAGTCACTATGATCGGGAAAATTATTAGCTATAGGAATTTGTACTTGTTGAAAAAAAAGATGTGTTTTAGTTGTGAAAAATTTTGTTTGCCTATAATGAATAAATGTTTTTCATATCTTAGTGTGAAAACATTGAATGTTAAGGAAGTAAAATGTGTGCAAATTATAATATCAATCAATAATATTATAAAGTAGCCGATTTCTTACATTTTTTCATTGTACAACTTCATATAAGCCTTGGAGAAATATTTTTGTATGAAATAAAAGCTGAAAAAAAATATACTTGGTTACTTTGAAGAAAAATGATACTTGGTTTTATGTGCTTGTAGTTACATGTGTATCAAAGATCAAAGATTATATTATGAAGCCTAAAATCATAATATAAGGGCCTAATTATACAAGCTTGAAACAAATCCAAGTAAAGCTATTTACTAGGTAGTCCAAACTCGAGTAAAGTCATTTATTAGTTGGTCTAAGATCTGTGTGAAGTAAGCCAAGTCCAAGCCTACATGGTGTTCTACTTATTAAGTTGGATTGAGTTAGAAAGTTCTTATGGCCCGCAAGTTCAGCCCGCGCAATTGATTAATTAGACTAAGCCCGAGTTGATTAGAGTGATGCTGTTTCACTTACATGTGAAACACGACCGTTTCACTTAAGCTGTGAGAAGGTGACTTAATTGAGCGAAATAGAGACAATGCCCTAAAGCCCCAAATCGACAAACTACTTGCTAACTTCTTTCTATTGCCGATTCTCCAACGGGAAGAATTCTGAGTTGATGGAAGTGTTAGAACGGCTATTTGCTGCATCAATCACGCTCTCTATTGTTCCATGATGGAGATTACATTAAATCTCAATGGGAAAATCACAAAGGGAAGATCGGGTTTGAAAAGAAACCCTAGAAAGCTTGATTTCCTTGAATATACTATAAAGAGATGTTCTTTGAGGTTCTTAAAAGCTTTTGCATAAAATACTATCAGAGAGATTGTGAAAAGGATTGAAGCTATGAAAGCTTATACTCTTGTGATTGAGTTTTTCGATCTTCGGTGATATTCCTCTACATTCATATTCTTATGAATATTCACTGCTAGATTGAGTTGTTTATGTGCTAATTAAACTATAATTATTATTTACAAATAAATCACTTTGTAAATCTAAAACCCCAACTTTATGATAATTGGGGGTTTCGTGATTAAATCTTGAATTGACTTTGTATATCTTCAATTAGCTCTTTGTTAAGCAATATTCCTCACAAATTATATATCATTAAGGACTTACTATTGTACTAAGGTTGAGTCAACCTTATACTTGTAATTCAGAACTGTTTAACTCCTTATGGAGGAGTTAGAAAGTGTAGGAGAAGGTTTTCTCCTAACTTTGAAGTAAAGTGGACTTCAACTGGTTGTATTGAAAGAGGAAGAGTATGGAAGTAGGTGACAAGGGCTGAACAATCATGTAAATCTTTGTCTCATATTTTTTATGCTTATCTCTCTTTCTATTTGATCTCATTACTTGCGAATGATTCATTTGATTGCATGAAAAATGAGTGAACCCAAATTTGAACCCAAATTAGAAGTGAAAAGCCTACCCCCCCCTCCCTTCTCTTTCTTGGTAAGCCATTAAACCTTACAGTACTTATGTAGCTTACACCTACTATAGTACTTGTGTGCATTATAGGAATGAGAGAGAAGTGGAGGTATACATATTGTTGAACCATCTTGAAAACAAATTTGTGTGTGCATATCTCTCTTTCTATCCCTTTACTTTTGTTAATTTATTTTGTTGGTTGAATTGATTGAAATAGTTTTGCATTAAATTGACAAAGTCATACGATTAGATTTAGGGAAATACAAAAAAAAAAAAAAAATCAACCTAATTAACACCCTCTTTTTTAGGTTTCTATTACTGCTTACAAGTGGTATTAAAGCCAAGTGCTCTATTAAAAGGCTTAACCACTTATAGTGGATCCTAGGATGGCAACATAATAGATATTAGGTGTTTTGGGGAATAACAAACCTCCTATATTTGATGGTATAAATTATAGGCATTGGAAATAATTAATGTATGTGTTTGTAGTAGGAAAAAAGCCCAAGGCATGACAAATTATTAGGATAGGTTTCACTTTACCCAAAATTGATGAGGGGACTAAAAATGAGGCTAAACTTATGGGATTAAATTCTAAAGCTATGAATATGATTTATAATATACTGAAAGCTCATGAGTTTCATAAGGTATCATCTTGTACCATTAGCAAAGAAATTTAGGAAAAGTTAGAGGTAATTTATGAAGGAACTAAAAAGGTAAAAGTCTTCTAAGATTAATATGCTTATACATGACTATGAGCTTTTCACTATGGAATGTTTGGAGGCCATTAATGACATGTTTGGTAGGTTTGCCAAGAGAGTTTCTAAACTTAAGTTATTGGTTAAGACTTATACCAAAGAGTAGTTAATTAGAAAGATGCTAGTCTTTTTGCCCAAGAGTTAGGACCCTAAGACCTTGAAAAGGTTACCATAAAGGAAGCACATGACCTAGATGTTCTATCTTTAGATGATTTATTAGGTTCATTAAAAACTCATGAAAAGGGAAAAAGAAAGAAAGTCTAGAAGACCATAAGCCTTAAAGGCTAAGGTAACCAAAAATGAAAGTGAAGCTTCAAATTTAGATGATGATGAATTTGTCATCTTAAATAGGAAAATGACAAGGTTGTATAGGAAAGAGAAAAGGAAAATAGGATAATATAGTAGAAGAAAATAATATGACAACTTTAGGGAATATTTGTGTTATGAATGTAAGAAACCAAGTCACATGAAGAAAGATTGCACTAACTTGAAAAAGGACATAAGACATCATAAGAATGCAATGGTGGAAAACATGGGATAATGAAGTTACAATTTGAAAGAGAAAAGCAACATTAGGTAGCTAACATGCATTTCATAGTTAATACCATAATGGTTCAATGATCCTTTCCCAATAAAGAAGGAAGAAGCCAAGCTATTAAATGAGTTATGCCTCATGGCTATAATAGGAATACAAGAAGAAAATGATAAGTTAAGTGACTCTTCTAGTGATAAAAATGCTACTTCAGCAGACATACATGATGTCAAGAAAATATTATTTAATATGTAAAAGACAACAAGAAATTTAAATTGTTGAGAAAAGAATATCATTTGATTACATCCGAAAATTCAACATGCAATTAGAATTAAAAAGATGAAAAAGAGAATTAAAGATCTTGAATGTAAATCTAAAATTGAGAACAAAACATGTACATGTTCTAAAGTCAATAGTTGGCTGTTGGCCATATTGTTTGGTTAGTACATTGTAGGTAGCTCAATTCCTTTTGTATTTAGGACTAGTTTGTTTGCTCTTTTGGGTTGTTAGGGTTTCCTTCCATTTAGACTTAGAACATAGGAGCACTCTATCTGCTGGCATGTCAATGACAGGATGATCAAGCATGGTCTAAAGCCTTCTTTGTAAACAAAGCTCAGTGTAAGCAAACATGCAAACAATTATTCAAAGTTTTCTCAGGAGGTTAGAACTCCCTTGAAGAGTTCTCCCATTTCATCTTTTCCTTTCTTGCCATTAAGATAAAGAAGAAAAAGAGCTATGTGGATTGTTTCCTAGACGTCTTGTGCCTTGTTACTTGATAATTTTATTTTTATAGAGTTATTTTACCTATTTTAGGTAATAAATAACTTTAATAATTGTGAGAAAACATTTGAACTCCTCTTTATTTACCTAAATTTATCTTGTTTATGTAGCATAAGGAGGCAAGGAGAAAATGGATGAATATGGAGAACCTGATGCTTATTGTGTGGCAAAATCGTAATATCAAGATTAAAAGAGTCAAGATGGGCTTGGGCTTTGGATGATTGTTATTAGATTTTATTGTTATTGGGTTTTCTAAATAATTAGAAAACCTAATCATATTAGGAGTTCAAAGCCTAATTAAATTAGGAGTTCAAAACAAAATTATTTTAGGTCTCTAAATCCCAGTTCTACTAGGATAGGAGATAGGTTTAAACCTAAACCCTATTTAAGAGAAGAGAGGAGGCCAAGGAGGAGGAGGAGGAGGAAATTGAGCATAACTCAAGAAAGAGGCCAAGAATTCAAGGTTTTCTTGAAGAGAAGACAAAAAGGGTGACAGACTTCTTGTTCTTGGATTCAAGATGCCTTCTTTATTTCTTATTATCATTTTTCCTCATTATTTCTTTATGTTTTAGTTTATTTTTGTTAGAGCTACGATGTAACCTAATTATGATGGTATGAATCTTATGATTATTATGTTTTGCAAGATATTTTACTTATGTGAAGTTACATATTACGAAGTTGAATGCTTTTAGGTGATTAGCTACCACTTAGATGACTTGATTTGCATTTTAGAGACTGACAGGAAATAGCATGCAGTTGCTTCTTGTAATATGCAACCATAGATTAAATATGGATAGACATATACCATATTGTTTGTGTGGCTTTCGGTGTGAACTGGGAATATTCATAGATCCTAATGCATTCGGTTTGTTTCAATTCACATATAGAGATATAGTGAATTAATGAACTAAGTAGGTTTGCTATACCTAGACGTAGGATAGTAAATAAATTAGGAAATTCCGCCATCACATAGATATTATCTCTCTTGCAAGCATAAATAATCAATATTAATACCTAGTAATTATGGTGAAGTTTTCTTAAATCAATATTTCTTAAATTAATTTTTCTTAAATTTAGTTAATTAATCTACCATCTATCATTGGATTTGCTAGATAAATTCTAGGAGTTATTCACTGTTAGTAATTAGTTGGTCTAGTAATCACCAATCTTTGTGGGACGATATCTTTCTTATCATTATATTACTTGCTCGACATGTTCACTTGCATTTAGAATTTCACCAAATAAGTTTTTGGTGCCGTTTCTGGGGATTGGTTGTTTTACTGCTGATTAATATTAATATCGAATGATTTCTAGGTTTAATCTAGCTTTTATTTGCTTTTATTTTTTTTTAATTCTTGAAAAAATATTTTCTTTTAATTCTTGAAATAAAAAATCTTTTTTCTTTTAGTTGTTGAAAAAAAAAATCATTTTTTTTGCTTTATTTTTATTATTGTTCTTTAGTTTTTTCTTTAAAAAAAAAAACAAAAGAAAAAAAAAGTCTTTGTTAAGTTGCTATTGTAGAAAGATTAAGCAATAAGGATGGAGAGATATGATGGTACACATAGACTTGTAAAAGACTATGTTGCACCAACATTTTGGAATGCCACATTAAGCATTAGGCTTGCAAATCAGGCAAACCACTTTGAGATCAAGCCAGTTCTCATCCAGATGCTTCAAAACTCTGTGCAATTTAGTGGGCTACCAAATGAGGATCCAAATGCTCACATTGAAGCATTCCTTGAATTCTGTGACATGATTGGAGATCATGGAGTCACAGAAGATGTTATCAGGTTAAAATTATTTCCATTTTCTCTTAAAGATACAGCTAAGAATTGGTTCTCTTCACTTCCTGCAGGATTAATTACTACATGGGATGATTTGGCTCAGAAATTTCTTGGTAAGTTCTTTCCTTTTGCAAGATCTGCTAAATTGCGTAACGATATTTTCACTTTTGAGCAGATGAATGATGAATTATTATATGAAGCTTGAGAGAGATTCAAGGAACTTTTGAGGATATGTCCAAATCATGGACTACCCACGTGGCTACATGTACAAACTTTTTATGATGGGTGTAGTATGAATCTTCGTTGTGTAATTGATACAGCTGCAGGAGGGGACTTACATAGCAAAACACCAGAAGATGCATTTAATTTTCTAGAGGAGATGGCATTTGATAACTATCAATGGTCTATTGAGAGACTACCAATGCATCAAGCAAGTGGAGTCCATGAAGTAGATACCTTCGCCGACTTACGTGCAGAATTGGAAGTGTTCCTAAAGAATAGAGAATGTGAATTTTGTGGTGGAGCACATGAGAGCACAAAATGTCAAGTAGGTAATCCTCATGCTCATTATAATGATTTTGCTAATTTTGTTGGGATCCCTAGCAGGTCACAAAATGATCCTTACTCCAACGTATACAATTTGGGATGGCAAAACCATCAAAATCTTTCATGGAGTAACCCAAGTGAGATGAGACCGCAACCAACATTTTGGCAAATAAAAGAGGTGAAACCGAACTTAGAAGATATGATTATCAAGCTGGCCAACACCACACAGAACATTTTAGAGAGGACTGAAGCAAGTTTTCAAAGAAACGAAGCTTCATTCCAAAGATTAGAGGTGCAAATGAGTCAGCTAATCAGCATGATCTCAGAGAATCAGGAGGGTTCTTGGCCTAGGGATGTGGAGAAAAGCCCTATAGATACCGTAGAGGCAATAACCCCAACATGTGGCAAGCAAGTAGGAGAAGTTAATGTTGACAAGGAGAGTCTCAAAGATAATGATAAAGATGTTAGCATGCAACTTGAGGAGGCACCTAGGAACAATCTTGTTCTAGTAAATCATGAGTCCTTTATGCCTCTAACTCCATCTACCCAGAGATTCCAGCAACGCGTGAAAGATAAGCAGTTTTTGGAATTCCCTGATATATCTTTAAAACTGCACATTAACATTCTTTTTGCAGATGCTCCAGTTCAAATATCTAGCCGTGCAAAACTTTTGAAAGAGATATTGGAGAACAAAAGGAAGCTAGAAGTATATGAGACAGTTGTGCTAATTGAAGAATGCACAACCATCAAACGACACAAGTTGTCTCCTAAATTATTGCAGTTTCATCCTCCTTGAGCAATAGCATCCAAGATAGTTTGGTTGCAAACTATAAAGCAAGCGCTTCTTGGGAGGCAACCCAAGCATTTTTGTTCATCTTTTCATTGGAAGTTTTGTCACCACCATCTCTTCAAAGCTCTATGTGGATATGACCTACAATCAGGGGAGTTTTCTCATTCCTATTTTTTTTTTATTGCTTTCTTTTGTTTTGGAATTGAGGACAATGCTTCATTCAAGTTTGGAGGGTAGGGAAAGAACCTTTGTGCTAAATCTAATTGAAAAAAAAATAAAATATCTTATGTCATGAGTACACCCCTTGTTGTGAATTCTTAGTGATTCTTTAGAAGATATAGATTTTGTTCAAACTTGCAATTGTGGTGTGAGTTAAGTGTGATTTTGATTATGTTGATCCACCTATTGAGCACTAAAAGTCCTTCATTTTTGAAATTGTGTGTATCTTTAGAGAACATTCATGTGAAGTATGTGATTTTCTTAGATCTCACCTGAATCTTAGAATTTGTTTGATTTTCTCTTGAGGTGAAATCTTAAGCTGCATCTAATTGAGAAAATGATTTAGGCCATTCTTTGGATTGTTTGGGCCTTTCAAGCCAACCCTATTTATTTATCACCAGTCACCCCGCTGAGCCTTGATTCTTATCCATTTTTTTTATGACACCCACATATATATATCCATAAGCCGTGAACAACTTATCTTATCGTCCCACACCCATGAACATGTTGACTTGTAGGATGAAAGTTTGTTTGAGATGAATAAAGGTTGATAGGAAGATCGAACATGGAAGAAATTGATTGCAATGATTGTGTGGGGCATAATATTTCATTTTTGCAAAAAAAAAAAAAAAAAAAGGAAGAAAGGAAGTACAACATTTGCCCTAGAATGGAATCTTTTTATCATTCCTTATCTGATTCAAGCCACTCAATGTTCTAAATCAGGCCATTAAGCATAATAATTGAAATGATTGGCAAGACAAGAGTGTAGTGATTGCATGTCTAGTACTTTTACTTATTTTATTGATGCAAGCATGATTATGGCTTTGTGAGTGTTAGAATCCAAGTGAAATAAAGTATTTTTGGATAGAAAAGAATGAGAAAAGTGATGGTAGAAAGTGACAAGAGTTTTTGATGACATCCTAGAAAGTAATGTGTTCATGGGTGAATTAAGCCTAAATGACTTTCATCTTACCCCTAGCCCAGCCTTATATTACAAGCTTATAAAAGTCCTATTGATTTTTGATTAGATGATTGGCTTACATTAGTGGAGAGAGGAATGAAAGGCAAACCTACAAGGTTTGGTTAAAGATTTTGAGAGATTGCATATTAATGTGAATCTATTTAGAGTGCATATAGTTGAAAAGCTGAGGACTTACACACACACACATGTGGTCAACATAGTTAAGAGTCTTATCTTATCTTATGAAACAATTGTGGTGTTTGGATGAGAGTTATATTTTTCTTTGAATTGTTAAGTTTGAGCAATTATGAGAAAATTTCATGAAGGGGTTTTATCTAAAACATATGTTATTTATTGCTTTTGCTCGAGGACTAGCAAAATGTTAAGTTTGGGGGTTTTGATAACTCTATTTTTATAGAGTTATTTTACCTATTTTAGGTAATAAATAACTTTAATAATTGTGAGAAAACATTTGAACTCCTCTTTATTTACCTAAATTTATCTTGTTTATGTAGCACAAGGAGGCAAGGAGAAAATGGATGAATATGGAGAACCTGATGCTTATTGTGTTGCAAAATCGTAATATCAAGATCAAGAGAGTCAAGATGGGCTTGGGCTTTGGATGATTGTTATTAGATTTTATTGTTATTGGGTTTTCTAAATAATTAGAAAACCTAATCATATTAGGAGTTCAAAGCCTAATTAAATTAGGAGTTCAAAACAAAATTATTTTAGGTCTCTAAATCCCAGTTCTACTAGGATAGGAGATAGGTTTAAACCTAAACCCTATTTAAGAGAAGAGAGGAGGCCAAGGAGGAGGAGGAGGAGGAAATTGAGCATAACTCAAGAAAGAGGCCAAGAATTCAAGGTTTTCTTGAAGAGAAGACAAAAAGGGTGACAGACTTCTTGTTCTTGGATTCAAGATGCCTTCTTTATTTCTTATTATCATTCTTCCTCATTATTTCTTTATGTTTTAGTTTATTTTTGTTAGAGCTACGATGTAACCTAATTATGATGGTATGAATCTTATGATTATTATGTTTTGCAAGATATTTTACTTATGTGAAGTTACATATTACGAAGTTGAATGCTTTTAGGTGATTAGCTACCACTTAGATGACTTGATTTGCATTTTAGAGACTGACAGGAAATAGCATGCAGTTGCTTCTTGTAATATGCAACCATAGATTAAATATGGATAGACATATACCATATTGTTTGTGTGGCTTTCGGTGTGAACTGGGAATGTTCATAGATCCTAATGCATTCGGTTTGTTTCAATTCACATATAGAGATATAGTGAATTAATGAACTAAGTAGGTTTGCTATACCTAGACATAGGATAGTAAATAAATTAGGAAATTCCGCCATCACATAGATATTATCTCTCTTGCAAGCATAAATAATCAATATTAATACCTAGTAATTATGGTGAAGTTTTCTTAAATCAATATTTCTTAAATTAATTTTTCTTAAATTTAGTTAATTAATCTACCATCTATCATTGGATTTGCTAGATAAATTCTAGGAGTTATTCACTGTTAGTAATTAGTTGGTCTAGTAATCACCAATCTTTGTGGGACGATATCTTTCTTATCATTATATTACTTGTTCAACATGTTCACTTGCATTTATAATTTCACCGAACATTACTCCTTTAGTTGTAGCTAAACATAACAAAGTGGCATTAAGCTAGGTTCTTATTCCATAAATGTTTGCTAGGATGAACAACCAAATGAAGGAGTATTTGGCACATGACATGGATAGGAACTTTTGTGAACTTACAAATGCCATGCAATAGATGTTCTTAACATTAAAATGAGAATGTGCAAGATGTTGGCTCTTCACATGGAAAACCTAGTGGTGGCTCAAAAGGATGATGTTTCTAAAACTAACACAATGGTGGCTCTTGTAAACTAACATGAGTAAGGCCAATGTGGTGCTAATGACCAAAGACTAAAGGTGATGCTAGAGTTTCCCCTGCTACAATGGTTTAGATGAATTAACTAAATGTATTTATAGGGCAAAACAAATTTTCAATTATTACAAGACTTTTAAGGCAGAGAAGATCGAGATAGCCTTATGAAATCTCGAAGGATAAGCATAACACTGGTTCCAACTCTTTCAAGAGGAACATGAAGGCTATGGACTTTCTTAGGCATTGTTAACATTAGAATTGTTGGAGCATCATGGCCCTAGTAGGTATGTAGGTTTATACAGAGAGTTAATCCAAATCCAACAAAAGGATTCGGTGGACTGATATTAAAAGGAGTTCTCATAGCTCCTAGTATGTGCTAGGCAGGTGTCCCCACAACAATAGATTAGTTGCTTTACAACAAGGCTACAAGAGAGCAGCTATGTTGATTACAAGTAGCTAAGCCAACCACATTGCCTACGGTGATTAGGTTGGCAAGGCTATATAAATCTCTCACATTGGCAGCCCTTATCAGGCCTTCATTGTAGGTTCGCCTAGCTTTATACTCGGGACAAGGGTCTTAAACAATTTTCTAGCATTACTACTAAGAAGCTAGCAATATCAGTTAAGAAACTTTCTCTTGGAGAAATGGCAGACCACAAAGCTAAAGGCCTTTGTTGTAATTATGATGAGCACTTTATGCTTGGCCATAGATGCAAAATATTGTTCTTTCTAGAAGTTCCAAAGATAGATGAGGAAGTAACAATGAAGGAAAGGAACCTAGTAGAGAACCTAGAGGACCATAATGAGCTTATGCCAATACCATGCATTTTTTAAGGGCCATTTAAGGTCTAAGGTGCCTTTAGACAATAAGGGTGGAAGGTCGAGTCCAACCCAAAGGAAGTACGATCTTTTTTCTCTTAAATTTGGGAAGTTTCCATAATTGTTACACCATGAAGTTGCTAAAAGAGCTAACCTTTATTGTGAGGACAATGGAAGTTTTGAAGTCATGGTGGCAAGTGTGGAAAAGATAGCTAGCCAAGGGATGTGTTAGGGAGTGAATTTTTCACTACAAGGAGTCAATTTCACTGCTGACTTGTACTTGTTGACATTACAAGGCATAAAAAGGGTTCTTGGGGCCCTATGGCTTTTCAACTTAGGCTTTAGTTCTTGGGATTTGTTTAAGCTACGTTTGGCTTTCCAGCATCATGGAACTCTAGTTGAGTTGGAAGGAGAAAATCCCCCCCTCTAATTAAGTTATAGAAGGTGAACAAATAGGGAATGAGCTAAAGAAAGGCAAGCAAGTGATGCTTCTTCAAATTATAGCAGTGCCCCAAGAAGCATCTAGCTATTGCAATCTAGTGATGGAGGTTAATCCTGAATTGGCCAAAATATTGCATCAATTTGCCAACTTATTTGGTGAACCTAAGGGCTTTCCTCTTTTAAGTGAGCATGACCACCATATACTATTACTTGATAAAAGGAAAGCTGTCAATGTTAAGTTGTATTGGTACCCCCATTACCAAAAGTTAGAAATTGAAAGATTAATGGTAGAGATGCTTCTAGCAAGAATTATACAACCCAACAACTCCCCATACTCTTCTCCTATATTGTTAGTTAAAAAAAAAAGATAGATGGATCATGGAGAATGTGCATAGACTTTCATGCTCTCAATAGCCATACTATTTGAGAAATCTCTATCCTTTTGCCTATTATAGGTATTGGTATTTATCTGGATTTTGTTTTCTTACTATCTATTGACAAGGTCAAAGATATTGTATCTAATTTTTTTTATAGATAATTTTCATAAATAAAATTAAAAAATAGCAATCCTATAATATATAATAATAGGATGTTTAACAGAATTCCTTGTACAAATAATAAGTATTTTTATTTTATTAAGTTTATAAGTTTAACTTTAACTTAAGTTAAAAATGAAAAATGAATTAGACTTTTAACCATTTTAATCAATATGTTTGGCCTTTCTAAGAACCTTTTGAATCACTACTTTGATTCAAAAGGTTCTCCATGGTTTACACAACCCTTTGTTATATATATATATGCTATCCCATGTTTGCTTGTGTTCATTAGATCCCTTTTTTAGTTAGATGTTAGTGTAAATGAACCATAACTATGCAGCCCTATTCCTCATAGATTGACTTCATAATAGCATATCCAAATTATAAGAAATCCCACTGAGGCTACAATTACGGAATTTACACCTTCTAAATTTTGATTTGTTCGAATATGTAAATAAATCATGAATATGGTCTAAGTAATAAATGCCCAAGTTTCCTTTAGATCCCAATTCCAATATGAGCCCATGCTTCATTTGCCCATACTGTTCCCAAAAGAATACCTATGGTTAAAAAAGGAAACCCTATACCAATAATATGATAACTTCAATGGTCCAATTGTTGAATCAATTGAGATCTATAATAATTCGTAGAATTGGTCAAATAAATGTTCCATAAAACATTATTTCTTTCATTCATGTATTCGATCTCATCAATGTAAAATGAATCATTATTTCTTTTCTCAAAAGTCCTTATGACTTTTCAAAATGTAATGGTACTAATATTACATATTGATTTGTTTCGGTTACAAAAGCAAAAGTCGCAAAGCCTTGGGTAAAAATAACACTTGGTGCAATTATTGCGCTTAAATGGTTTATATTCTTTTAAAAAATATGGAACCATATGAATAGTGGACAAACTCCATGAAAGAAAAATTAATGATTTGTATAAATCACTTAAGGGTAAATGTCTCAAATAAATCCAATGAGTAACTAATAATAATGTTATATAGACAAAAGTGGTTTTTATACCTTTTTATAAATCATAGAGTCCTGTGCTTTTATTATCATTAACTAATAAGATTATCAAATGAATTAAAATTACAATTGAAACAATTGAAATTGATATATGAGTTAACATATACTCTAAATTTGAAAAGATCATAAATATATTATTATTATTATTATTATTATTATTATTATTATTATTATTATATTATAAAAATAAGGGGGTCTTACAATTACACAATTATAGGAATGGAAATTGAGAATTGAATTCATTATAAGGTTTATTCCTTTATAAGATGTCATGCTACCATTTGAACTTGAATTGAAATGCTTTAGCACTGCTTCCTAAGAGTAGCGTGTCTACCGATTTCACCATATCGACTTGTTAGAAATCATAATAACCTATTTTTATTCAACCGTTGAGGTAGAAGGTTAAAGTAATCAATTATTTGTTTTAGTTTTCTGAGTAAATGTTGATTTATAGAAATCATTAATATTCTTAAATAAGAAAATTAATGAATTAAAATGCCTTTCAAAATAGTGATTTGAATTTATTGACAAAAAAAACCAATTCTTATTTTTTATTATTTGATTGAATATTTAGTGTGTTTTTTATTTTTAACATTTAGAGTGTTAGTTTTATTTAACTTAGCATTCATAATGGAGTTCTTTTAGTTTATACTATTTGAAGATACAATGGAACTCTTATAAATAGATAACCTTAATTCAATGTTATTTTAATTTTTTGATTTAATATTTAGGTACCCCATTCCCATTATTGTTGAGCTTCTCAAGGAATTACAAGGTGTAGTCTTTTTTTCCAAATTGGATCTCTATTTAGGTATCACTAAATCTAAGTGGCCCTTGAAGATGTCAAGAAACAACATTTAGGACTCATAATGAGGATTTTTAGTTCCTAGTAATGCCTTTTGGGCTTCCAAACACCCTATCAACATTTCAATCCTTAATGCATTCAGTTTTCAGACCATTCCTACAACAATCCATCCTAGTGTTCTTTAATGACATTCTTATCTATAGTCGTAGTTGGGAGGAACATCGGGAACATGTAAGGATAACCCTTTCTACTCTTTGCCAACAAAAATTCTATGTTAAACATGCTAAGTGCGATTTTGAATGCACAAAGGTACCATTCTTAGGCCATGTAATTTCCTATCAGGGACTTTCCGCTGACCAAGAAAAAATCATGACCATCACCAGTTAGGCTCAGCCGACGACCTTGAAGGCATTAAAGGGCTTCCTTAAGCTAATTGGATATTTTCAAAGATTTGTTTGAGACTATGGGACTATTGCTCGGCCTTTGACCAACTTGCTCCAAAAGGATGCATGCAAATGGAGTGAGGAGGTTGAAACAGCTTTCACACGATTAAAGATGGCCATGACTAATACTCTAGTAGTTGCCCTTCTTGACTTTAATCAGGCTTTTATTGTTGAATGCGATGCATCGGGAAAAGGTGTGTGAGGAGTACTCACCCAAGGGTAGAATCCAATAGCATTCTTTAGTCAGGCACTCAAAAGGAACTGTCAATTTGCCTCCACTTATGAGAAAGAAATGTTGGCCATCATCCTTGCTGTACAACAATGGATACATTATTTGCTTAAAGGTCCTTTCATTGTTCGTACTGACCAAAAGAGCTTAAAGTAGCTTTGGGAGCAGTGAATCTTTATCCCAACTTAGCAAAAATGGTTAGTTAAGCTTTTTGGGTATGATTTTTGGATTGAATATAAACTAGGTTGTGAAAACTGAGTGGTAGATGCACTATCCCACCAGCATAATGTGGAAGGAGAACCTCTTAAGAGTCCTTTGTTTTGTTCCTTTAAAACAGAAGTAAATAAAGCATTTAAAAAGTAAAAGAACGAGTCAGACATTGAAGCAAATAAAGCCAGGACATTTCCTACTCGACCATTAAACTCTCAAGTTCCCTTCTTGGGTAAGGCCCACTTCCACCAATTTCTATACATGTGGCAAGTCATGGTCAAACCATGGCCAAAGGCCAGTCAAATGTTCTCCCAACAACCAAGTAATTTCCTTCTTTCGAATTCCTCACTAATGGTCATCATAGCTCTAGTTTTGACTTGGCTAGATGCAATTAAGGATGAGTTGCTTCAAAATGAAGAGATGTGGGGCATTGCAGAATGTATCCAATAAGGAAAGGTGATGGGTCCCTAGGAACTTTGTGATGGAATCATTTTTTTTAAAAGGAAAATTTTTCTTGTGGGCAATTCTTTTCTCATTCTAGTTATTATTAAGGATTATCATGATGCCACCCATGAGGGTTTTCATAAGACTATTCAAAGGGTATGTGCCCTTTTTTCCTAGAAGCTCATGAAGGACAATGTCAAGAAATATATCCACACTTGTTCGATTTGTCAACAATAGAAGTCAAACTCCCATTCTCTACCAAGTCTTCTCTAGCCAATTTCAATTTTAGACTCAATTTGGATAGACATTTCAATTGATTTTGTGTAGGGTTTACCTAAATCATAGGTCAAGAATTTAGTGCTTGTGGTGGTGGATCACTTGTTGAAATATGCTAGATTTATCCCTTTTGCTCACCCATTTACCACTGTTTTAGTGGCCTAGTTGTTCTTTTCTAAGATTGTTAAATTATATGGATTGCCTCGCATGATGATCTGTGACCATGGTTATACTTTCACAAGCACATTTCGGCAGGAATTATTTAAGTTGTAGGGAACTAATTTTAATTTCATAATGGTTTACTATCCTCAATCTGATGGCCAAACCAAAGTGACAAATTGTTCCTTTAAGATGTATCTCCATTATTTCATTCAAAGGCGCCTTCAAGATTGGTCCAAATGATTGCCATAGGCTGATTATTTCCATAACACTATTATTAATGTACCCATAGAACCCCTTATGAAGTAGTTATGGATGACCCCTTCCTAGCCTCCTTTCTTACATACTTAGTACAGCTTGCATGGAAGCAGTTGATTGAGAGCTCCAAACACATAAGGAGGTCCTTAAGATTATTAAAGCCAATCTCGCCATTGCTTAAGAACATATGAAACATTGCTATAACTCCAAATGATGAGAGGTGGAATACCAACCATGGGAATGGCTTTATCTATGTCTCCAACCATACAAACAAACCTTAGTAGCCATGCATCATGCCCTGAAACTTTTGGCCTACTTCTATGGTCCTTTTCAAATGTTAGAAAAAATTGGGTCCACTGCCTATCACCTAACTCTTCCTCCAAAATCCCACAATCCATCCTATGTTTCACATTTCTTACTTCAAGCAGTGCCTAGGGGCTTCAACTCACATTGGCCATCAACTACGAGTGCTACTCAGTGATGACAATACTATCTCTTCCAACCTAAGGCCGTGTTGGATCATTCCGTTTGCAACCACGAAGAGCAAGTTCTAACTTTATAGCATGACTCCTACCTAACAGATGTAACTTGGGAGTACACCAACTTCATTGCCCATCAGTTTTTAATGTTAGACCTTGCATGCAAGGTCTAAACTCCAAGGCGAGGCTTATTACAGGTATGCCACATCATAGTCGATGTGGCTTTGACATGGTAGGAGAAACCAATTAACCTTCATAGGATTTGTCTTTTCTATGTTTTGTCTTTTAGTATGTTAGGAAACTTTACCATTTTCCCTCTAGAAGGATTCACACCTTCTTGCATTGCAATATTCCATAGTTATTCTACATTGCAAAGTCTTTGTAGTCCATAGTTGGTTGTTGGATGTGTTGTTGGTTTGTACATTATAGGCAGTTATGCTTCTTTTGTATTTCAAGACTAGAGTGCTCGCTCTTTTGGGTTGTTAAGGGTTCCTTCCATTTAGGGTTAAAACACTGGAGCACTTTTATTCACTCGTATGTTGGTGAAAAGATGATCACACATGGTTGGAAGCCCTCTCTATAAACAAAGCTCAGTGTAAGCAAACAAGCAAGCAATTATTACAAGTTTCCTTAGGAGGTTAGAAGTCCCTCGAAAAGTTCTCCCATTTCATCTTTTCCTTTCTTGCCATCAAGATAGGGAAGAAAAAGCACTACGTGGATTGTTTCCTAGATGTCCAATGCCTTATTACCTATTCAATTTTAGCTAAATGTAACATTTTGTGAGGTGTGTGAGTTGTTATTTGGACTTATAGTGGGTGGGTTGTACTTGTACCTATAGTTATAGGTTGGGTGACCCACCTTCTTGCAAATTTGGTAAATTTGATTAACATTGGTTTGCACTAGATGTTAAACATATATGATTGTTGCAGTTGATATCAGGGGCGATGTTTGTCCCTTTTAGTTAGATGGAGTGACAAGATCATTTGTAGTAGTTAAGTTATGAGGGGCAGCTTCATCAAGGATAGCATGACCAATTGTAAGGTGGTTGGTAGCAATGAAGGCAATAGTTAATGGTGTTTATTTAGGCAATTTCAAATAAGCTTTTTGTGTAAATAATAACCTATGGAGGTTTTCCCATGGTAGAGTTATGGTGTGGTTATGCACCAAGATTGATGTTGCAAGGTTGGAATAAATGGTTCTAAGTCCCTGAATTACCTATGCAAGGTAGTCAATATCATATATTAGTTCACCAACAACATTGAGTTGGTTGGCAAGATGGTTAATCTCTTATAGGAACTTCTAGATAGTTTTATGGCCTCTTTTGGCAAAGGTAAAGAAATGAAATCCATATGGAACTTTGGGCTTGAAATTCTGAGTTTAGTACATGCTAGATTTCTATTTAGGTCTTGTTTTAACACTGAGGTAACAATAGAATCAAAGCTAGTGCTAAAAAGCCAACCTCAAGCCAGTTAGCCTTTACAAGCCAATCCTAGTAGGTAGGGTTGGTCATATGTTTAGTATAGTTGTTTTCATCTCTAATAGTGATGAACTTATTTGAGCAAGGAAAGGAATCTTTAAGCAATCCATGAAAACCATTGGCTTGTAGGTAATTGTAAGACAATATAAAGTAGCCTTAAGTGAGTGATTGTATCTCTTTATTGTTGTGTTAATTTACAAATGTTTCATTTTACATTTATAGGGAACCAAACCTAGTCTAAGAGAGGAAGGTAAAAATATATAATAAATATAATAATATTGAGCATAATTACAAGTCTTAATATAGCAATGTGTTTGGTGAGATAGCTATATGTTAACACTCCCCTTCAAGTAAAAAATTTGAAGAAGTTAAATACTCTGACCTTGGAGAGAAAATGCTAATGTTGCTTGTTATAAAATACTTTCCTTAGTAAATTAACAGGTTGCTCTTTGGTGAAGATGTGTTGTGTGGTAATTATTCCATGTTAAAGCTTTTCTCTAACATCATGGCATTTAACCTTGATATGCCTTGTGCACTCATGGAATATAGGATTGGTCGCGATTTTCTTAGTAAATTTATTATCACAATGTAGTAGTGCAAGATGTTTCATACGAAAATCAAAATCCTTAAGTAACCCAATGATCCAAACTACCTTACAAGTCATGACTTGCATGGCATGATACTTTACTTCCACAAATGAGAATGAGACTGTGGGTTGTTTCTTGGACCCCTATGATATCAAGGAATTTCCTAGCATGATGCAAAATCTAGTGGTAAATCTCCTTGTCATAGGGCATGTGCTATAATCAAAATCATAGTAAGCCTATAGCCCAAACTATGAAGATGTGGGAAACATAAGACCAAGCCTTGAAAAAATTTTAAAGTATTTGATCATCTTTAGAGCAGCTTCCATATGGGACTATTTTAGATCATGCATGAATTGACTAAGGAGCTAGACCATGAAGGAAATGTCATGTATGGTAAAAGTCAAATAAATCAGTCATCCAACTAGCCTATAATAGACATATGGATCTACAAAAGGTGGATCATCTAGCTTTTCTTTAGAGCCAATGTCATACTTAATGCTTATAAACTTCTTCTTTTATTCCATAGGAATTAGTGATGGCTTAGAGTTGACTAAGCCTTTTTTAGAGATCAATTTTAAAGTGTATTTTTGTTGGCTCAATGAAATGCCTTATTAAGAATGAGAAATTTCAAGACTTACGAAAAAATTTGATTGACTAAGGTTTTTCATGAAGAAAGTAGCATGTAGATATTTCTTGATGTTTGAAATTGCATCTTGATTGTTCCTTATAATTAAGAAATCATCAATATAAATGAGTAAAGCCACAAAGGAACTACTTCTTCTTTTGTTGAACAAGTAATCAGGATAAGATTAAATGAAGCCATGCATGATTAGTGCTTCAATGAACTTGGTGTTCCACAGCTTGGAGGCTTACTTCAATCTATAGAGAGATTTACCTAATCAACATACTAGAGACTCCCTTTGATTGGAAATCTAGGAGGAAGCTACATATAGACTTTTTTAGAAAGATTACCATGAAAAAGTTATTCTGTACATCTATATGATAGAGTGGCCAGTGATGAATAGTCACAATAGTAATAATGAGGCGAATGATGACATGCTTCATTGTGGGAGAGAAGATATCCTAAAAAGTAATACCTTCATGCTTATTGAAGCCCTTAGCAACGAGGTGGGATTTATAGTATTCAATGGAACCATTGGCACAATATTTGATCTTGTAAACCTATTTACATTTGATATCACATGCCTTTTACAATGAGTTATATTTTTCAAATATACTTTCCCAAGTTTACTTCTCTATTATCATAAAAATCTCATTTTCAAGACTAGACTAATTTTCAAATGTTTACATATACCTTCTAGCAAAAGCTAACCAATTTCCATTATTAGAATAGTAATTTAAATTGTTGTTCCCATTTGAAATTTTAGGTGAATAAGCTAGCTATATGGAAGTATCTCAATACTATAAGCAACTACATAGCTTTTGTTTTTTATGAGTACAATAATCTTTTTTTTTTTTAAAAAAAAGGGTAAAGAAGGAAGGGAGGTAGAGGAAGCAATTATTGAGTTCTTCAAGTCCTAAAAGTTACTTAGAAGCATGAATTCCACAATAATCTCTCGTCCTAAAACTCTAAATGCATTAAAGATTTCAAGCTTATCTCTTATTGTAATATGTTACATAAATCATATCCAAGATGGCAATAGAGAGATTAAGCAAAGCTTTGCCACAAATCAACACCTTTGCCAAACAACTTACATACTAGATAGAGAAACATTAAACATACTTTTATACTGTGAGTTAATACATAATTATTATAAAAATATATATGAAAAGAGAGTGACAATCAATATTGATATGTGAAAGCATATGATACTATAGACTACAATGCTATACTAAATACATTGAAAGTACTGAATTTCCATATTAGTTAATAAGTTGGATTATTTATTGTATTACTACTGCAAGATACCTTATGAACTTAATGGTTCCCATGCAAGCTTTCTTAAATGAAAAAAAGGCCTAATATAAGGTAATCCCTTCTCCTTCTATTTATTTGTAGTAGCTATGGAATCCTTATTAGAATTCTACAAGGAAATTTCCTCTAGGTGGCTTGAAATTTCATTAGAAATGCTTGAAAGAGAAAATCACCCATTTGTGCTTGGCAAATGACTTTTTCTTGTTGGGAGATATAAATCCATTTTATGTTTGCTAGATGCTCTATAGGAATTTGAGGAATGCACAAGGTTATATATGCATCCTTATAATTGGAAAAGTTTCTTCTTTGATATGTTTGAGGTGCAAAAAGAGCTTATAATTGATAATATCCCTTTCTTGGAGGATTAACTCCCCATAAAATGCCTTAGAGTGTCCTAGATCTCCAAAAGACTCTAAATTAGAAACCTTTTAGTGAGAAAATACTAAGGAAAATTGAAGGCTAGGAAGCTATGTATACTACGAAAAATTGAACGTAGGAGTCTATGCATACCAAGGAAAAGAAGATTAGGAGTTGTAGTATTTTTAATGCAAATGTACATGATGAAGATTTTATTACTACCTAAATAGATAACATATGAAATTGAAAAGAAGATTAAACTCTTCCTTTGGGGCATCTTATAGAGATATGTTACAAATATGGCTTGGAGTGAAATACGTTCACCTAAAAATTCTAGAAGTTTAGGACTAATGGAAAAATAAAATCTAGAATATGGTTGTAATTGGTAAGCTCTTATGGCCTTTAATGAAGAATCCATCAGATTCATTATGGACAAGGTGAATGATATTAGAAAAGAGTAAGGTAAGCAATGTATTAAAAGGGGAAATGAGGGGCTTAATAGATTGGAGCTGGAAAAGCATCCTACAAGTAAAAAGTGAGTTTTCACAACCTGTCAATAATTCAAATATAACATTGTTAAAAGTTACTTATAGTAGAAAGTGTGTAGGCAAAAAGTTAAATGGTCAAGACTAGAACGAAAATAAGTACAATTTTATTTGCTACATTACTATAAAATGCAAGCCGAGCATAACAAGTTGTGTATCACCATGGAACAATTCAATGAAGCAAAAGTATAATCTATTTTAACAACAAAACAAATCACAAAAGCATTTATTCTTTAATTGTAAGTTTACTAAATGTATATGGAGGACAATCCTTTCAGTGAACTGATTGACTTATAGGATTGAACCATAAGTGGAGAATGTGTTGGACAAGCCAAGTAAAAAAAAGTATGAGTTTGTAACAACACTATTGAGTGTTTTCCCCAAAAGCTACAATGTGTGATATTGGAAATGAAAGGAATAAAACGAAGTTGAATGAGTAAGACTAGTGTGGAAAGAAAGAATATATAAGCACCATTTTATCTACTAGACCACTATAAAATGCAAGTTAAGCACAATAAGTCAAGTCCCTAATGGAAGAATTTAATGAAACAACAATATAATCTAAGTTAAAGACAACATCGAATCATGAAAGCACCTTTTCTTTCATTGTAGGTTCTTTAGATACATATAGAGGACAAGCTTTACAATGTACAGATTGATTCATAGGATTGAATTGTAGGTGGTCAAGTAAGTTGGATGAATAAAGCAAAAAAAGTGAGAGGAATAAAAAACTTCTAAGTTTTCTTTAAAGTTACAATAAATATTTGTAATGATAGGAATAAAAAATACTCAATGGTCAAAGCCTACGAGCATGTCCATACTTTCCAAGGGCAAGAAAAATATTCAAGGAAGAATTTTATCTTGAAGCGGTATTAGTTTTATAATTTGTAATAAGCATTTGTAGAAGATTTGGAATTTTCCAAGCAATATTTTTGAGTCAAGATAGGATCTTGTGATGAGGGATGATGGACTAAATTATTTGTACAAATAAAATTTCTGTGATATATATATGTATAAAGGAGTATTTTCCCATTGAAGAAAATCTAAGCAAATAGGTTTAGAGTACAACTTCCAAACATCTTGAATCCTTGATAAGAGTTAGTTTACGCCCACTTGAAAAAGGTAAGTATCTAATTGACAAAATGACAATGAAAGAAGAAGTTGAGTTTTAATAATATGTTTTAAGGCTCAACTCTGAATATAGTTCTAGATTGTGAAACTAATTATTTATAAATCAATTACAAATAATATGGAAATTATGAAATATATCCTCGTTGGTTGGACAAGTCTTTCAATTTGTTTTAACCTAGATTAGGATTTTATAAATATTATGCCAAACCATTTGTGAATGTACCCATTGTACCATGATCTTGCCAATAATGAACATACGAACTATTAACTATTAACTATTTATGCATTGGAGGATGTTTCCTATTCTATGGCAAAGAAAAATATAAAGCACAAGTTAAAGAGTTGCAATGGGTGGGCATTACTTAAATGTTATTTTAGCTATAAAATAGAAATTATCAAAAGGAAAATGTTTTCTAGAGAGTTAAGCGTTCCTCTCGTAATGCATAACTAAACTATAACTAGTCATATAGCCCATCAAGACTATCATGTCCTTACAAAAGGTAAATTTGTCCAATTGACATATAAATTTTTGTCAGTTTGAGAAATGACTAACAATAATATTAGAAACTCTTAAGTATAAGAATAATGAATTGTATCAAACACATAAACTAATCAGTTAC
Organism: Casuarina cunninghamiana; assembly: GCA_028551485.1. Taxonomy (NCBI): domain Eukaryota; kingdom Viridiplantae; phylum Streptophyta; class Magnoliopsida; order Fagales; family Casuarinaceae; genus Casuarina; species Casuarina cunninghamiana. The sequence continues at coordinate 19,847,578 of CM052364.1, forward strand.
TAGATTAATGGTTCTTAAACTATAATGAGACCAATGTGCCTATTAGAGGACCAACCACGCCAGCCACCAATCCGTTAAAACAAGAATTCAAAAAGTTTCTAAGTGTTTGAAAGATTTCAAGTTGAAAAAAAAAATTATTTATTTGATGATGGTTTAAGCTTAGCGACCTTTGCGAAGCAAGCTTAAAATAATACAGAAATAGTTGGCCTTTGGCACAAGTTAAATGTGCCATCGAAGGCATCAATTTTTTTTTTTTTTTTTTTTAACTATAGGCAGTTTTAAATTACCTAGAATAATAAAATATTTATGTCCCATTAGACTCTTCATATGGACAAAAAAATCTACTAGGCAATATGTAGCAAAAATGCATGTAAGGAAATTTATCATCCTAAATTTATTAAGTATAGAAATCCCAAATAAATCATGAACCCAAACAGTTAAAAAAAATCAAACAAAAAGAAATAATCTCAAACAATAAAGAAAAACCTAAGAAATTAAGGATTAACAATTTAAGGAAAACCCTAAAGAATAATAAAGGAAATCCTAAACAAATCAGAATTCTTAGAGAATCTTTGTATTGCTTTCACACTTGGGCTTCCTAGACTGTTGGGTCACTATGTGGACTCTCAACTCTTTGATGGAGGAACTTGTATTATGAGGCCTTGAGTACGTCCACATCAATACATCAAACTCATTATAGGCTAGATGGATGATATCATAAAATTGTAAAGGAAGAAGTGTTTTAGAAATAAAGATAAAAGGATCGTTACATTGGAGTTGGAGAAACATTTTACAAGTTAGAAATAAACTCTCACAACAAATAACTAGATCTGAGTATATCAAAGCATAATTTTATCTATTGAATCATTTTGAAAGATAGGTTAACTGCAATAGATTGAGTGATAATATAAAGCAACTCAGTGGACTTATATTATAACCTTTCCCAACAAGAAGAAGAATTATATGAACATTTATTCTTTAATTATAGGTTCACAAATTTCATTTAGAGGGCTTTGCTATGTATGAATGAATTATCTTGAAGAATTAAACAATGGAGAGAAAAAGTATGTTCGATGATCAAGGCTGTTAAATGTAAAAGTTTTACAACGTGCCTACTTAGTATATCATTCAAAGCTATTTTGTATCAAATTTGGAGAGAAATAAATAGAAAAAGATTTAATGGTAAAAGTTTAGACAAGTCGACTATTATTGCTAAAGTCAAAAAAGATATGAGAGATAAAATTTTATCAATTAAAGAAATGAAGCTTACAACTTGTAAATAAGTTTTTATAACGGCTTTAGAATTTTTAAATGTAGTTTTTTAGCCTAAAATGAGGTTGTTATATAGAATAATTATTTTTTCTTTAGTAATATATACTATTTGACCCTTTATCAATAAAATAAAATATTTATGACCTGGTCTAATATGGTTTTGCTACATTTATCTTTGATTTTGATCTTAATATTCAGTTATTATTCACTCAACAATGACTTTAAAGAGATTGGATGAGGTTGAGTCTTAAGATGCTAGGAAATATTATAGATCTCTATAAGTTATCGTACAAAATTGAAGTTAATTTCAAATGGTGAAAAAAGTGAAGGTCTCTATTATAAGATCTTACTTCCTTAGGTAATTCCTAAAGATGAAACAACAATGTTGCTAAACTAAGGGTCTCTCAATATCTCTTGTATCTTCACAAAGATTAAAGTAAGGTCTTTACTAACAATCCAATTTATAAAATTTTAAATTTGAAAAAATGTGTTGTGAAATACAAAAGAAGAAACAAGTATTACTGTTAGAGTTATCTCTAGAAATGTTTCTGGATGATATTAGTTGATCCAACCATAATCCTATGTCTGATGTTATAGAATAGCTTTCTAGTATTTAGATTTTTTAATTACCACCCTAAACTTTACTTCAATTGGAGTCCTTTTATTGCCATATTGCTCATTTAGTTTTCCTAATAGAGCCTTTATACAGTTGCAATGTACATAATTTCACTTACACTTATTAATTGTCACAGGATGACTACAATTAGTAGAGAACTTATGACAACTAAATAATAAAACATTTTACGTGAGTATTGGCAACTAAATAATAGCCACTAATAATATCACTATTTCGTGATAGTCGATATACTAATCTATATTAACACAAAAGTAGATACATTATCATCTTCATTCAAGTTATCAATCACGCAAGGTGAATGAGCTTACAATTAAATCTAGCTATGTCACATCTAAAAAGCCAATAATTGATAGACACGAAAAGACACAAAAGCTTCCGATAACAAGAAAAATCTTCTCCTAGTATTCCGAGTTCAGCGAATTTAGTAGAATTGACAAATACTTAGACTAGGATACCTGTGATTACACAAGCAAAAAGGAAAATTTCAATGCTGCACAGGTAGCTAAATTTCTACGTCTCAATTCCTCTAAGAAGAAGAAGATTTCCGTCTCAATCCCCAAGTTGACTTCGCTTTGATTTCATTGTTCACCAACATTTATCATTTAACAATTAGAAGAACTGGTCTGAGAGGAAAACTGACAGAAAGGACATATCACTTCTGCGGAAAAAAATATTTTTGACAGTAGTAAGAGTCTGGTTTATATCAAAGCGCGGTACATTCGTAATGCGAGTATTTTCATGAACAAGATTGTTTCGTTTTTACCTGGTTCTCATTTCGTTTACTTAACCTTTTTATTCTCATTGAGCTTTGGCAAACCTTTGGCCTAGCGGTGTCATATGTAGCTACGACTAAGCCGATGACCCCATGGGCACGACAAAATAAAAGGGGACTTTTCACATGTGCTTAAATGTTACGTTCATGTTTCAAGGAGGCAAACTTTGATTGGAAGAACTGAAACTTTCGACAACTCTGCGGTCGTGTGAACACCAAAACGACTCGTCCTTTCACACTTCTCTTCCAAGCTACCAACCAAATGGGAAAGGCTTTTGGTGAAGAAGACAATATACAAGAAAGTAGCGTCAGTTTTGGCTTTAACGAAGAGAACAAAGTCAAAAATAGAAAAAGAGCATTTTCTGGATGCTTCCCTTCGGAGTTGGTCTTAAGAAAATGCAAACATAGTCTTTACTTTGATCGTTCTGACAGCAATGAGACTGAGAGTTTAAGAAGTTTATCTAGATAATATCTTACATCAAAACCTATGGATGTGTCACATAAAGAGCCTAATCCAATCTCGACAAGAAGACCGCCGTAGCATTTGGATCTTCCACCAAAAGAAAAAGAGAGAAGGATTTGGACCCTTTCATGGGACCAGAACGATATAATAGTGAATCGCAAAACTTCATTAAGCTTATCGTCTGGATAGGGATTTGGGATAGGCCGCTGGACGTTTAACACGAGGAGTACGACCAAGAGTCTGTAGTTTAAACGTGCGGTTTAAACAAGAGACTACCTGTTTTGAGATTATAGGCTCTTAATCTTTGTAATGGTAAATGCGTTTATCTTTGTAATGGTAAATGCGTTTCTCTATCTTTTCTCTTCTTGTCTGACGTTATATTTGGTTTATTTTCTTTCTTGTTCTTGTTTCCTCTTTTTTTTTTTTTTTTTTTTTTTTTTAAATGAGATAGGTCTGAGGCAATGACTAATGATGGTCACTGCTCCATAGCTTCCGTTATCTAGATATAAATTATAACATACCGACATCGATAGCTGCACTTGCACTGTACATAGTTAGAATTTAAGTTGCTTTACGACTATGGTAGTTTGTTCATGATGGCATCTGTTTTCCGTGACAAACGGCAAGATTTTCTTAGAGAAAATGTTTAAATGTAATCAGTCTAAACCTGACTCAATTGCCTTTTATAAGAACATTATCACAGCGTGTTAGGGAATGAAGTTTTTCATGTTCCTTATTAGTTAATTTCCCTAGTCAGCGCATAAATGGAAATGGGGATCAATGGATTGTGCTGGTTATGACAAAGTCAGTAGCATGCCCATAAATGAACTTTATAGTGGGTTGAAGGTCGGTGCATGCGATTCATAATGCACTCAAGCACAGTCATATTTTGAGGTGATGTTAAAGATTCAGGCTATAGGGATCTATAGTCATCATGACAAGTGTTTTGATTTGGGTAAAGATTTGGGGAGAGAATTAACAACGGTAGTTTCCTACTAATAGTCCCGCGTACTCTTTGTGTGAAAGCAATAAGAGATCAGATACTTTAGATATGGCTTTGCCTTTTCACTTCGTCATCACCACCCAAAAAGCGTCTTTTATTGTCTACATAACACGTCGAAGTTCTGGCAACGGAGCTTTTTTCTTCTTCTTTATGGTTTTAATTAGTGTGGCTATATAGTCTTCTGTTTCTTCTTTGTACGCTGATGCGGCATTGTCTATGCATGGCATCTTAGTTTTCCCCAACTTCCATTGTTTTGTGTCCTTCTATTCCTCTTTTTTCATACCGCTGGCTTTTCTTGGTCATCAATTAGGGTATTTTCCAAACCTTCACACACACGTCGAAGGATCCACCGAAAGGGATTGCTTGGCAGACAAAAACATTGCCTCATAAATGGGACGTGAAAAGTGGGCTAGTGCTAACTTTGATTAAAAGGTTTTCCAGAAGGCCGAAAATAGGACTGAAAATTTTGAAGGTCAAAATACTGGGGTGTGATGCTCGCAAACTTCTTTTGTTGAATTTTCTACCCGTTTTCACAACCACGGGGTTGTCTTTTCTACTTTGTGAGTCTGGGTCGTTTCCTGTGGGCTCCTGCCCTTGTCAGAAAGGGTTGTTAGACTAGTGGCCGAAAAGACCAACCCACTCATAGGTGTGGAACACTGACTGCCATCCATTTGTCGCAAATACACCGGTAGATCTCATGCTTGGAGGCCCAAACACGTTGAATGGGGGACTTTGCATGAAAATGCTTCAAAAGCTGACTTTCACTTTCCTATTTAAGAATTGCATCGGGGTTCCTGCTGAAGCTTCAACAAAGGCACCCCCAGACACCTCCAAATTGTCTCTTGGAGTCGGACAGGAACGCTACAAAGAATTGAAGGCGTTAAATTTGTCCAAACGCTCCCGAATGACCCCTTTCTCAAATTAAGAAGAAATAAGGCGCAGATAACGAATACTCTCACCTGCCTGCGAGTTCCCTTTATCGCACTAATAGACTTTTTGACTAGTTCATGGCCTACAATCTTCTCAAACAGCAAATGAACATCGTAAGGGCATATTTCAGAAAAGTAGACAAACACTGCAGCTTCAAAAGTAAAAGAAAGATTTGAAAGTTTCTCGCGAGAGTAAAAGAAGATTTGAATACGCCACTGGTTATCCCTCAGGGAAATGAAAGGGGCTAGAGCCGGGCATCCGCCTCTTTCAAGGAACCCATGAGCCAGAAACAGCTTTTTCCTTTCCTTTTTTTTTTTTTTTTTCTCTGAATACATTTTAGTGGAGCAATTGCTCAGCCGTCTGGCCGTGGCGATTCATGAATTCCTACTTGACGTTTCCACAAGTCTTTGTATAAAAGACAACGTTGACGGGCCCTAAATGGGCTTCATAGCAAATATGGGGTCAATGAATGTGTCCCCAAGAAAGTAATTGAGACAAATAAAACCATTGCAATGGAATCGAACAACTCTTTGACTATCGTATCTTATGACTGGGTAGTGGATCTCTATCCAATGAGCAAAATTTGTTCGAGTTTCTCTAGAGTAGAAAATTTGTAAGTCGGAGATGTACACAGTATATGGACCTGACAAAAGAACCAACACCAGTTCACGCCCCAAATCTTAGTTCTGCAGTGGATTTGCACAAATTTACTGTCCCGAGCTGGCCGGTAAGAACAAGACAGAAATTCTTCAGAACAGTACATGTTAAAGTTCGAAGTAATAGAATCCTTCTCCCCTATAAAGCCCCGACCACCATCTCCTTCTTAAATCCCCCCTCCCCCTCTCTCTCTCTCTTAGTGTGTCTCGCTCCCTCCCTCCCTCTCTCTCTCCCCCTCTCTCTCTAACACACTTCTTTTCAGAACGCTAAAATGTGCCATCTAACTTCTCCCCTCCCCGGCAAATCCAATTCAAACCACCCTTACCTTCTCCCGATCAAAGAAGCAGAACAGCGCGAGACGCTTACCAATCCATTAATCCCCAAAAGCCTAACATCTCAACAAGAACAGAAGCTACCACACAGAAAGCAGAAAACCCATCTGTCTCTCGTTTTCACAGAAGCCATTTCCATTGCCAAAATAGCTCTCCCCATGATACTAACAGGCCTTCTGCTTTATTCTCGCTCATTGATCTCCGTGCTCTTCCTTGGCCGACTTGGTGATCTCGCGTTAGCCGGGGGTTCCCTAGCTGTTGGCTTCGCGAACATCACGGGATACTCGATTCTCTCCGGCCTTGCCATGGGAATGGAACCAATTTGTGGCCAAGCTTTTGGTGCCAACAAGCACACCTTACTCGGCCTCTCCTTGCAGAGAACAGTGCTTCTGCTCGCCCTTACCTCAGTTCCTATTTCTCTTCTCTGGCTAAACATGAAGAACATGCTTCTGTTTTGTGGCCAAGACGAAGCTATAGCGACAGAAGCGCAATCATATCTTCTCTATTCTCTGCCAGACCTCCTAACTCAATCGCTTCTTCACCCATTGCGCATCTATCTTCGATCGCAATCCATAACTCTGCCTCTAACCTTTTGTGCCTCTCTTTCAATTTTGCTCCACATACCCATCAACTACCTTCTCGTTTCATACCTTAATTTAGGAATCAAAGGCGTTGCTCTTGGCAGTGTTTGGACTAACTTCAATCTTGTAGGCTCTTTAGTGTTGTACATCCTTATAACCGGTCTCCATAGGAAAACTTGGGGTGGCTTTTCCTTGGAGTGCTTCAAGGAGTGGAGATCCTTATTAAATTTAGCCATCCCAAGCTGCATTTCGGTCTGTCTCGAGTGGTGGTGGTACGAGATCATGATTTTGCTATGTGGGTTGTTGATAAATCCCAGAGCAACCGTAGCTTCCATGGGCATTCTAATCCAAACTACATCCCTCATCTATATATTCCCATCATCGCTTAGCTTCAGTGTATCCACAAGAGTTGGTAATGAACTAGGTGCAAACCAGCCGAAAAGAGCACAGATGGCTGCCACTGTAGGCATTTCCTTCAGCTTCATATTGGGCTTTTCAGCATTATTCTTCGCAGTTGCCGTGAGAAACAGTTGGGCAGGCATGTTCACCGACGATAAAGAGATTATGGCCTTGACATCACTGGTTTTGCCCATAATCGGGTTCTGTGAGCTCGGAAACTGTCCGCAGACAACAGGGTGTGGAGTACTGAGAGGAACAGCAAGGCCTAAGGTTGGAGCACGTATCAACTTGGGATGCTTCTATCTTGTGGGAATGCCAGTTGCAGTGTGGTTGGCTTTTTATGCCGGCTTCGACTTCCGGGGGCTGTGGTTGGGGCTTTTGGCGGCGCAGGGCTGGTGCGCAGTGACGATGTTGGGGGTATTGGCTCTGACAGATTGGAATTTAGAAGCCAGGAGAGCCAAGGAGCTGACCGGAGCCGTCCCCATTGATGACAGCCAAGAGGTTGAGGACCAGAAGCCAATCAAAGCTGAAATCCAGGAAGATTTTTTAAAGTTATCGGGGGATTCAGATCAACCTCAAAACTCGCTCGTCTGATCAGTCGTTCTTTTTCTTTTTTTTTTTCTTTGTTTTGGGTAATGTCCTAGGCTGTACGTGGGGGATGACTGAGGAGGAGAGGTGGGGGATTTTGTATGGCCTCAATTTGAGGCGGAACCTGCTGCTATTTCCAACGAAGTTCATCAGACCCAGTCTGGAAGGCAATTGAATATTGTTGGAAGAAGCACTTGTAATCCCTCGAGGAGACCAATTCTGTGATGTATTCTATTGAGAATTTTTGTATTATAAAGAAACTAATGTCAAACTCTTCCCGCATCCCATTGATCTTGTTTGCTTGTGAATTTGGCTTTAGGTAATAACGGAGTTGTAACTTTTTTCCAAGGAAAAGAAGAAAAGAAAAGGGAAACACATAATTTTCATCGCCCTTGAAAAAATCAGTGAATACCAATCTTACAAGTTTCAAGCTCGACCGCAGGAGATAGAGAAGGAATCATCCAAAGGATAAATGAACCAAGCCGCATCACATTGAACGCCTCGCACATTACAAGTTGGCAGTGCGAAATCTTGACCCAAGCAGTAATTCATTCGGAACACGTTTATGGTCCCGCACCTTCTCATAAAAAAGAGAAAGGTCTCTGGTTTTAAGGCATTCAAAAGCTGTTGTCTAAGCTCTCAATACATAAATTATTATCTAGGTTTTAAGTACTTTAAAAATCAGTGGTGGAGAGCAATTTTTATGACATATCAACCAGCCCGTCATGTCATATTATGTTCCTGTTAAATTTAATTATGTCTAAATAAGATACAAACGAATAAAGAGGTAGTGTATCGTGATGCCTTTCTCCCCTACGAGAGGACGAAAGATTCTTTGTTATCTCTTTTATCAAGGGTGTCTATTCTTCGTACTTACTTTTTTAATTCCAAGTTCCAGTTTTTGGGTTTTATTTCTAGTTTTTATTCATATAATAGTTGTGAATATTAATTTTAAATATGTGATTACGGATGACCTCGCAATTAGTTGACAGGATGAAAGTTTGTCTACTTCTAAAATTAGATAAAACTTCCCCAGGATTAATTTTTAAATTCATGTCAACAAAAATGCATTAAAAATTGGAGATTAATGTTGTTAAAAAAATAATATCATCAAAGACATTCTAGAAATGCTATATGTATTTGAAAAACAAGTGAAGATAAAAATAGTTAGATACGCAATATAATAATATTTCTAAGATATCATGGATAATAATTCGAAGGTCCAACACTCAAAACAATAACTTTTTTTGTTTAAGGTAAATGGTTATAGAAATTCTCTTTTTGACTGGCTAAGTAGTTTAATATATGTACATGAATACATACGGACAGAACTACATAAAAGCATAGAGGATCGTTGGAATAATTGATTTTTATTGAAAAACCACAAGCTCTGTCCTTTAGAGGTTTTTCTTCGTAAAAGAAGGTACATACCGGCGTTAATATAATCGAAAGGCATAGATCATATTAAAGTATTAATATATTCTTTTTGATTCCGATATTATTCTTTACATAAGCTCATGTTCTTCATCTACGCCAAATATTGAAAATACAAAAGACAATGAAGAAAAAATTTTACGCCAAACAAAATTAGACAGTGATCCACAATTGTTAACAATACTTCGCCAATCTCAAGCGAAAGCTTTTGGCTCAGCCATTGGCATAATATGAGGAAGACACCGCGTTTGAATAATTATTTTGAAAAATATTTCCTAGTTCATCTTCTCAATTCATATAAGAAATATATATATACATGGGATTAATTCTTCCTTTTTACCAATAATCAATTTAAACTTACCAATGCAGATGCATACTCGTGCCCCGAATTATGCAACTTGCATCTCAACTTGCAAAATTCGTGAGACAACGAGTCAACTAAAGTCATTGAGAGTCAGCCTTAAGACTCCAAAATAACTTTCCCTGCTGAACGTAGCATTTCTTTCTGGGAGTGGACCCTAATATCAATGGACTAATCGGTTGAAAAATCGAGTCATTGGAATCTGAGAATCATTTTGATTCGGGAATCAACAAAGTATTTATGCCATTATTCCATGATTTCTTTACACTGCAGCCCTCGCCGAGGAATTAGGAGTGACCGAGGTTAATCTGGTTCGATTACCAAAGTCAAAACACAATCCTGACTAAGCAAAGAAAATCCCTTCCACCGGTTTACGGACAGTTTTGTCATTTTTTTTCCACTTTTTTTATCATAAAATAATCTTTTCTTTAACAAATTTAGGTTAACAGTGCATTAAACCTTTATTTTTGCCCATTAAGTGTTTTCCTTTCTGAAAGACAAGTCTTGGATAGACTTGCGGTACATATGTTTACAAGAGCTTAGACTTAATCAAAGGATAAGGAAAAATACATTGATATTGGAGAAAGAAATCAGGATTATTAGAAGCAATTAATTATATCCTTACCTTTCTATTCAAAATCATGTGGTTTTATTTCTTATGTGGAGAATTTAATCTTTTGCACCATCTTGAAGATTGTCCATCTTCTAAAACCTTTTTCTCATCATTTAATGTGTAATCCTCTTCACTATGATGCAACGATCACATCTCAGAGTTTGTAGACATGATAAAGTCCTTCAAGGAATCCACCTTCATATCCCGGGGTTTAGTTTCACGGTTGGCCCTTTCAATATCTTGTTGATGATGACCATGACCAGCCATTGAAACCAAATCTATTTATAATCTCAATGTCGATAAATGAGAAAAGCTAATAAAAGCACATAGTTACAGCATCCAACAACCGTTTGTAAGCCCACTAGATGGATAGAAGGCAAAGAAGTTCATTGCTCTTCGGATAAATAGGAAACTAAAAGGAGGATCGTTTTCTCAAAGGCTAATGATTCGATTTTTTACCAAAAAATACACTAAAAAAAATTGTAGTCTAACTATTTCAAGCATAAATTTGTGCAAACACAAATAAAAACTATTGGAGGCAAAAGTTTTACATTGAAATGAGACAATCCTTAGATAGTGTTTAAATACAAAAAAATGTCATCTAAAGTCTTGAGTTAGTTTTTAGGTTAGATGTGAACTTTGTAATATTGTACCAGAAATTAAATTATTCCATAACTTTCATTTAATTTTAGGCCCTTAAAATATGTGTAGGTGTAAGAAGTATTCATTCCGCTCTATTAAACCTTAAGTTCAAGACACGCTTAATCTGTAGGGAATGTTAAAGATGAAAGTCATATATTATAAAGATTTGTTTTTCAGCAATATATAAGCATAACAAATATCGTTTTTAACTCATGGGCTAACCTTTTTATAGCATTTAAATAAAAATAAAAATCTCATGAACCCATGAGTTGCGTTGGAATTTAGAGCTATTTCTAATAGAAACAAACAAGACAAGATTAAATTACAAATGTGAACACTTTGTTTCAATAAGTGTTGGAGTAGGACCTTAATCTAAAAGCTTTAACACAAGCTAAATTTTGAACCAAACCTTAAACTTATTTTAATAAAAACAACCATAAAAAGATCAAAATACAAATGTGGACACTTTGTTTCAAGTGGAGTTCGGGTAGGACCTTAATCTACAAGCCTTTTATAGAATCCACAAAAGCTTCACTGAAGCACCTAAAAAGTAAAATGCGTATTTATAACACTCAAATCAGGTGTGTCGAATCTTTTTAGAAGTAGGCTCTTAAAAAATTTCCATCATCACATAAGAAATTAAATGACCCTTTTTTTTCATGAAAAGATAAGTAAAATAAACGCAAAATTGAAATTGTATTATTTCTTGTTGCCAAACATGACTGTACTGTCCATATATTTGATGTCATATTTATTTTCATATTTAATGTCATAATTGATGTCATAGTAGTCATTTTTGTACGACCCCAGCTAAATAAATATACATCTATAGAGTAAGGATTTCACTTTTTCCTTGTCAAGGTCATCTTAGAAAGCTTCATTTCATAAGAAAAAGACTTAGAAATAAATTACTAAATTTAATATAACTTACTAATTTGTGTTCTAAGTTTTCACTTGGTACAAACTCCATATTATCATAGAAGTATTGAAATCATTTTCAAAACGTGATTGAATTCTGATTTGTTTAAAACGAATATATTAAGGATACTTTCAATAAGTTGTAGAATTTGAACTGGGCATATCTATTTTTGTTTTTCTTACAATTAGTCAAAGATTACAAATGCACTACCTGCCTAAAATCAATTTCTTTTTTCTTATCATTCCAAAATGAAGTAATTTTTTGACCCCAAAAAGAATTGATCAGACTTCCATAATTGTTTTAATCTACAAGGAAGTTTCACTAAATATGTTTACGTGCAAAATAATCATGTATATACTACTTAGTGAAGCAGCTTTTCTATATATAGTTAAAACTATAAGAGATATACTTATATCTTTGTTGAATTCCTACTTTTATAAGATATATTCTTACTCATTACTTTAAATTAATAGCACAAATTTCATAAAACCCATACCATCTTTCCAATCACATTACTTATAGTGTTTAAACTTTTATTGTTTTTTCTGTCAATTACTTCACTAATAAATGCATGTAGTAATTTATCAAAGCGTCAAAATATCTGGAAGAATGTATTTGAAAAACATAACAAAATCCATGGAATGTACTATAGGCATATTCAAGATGGATTACCTGTATTTTTGATAATTTATACTAAAACCCTTTTATGCTTTTCCACTTTGATGAGATTAAGTCTGGATTTTATGCATCTTCTAAACTCAAGACCTTTCCAAACTTACTCAAACAAATTATACAAAAAACTGAGCGTGAGAAAACTGTTATGGCCTTACTCTTCTACCAAAAAAAAAAAAAAAGAAATAAAAATGGATTGGGTCAACTTATGACCACACCTATGGAGATTAATTGCAAATCAATCCCCTGAAACATACATGTTATAGATGACTGCAATTATCTGTTCTTGTAATTGAACTAAATTTTTTATTTGATTTAGTTCATTACTTTTCTATGTAAGTGACATAAAGTGTTCTTACTAATTTTTGGGTGGATTTCATAAAAAAAGGAAGAAAAAGTTACTATGGTTTTTGGATCTAAATCTTTGTAAATTCAAGTACTAAATTGATTAAAATTAAAAGGAACGTCTAGAATGTTGAAATGACAGCTGCACATGATAATCGAGAATATTTTCCTAATATATCAACGTATAAGACGTCAAATACCGTAACCCCCGTGATACAGTTTCAAAAACAAGTCACATGCAAATGGACTTGTTAAGAACAGTATTGCAAATAATACCCGTGATACCTTCAGATAACAATTTTTTTTGCCGCTATTTGTTAATTATTATCAATTGGTTTGATAAAAATAATGAAGATAAAGTTTCTTTTGCATTTATGTAAGGTGAAGAAGACAGTTTCGTGTGCATTTATGCACCGAAGTTGTGCGAGTAACATTCTTCTTCAACTGCCAGACAAACAGCTACTAGAAATTCACGTGCAGAGCAAAGGGAGTAGATCCAACGACTATGCATCTAGTTGACTTTATTTTGTGTTCTCCGATGTGATCTTGGCTGCATCTAAGAAATGCCTTCACCAAAACTCATCTTCTTGACAAAATTTTAAAACGATACGAAAAGAAATAAGTGCGGAGTTCCTAAATGTTTTTATTGGTTCGACACACCACGGCCCCCAAACCAACCCCAAAACCAAAAAAAAAAAAAAAAAAAAAAAAGAAGAAAATTCTGTCCTTAAATTTTATGTTAACAGTAACTTGACCGTATTTACAGAATGAATTATCATTCAATGCCGTAAAGGGATCATTCTATCTTTCTTTGACCAAACACAGCTAAAGAACAGTGAAATCTCCTCATGTCACATCCATCGTGCAACCTTTCTATCAAGTAATTAAGGTTCTCAAGTCTTAGCACTGAGAAAGACTGAAAGCAGACTCAATCCGATGTTATTGTGATTAATCAAAGTTAGAAGAATTTAATTACACAAATAATTGTACCTGGTTGCAATTTTGTATGTTTGACAACTCAGTCTCCTTTTTGTTTTGTTTTGTTTTTTTTGTGAGTAATGATATGGTTTGCATTCTATGTATTGCATTCTATTTATTTTCAAATAGAAAAAATCTAGAGTTGAGGCAGCAAAATAGGCAGAAAACATATGAAAACTTAATTCATTGTCTGATATTTCAATATGGTCTATTTTAAATTAGAAGGTCAAAAAACCCAACTCAAAAATTAAAAGATTTTTCTTTCATTTATACTTCATTATAAGAATCTTATTTTGAAGTAACACTTTCATCTTATAAATACTTTTCTGCACATGGAATATTGTTAGGCTTATATAAAGTGAAGTAGATTCAATTTAAACTTCAATATCAAAATAAAAAGTAAAGTTTCCAGGAGATCACCAACAATTTCTTGAAGAAAAATGAAGAAAAACAAGCCCTAAATCCAATGGAACCAAGAATGGAGAAATATGAAACTGAATTTGAATTCGATCCGTGTTCATTTGGTGTCTCCGCAGTTTAGTTGAAGGAAACTCAGGAGCCCAATTTCTTGTTCTTTGAAGGCCTAACACATCAGCCAGTAAATTATTGTCATGCTGTACCAATTCATGATCAGGAAAGTACATACTGGTCAATAATTATGAACTCATACAAATTTGTAGGAGTACTTCATATTATGGACCTTAAGAATTAAATGATCATTTATGAAGAATGAAGTTCAGCAACCACAGCTTCACACACACTGTCGGAAGGAGATGCAGTTATGGTGTGCATGCTATCCCTGAAGGGTGCGGTCCAAGTCATTGTAATGACAATATTTCTCAGCAGGTTTCAAGGGAGGACACCGTTGATCCTGGGAGACGCAGTGGGAACTCAAAGTCAAGGTTTTTCACAGGAGCTTGTTAATTTGCTTCCAATTTCAAGATACAAATTCAGAAACTTCTGCTTAACAAAGAAATCTGGGAAGAGATGTGTGGTTTGTCATATCAGGTACAGAGGAGGGGATCGACAAATAAAGTTGCCATTCAAGCATGCGTGCGACGGGAATGCATCAAGAAATGGCTTAGCATTAACAAGGTATGCCCAATTTGCAATACAGAGGTATTTGGAGAGAGTCAAGACATGAAGCATGAAGTGGCAAAATTAACAAGGGAATCCAGTCTTTTTTTTTTTTTTGTTTTTTTGTTTTGGGTTGACGGGATGTATAATACTTGGCTTGATTAAGAACGACACTAACTCTTTATTCATATACTCTCGATCTTGTAGTAAAATCATATAATTAAAACTTCATTACAGTGATTTTATTTTTTAATATGATTTTTTCATTTTATACAAACTTCCATTTAAATGAAAAAAAGGCTCTCTAAATTTTGAATTAGCTTTTGAATTGGATTTTTAGATCTTCTAACTTGTTATTAAGGATAACTCCTAATGTGGAATCTGTATTTAGTTTAGAAAGTTATGGATCACACTATTACACTAATATAATTAAAAGTTAATTACTTAAATTATGTTGATAAGTTCCTTAAAATTTTATGAAGCTTAACCTTTGGGAAATTTATTTCTATCTGAAAAATACACATCAAAACATGTTCTTAAGTGAAATTAAAACTTGAAAGCTAGAAAACGGTATTGAATTGAAATAACAAGCTACGTACATCAATTGGAAAATCAATGCGCCTGATGCACACATATCGACTATGACACTTTGAGCGCCATATGAATTTTTGGCAAAGGAATTGCCCTTTGAATCGTTGGACCTCATTCCCATATCAATGTTTAGCAATCTCCGTATACTGTCATTTTCATATACCCTTTTGCCCGTATATGTAGTTTAATTGGATAACTTCAAAAGGCCACGTTTATTCCATCTCCTTTAATCTTTATTTTCAATGAATTTGTTAGAAAAATCCAAGTTCGCTTGAATTTGAAAAACTCAAAGAAGCAGACTAGATTGCTCGTTGAAAATATAGCATCTTGACATGTTTTTATCAATAAGGCAAAGGGGAAAGAAGAGGTGGACATAATAACATAATGTTTATTAATAATTTTAAAGGGGTTTGACTTTGGTGAATCGACCCCTGAGTACATCATCTGAGGGCACGTGACATTCAATATAATAATTGCCAAGGTAAGCACAGGTTCCTCATTCTTTTTCTTAGCGATATTTTGAACTTCAATTTCATCGATGACACCGAAAGGATCAAGAGGGAAAGCTATTATTTTATGCCCATTTTTGTCATGCACATCTGGTACGATCAGAAAATTAAAAAGTATAACAAATGACGATGCTCATGATATATATGTTTAAAGTCAAACAAGGCTAGGCTTATGTGCTGGTATATTTTATAATAAAACAAGCGATTACTTTTACGAAATCTCTTATGAAACATCATCTTATAAATCATACAGTTATGGATGTTGCAAAAATATGATTATATATAACAAGTATTACAAAATTATTATTTTTCTCTACTAAATCTTATTGTAACGTACAAGTATCTGATGCGGATGCACTTAAGGCCCAATATTACGAGCTCTAATATTAAATAGTTAAGAGTCCACAACATAATCCAGTGGGTCCAAGAAGGCCAAGATCGAAGAAGCAACCCAAGAATATTCCATAGCATCTCTACAGTCTTTAATATAGGGGGTTTCCTAAGTAGTTGTTGAGTCCTTAATTTCTTAGATTTAATTTTATTGTATGAGAATATTTTCTTTTATTTGGTTTCAGTTGTAAGCAAACTCATTTTTCCAGAGAATAGAAACCCCTAAGTTGTGTGATCAACTTTTGCATCCTTTATCCAATTCTTGCCAATCCCTTTGCCAGGGATTGGTGGTGGAGCACCTCTTTGACTGGTGGCATCGCCTTTACGTCTTGGAGCCTGTTGGCATCTATCTTTTATTTTTATTATTCATATTTTCGTTTTTCCTTCCTTCCTCCTTACCAAACACTCACTTTCCCCACAGAAAACCCAAAAACACAAAAAAAAAAAATGATTTTTACATATTTTCTTAACCCGAGCTCGCTCAAGCCCACCATAAGATTCGCATCAAGTGGGTCCAAGAAGGCCAAGATCGAAGAAGCAGCCAAAGAATATTTCATAGCATCTCTACAGTCTTTAATATAGGGGGTTTCCTAAGTAGTTGTGGACTCTTTAATTCTTTGATATTGGAACTCATAAAATTGGGCCTTAAGTGCATCCACATCAGTATCTATCCTTATGATATGCTTAGATACTACGAGCATAAAACGTGAGTCATTTGGAGAAAATATTATATATGTGTTACTTAAAGGCGGAGTACTTCCATTTGTAGACCTTTTGTTCTAGGGTACAATACACGTCTATAAAGACCACAGCATGTGGTTCGATTCTTCTTCCTTGTAGGATATAAAACAACTGAAATTATACCGGTTAAGATATATTATTCCAAAATTCTCCTTCTACGAAATGAACGTCTTCAAAAAAGTGAGATTTGACGTCTCAACTGAGTCATTATCTATCTCAAATTAAGTTTCTAATCATATCGTTTCTTTATATGTTTATACGATGTTGTTGTACAAAATACTTATATTGATGCAAAATATAGCATGGCTGACTGTCATCAACCAAGTGATGGAATGCAAATACAACTCCAGCTTGATGGTCCATAAAAATGGGATTGGATAATCCTTCATGCAGAATGTTTTTTATGTTAGGGAAATTGAGGAATAATGACAATGGATTACAACGACGTAAGGATCGAGCTCACTGCAAATATAAATGTATACACAAAGCAGATATTTTCTGTTTGGCGCATGCACTTTGGCATGTCTTCTGCGCACTGGCAGGTGCAATACCCGTGCAACTACAATGCATGGTACTGTCTTCTTCTAGTAGGTTCGACCTGTTATCAACCCTATTGTGACTTAACTCCTCTCTACCGTCTTTCACAATTGCACCTATCAATCTTCCAAAACAAACCGATTTGAAATGGGCTGATTTATTATCCTCAACCGTTATCTTCCTTCAGCTACTACTTAGTGCTAGGATTTCTACCATCATCTACGTTGATCTCTAAACAGCCTGACCTTTTCCATTGAATGCCATTGCCGTTAGCCGTGCTTTCCCCTTAATTGAAACTAGCTTCTTCTATATATCAAGCGGCCACCTCTCTTTGCCAACCGTGTAGTAAATTAAAAGGTGTTACCAAATTTCCTTCTTGACCATCCATTTTAATCTCTGACGCCAAGCTTTGATAACTCCATTGTTCTTCACCGTCTAATGCCACAACTTGAGTTAATGATTTCATATTGCAACAAGCAATTGAACAATCTAATCTTCAATCTAACAACTTTAAAACATATTGAACATTTCAAATCGTGTCACTGTTTAGCAAAGAACACTTTGATTTAGCCCATAAAAGCTCAAATCTTGATGGAAAATACATAGATTTACACTTTGCAAATCACAATACACAGTTATTGTTGGATGCGACTCGAATTCTCAAAGGAGTTCCGCATGATTTAGGAGTCCATGTCTTACATGGATTGGGAAATGAAAGAGTTCTTGTTTCACAAGAATTAGAAGAGAAGAATTGTGTGTCCCACATTGGTTAGAGAACCAATTTGTGGGAGTTAGAAGGCCTATAAAAAGGAGTCTATGTAGTCCCTAGGGAGATATAGAAGAACCTAAGCGGTAACACTAATAACCAAGTGTTGGGTTATTTGCAGAGTATTACAAAGCTAAGGTTGAGAGAGTTTTTTAATTTTTTCTCTAGTTGAATCTTTTAGTGGAAGAAGAGAAAGTAAGACATTGTTGGTCCGAACCTTTAAAATCTTTTGTGTTGGCATGTGTGCGTTTCCAAGGGGTGGGAGCCCTTCATCACACCTCGTGCGGTGAAAGGCTGGTCGGCTGGGTGAGTAAGTGGGAGGTGTACTGACATGGCATGACGTGTTTTGGGGCGCGGGTGTGAAGGCCCCGGTCACCAAGAACAAAACCCCCCATTGGGAGGAGGGGGACAATATCATGCCAGATAGAGCCCCCACTTAACTGTCATCGCCTTTGGAAGATGGGAGGTCACATGTAACAAGTGACATATGGTTGTTGGATTCCGTTGCAGGTGCTCATATATGTAGGGAAGAAGCCTGTTTTGATATCTTGAAGAAAGGAGGGGATCTTGGCAACATCATTGCGGGAGACAAATAGAAGATGAAGATTGAAAGTGTTGGCACTGTCAGATTCAAGCTTCATAACGGTGATGTCAATAATTTGCAGAATGTGAGGTATGTACTATCTTGTGGCTACAATGTTATAGTTGTGGGAGAGTTAGCTACACATGGGTACTCATACACTGGAAGAGGTGATTGGCTCAAGATATTCAAGCACGGCAAAGTTGTTCTTCAAGGTAAGAAGAAAAGAGGCAAGAATATTTATTTTCTTGATGCTCAAGCTATTCAGAAGAAAAGTGAAGACAACGTAGCAATGAAGGGTGGTTGCCTCTCTATGAACGAGACTCGCAATGCGCGGCTTTACTCTCTCAACCACCGTAACGATAACAGTAACACTTAGCCACTGAACACTCTCTCCTAATGCAGCGTTATGGTTCTTCTATACTTATCATATTTATAAAGTAAAACCCTAGTTATTGCAAATACAAAAATGTTGTTCTAAAAATAAAAGAATTATATTCATGTCATATAGTAATTGTTATACATGACACTTAACTCTTTACAAGGGCTCTGCCATATTCTCT
The DNA here is from genome assembly GCA_028551485.1 of Casuarina cunninghamiana. NCBI lineage: Eukaryota > Viridiplantae > Streptophyta > Magnoliopsida > Fagales > Casuarinaceae > Casuarina > Casuarina cunninghamiana. The sequence goes on from CM052364.1 coordinate 19,866,930, forward strand.
ATTTATAAACAATGTAGTACAAGTCACAGAATGGCTCTACTAATAAGCCACTAGGAACGAAACAAGCGTTCAAAGGCGTTGAGAGCAAGACGGTAGGTCACTTTCATACCTTTGTAGACCTCCAGCCTTTCTTATTTTCTATTTCGTTGCTTCTCTCTGCCTAATTTAAACTCCAAGGACTAGGTTATGCGTGCCATTGTAATTGCCACTCTTTAGTTTCAAGGCTTTGACGAGTTATATCCTATGGTTTTCAACTCCGCCGCGCTTCAAAAGGTCCTCATGGCTTTTTCTCTTTTTGCTTTTTTTTGGGTAAGTGAGCTCTTCATGTCTCTTCGATCAGAAAAGAGATGAATTTAAACTATATAATATACAAGGAAGGTTCAAATCTCCATAGTATATTTTTCCAAGCCTCGGACCGTGTCCATATCTACCGGGATCAGCTGATAATAAACTTTGAAAAATCGAACTGATTTAGATGGCTCGGTGTTTGTATGACCTCAAGCCATCGAACCTAGGCACGTTGGGGAAGATGAATACGTAGTGAATCTCATCTTTAACGTTATAACAATATACCCGGCTCAAAGGTGCCTGTGGATCCCTTTTCCTCCCCCTATTAGGGGACATTATAGGGTTGACTCTGTACATTTTAATTCGTGACATTGCATTTCACCAACTGCTTCGCCTTTGATAAATCTAATTTAAGCAACTTTATATGGTAGCGTGAAAGCAACAGGGCTAATTAAAACCTTAGTTGGTTTCAAGCTTGTGACAGTTGATAAGGGATGCCAAGCATACACCCTTAGTTGCTTTAGAATGATACATCTTTTTTAATGTGATTAAGGAGAATAGTGTGTATCATTAATATGATTTTGAAGTGGTAGGACTTTCTCCAAGAAAAAGTTTTTATCCATACAATATTACTCATATTCTTTAAAAGACTCATAGGCACGGTTGTCCCGTCATGCTACTTTGAATAAAAGGACATGAGTCTAAAGGCAAACCTTTTACACGCCTTGCTCACAGAATTCTAGTATTTGCTTTAGAAAAACGATGCGAGCCAAAAAAGACAGTTGAAAAAATAAGAGGTTATTAGACAACCACTAAGTTAACAGTTGCAGCGTAATTGCCCTTCCTTTTCACTTGTCTGGCAGAGAAACGGAACTTCTCGCTCGATTAAGATTTTGGTGAAGACCTCTGATTTTGGGGCGAAGCACAAATTTATGAGCACGAAACCAAACAAGGAACGGTAACCACAATCCTGTTCTCCCGATTCCTTTACTTCTCTAGCCTGGCCGTTTTTTTTTTCCAGGGAATCCTTGAAGTACTTTGTGCATGCGCAGGGTAGCTTAGGTTCTAATAGGATGTGCTGATGGTGGATAGTCCATCATGGAAGCGAAGCTCCTAAAACGGCAGGAGCTACATTTCATAAACTGATATCACATATAGTCCCACCATTTGGCAGCGACAATGTTATCTCTGCCATTTAAGTTGCTATCGGTCCAGTTCATAGTGAGAAACTGTTACAATGTCGTTGCTAACGCACACCCACAACAGAAGCTTCGTTCCCAATCAATTAGACTTGAATTTCCAGAAAAATATTGGGTTGGGGGGGTGGGGGTTGGAATAAGGTCATGATGAGTTTTAGGCTCACATTTACTTAAAAACAGAAACTCCCTAATTCTGTGAGAAAAATGGGAAACGAAATGGGGATGGTTGGCTTATTTCACATCGCAATGCATCTTCAAATACAACCTCAGATGTGATTGCACTTACAATTATATGCTGATTCAAATTCCGTCATTAATATTCACAAGGCCCACACTACCTTTTTGAAGATAATGGATGGTCGAAGGTTGTAACTTTTTCTAACTTTGGTAAAAAGATTATTACACATTCTCAAAAGTGATAGACACTTTGCGTCTTTTATCACATTGTTACGATAATCAACAATCCGATGAAAAAATGTTACGATCCTCTACCGTGTCAGGTGACATATAGGTATCCACTTGGCTAACCGATTTTGATCATAAGGGACCACTGTCACACACAGAAGGCTGGGAGCCTATAAGAAATCAGAATAGAGAGATGTTGTTACATGCTCATGCCGATGGATGATATCATTTCTCCAGATCCATGTATTGGTAGGAAGCATTCTAGTGTGACAGGGTGCCAGTGATTTGAATGGGATAGTGGTAATGATGGAGAGGGTAGTCTAAATGTATGAAAGAGGGATTAGGGTTCGGGGGAACCAGGGACTTCTATATAAGAACCCATGTTGGGAAAAGGTAGGGGGTATGATTTCCTAGTCTAAATTTTGGGTTAATTCCCAATAATTAAATAAACTCCCACAATTTCCTTCCATTCGTCATCATAGCTCCTAACCAAAAGAAGAAAGGGCCAAATCTATGATTAGATTTCTGTCTCAAAGGTCCGCTTACACATTTTGTGCAATGGTACCATAACATTATGGCATCAAAGAAGGATGATCCTGTTAGGGATAACACGTGTTTCAAAGAAATCAAAGACAATTGGCCAAGAAAGAGGCCAAGAATAATTGGCATTTAGCAAAGATAATGGAAAACCTTCATCATCTCACTACTTCCATGAATTCTTGGAATGTTAACGAGATTCATGATAAGGACAAGGGTGGGTCCAACAACACTGGTAGCAGTGGGGCAAACCAAAATGGAAGACGTCGGGTGTGGTATGATTTCCCTCATTATGAGGGTAATGATGACTTAGCCAACTTGCTTAATAGAGTAGAGCAGTATTTCAACTACTATGGTGTTCTAGAAAATGAGAAGTTGCATATGGTTGCATGGAACTTTGACGAGGATGTGAGAATCTAGTTTAGGGTGTTGAAGGAAGAATGTGCCTTTCTTAGGCGATTTTAGTTATAAAAATCTATGAGATGTTTGGCACTATAAATTATCAAAGTTTGTATGGGTAATTGATTTAGCTATGCCAAACTAGGATGGTGTATGAGTATTATGACAAGTTTTCAAAGCTATTGCTACAAATTAGCAAATTAACCCCAAAACATTAGGTTGTTTGCTTCATGATGGGGTTAGGGGGATGCAATTTGGGTGGATGTTTAAGCCAATCACTTAGGTTTGCTTTCTTCAACTCTAGGTTTGGTTTGCATTTATAAGTCCAGGCATCATGGCAATGAGGTAGTAGTGCTAGCTAAATGCGAGGAGGGTATTAGGAATGGTGCCAACATAACCTTCACTCCACTTCGAAGAATGAGTCCTACATAGATTGTTGAACAAAAAGCTAAGGGGTTGTGCTTTCATTGTGATGAAAGGTTCACCCCTAGGCACCAATGTAAAAGGTTGTTCATTGTAGAAGGATCTTGGACAATAGAAGAAAAGGTGGCAATGAGTGGTTATAGGGAGTTAGTGACATTAGGAGCAAAAAAACCAAAGATATCTCTTAATGTGATTAATGGAGTCAACTTTGGGCAAACCATACAATTAGTGGCAGGTATAGGTAATTTCCATCCTCACATACTTGTTCTAGTAGATTTGGGTAGTTTGCACAACTTCTTGAATGAATAAGTGGCTAACTAGTTAGGGTTGAAGGCCAATAAAAGTGAGTCGTCAAGTATAGGCAGCCAATATTAATAAGCTAGTCAGCTTAGGCCAATGTTTAAGGATGAAGTTGTCACTGCAAAGAGTCACCTTTAGGGTGGATTTGTTTCTGGTGCCATTAGTGAGGGTTGATTTGGTCTAAGGTACTCAATGATTAAGGACCCTTGGTCCTATACTATGGAATTTTGAAAAGTTAAGCATGGAGTTCTCAATAAAAGGAAAGCCCATATGAAGCCAAGGAGGAAATGCACTACTTAACCAATTAATCAATGTGGAGAGGATGAGTAAGGAGTTAGCCAAGGCATGTGAAGGAATTGTGTTGTGCTTTATGAAGGCAAGGATAACATAGTTGGAAGAAATGGGTAGTATAATTAAAGAAGGAAAATTAAAGGAGTTATTAAGTTACTTTAGTGATGTGTTTAGCAAGGTGTAAGGATTTTTGGCAATACGGTCCTAGGACCATGCAATAACGCTAAGTTGAGTCAACTTGTGTCTGTACAACCATACAAGTATCCCTACATGTAGAAATTAGAAATATAGAAAATTGTATATGAGTTACTTGAGGTTGGATTTATTTATAGCAACATGTGCCTCTTTTCCTTACTAGTCTTGTTAAAAAAAGGATGGCACATGGAGGCTTTGCATCAAATATTGAGAGCTAATAAGAAAATGGTCAAGGTTAAATTTACCTTCCCCATGGTGAATGAAGTGTTGTATAAACTACATGGAGTGGTGGTGTTACAAAGTTAGATTTATGAGCAAGTTAACACCAAATCTAAATTAATCCCAAGGAAGTACATAAAACTACCTTCCAAACAAAAAATGGGCATTATGAATTCTTATTTATGCCTTTTGGATTGGCATTTTATGTAAAGGTTTGGTAGTTTCACAGCACCCCTAATGGCGTTATCGAAAAAAAGGAAATTTGAATGGGCCAAGTTGCTAAAGGTCATTGAAGCTCTCAAATTAGCCATTTTAGATGCTTCTATATTGGCTTTGTGTAACTTTGAGCTTCCTTTCATAGTAAGGTTGGAGTTATCTCCATCTAGTAAGGAAGATTGATTGCCTACTTTAGCAATGCCATTCATGGGAGGAATTTAGGGCTTTTGACATATGACAAAGAGATGATGGCTTCAGTCTTAATGGTACAATGTTGGCATCATTACTTGCTAGGAAATTAATTTGTAGTGGTAATCGATTAATAAAGTCTTTGCCATCTTTAGGATCAATGTTTGATGACTTTAGCCCAACATCAATGGCTAAGTAAATTGATGGGATTTGATTTTGAAAACCATTAAACAATTAGGAAGGTAAAGATGATAGCCAATGCTCTATCATGGCTACATGAGCCAAAGGAGCTCAAAGAGCAACCAAGAAAGGAGGAAGAAGACAAGTTAAATAGTGCCATTGTAGGGGTTAAATGGGCCTTCAAGGTGTGCTAGCTTGTGAAAAAGGTCTTGGACTTGGCCCAAATCCTTACATTCATGGGCCAACTTGAGAGCATAACTATGGGACAAGTAGATCAATCCATTTCTAGTGAAAGCTTAACCTAAGTGGTAGAAAGCCTTTTCACCAAGGAATCGAAGGAATAGAAGAAGTCAAAGTGAGTCTAACAATGAGTGAATGTTTCACTATGTTTGAACCAATGCTAAAATAGGTTGACACTATGAGAGAATAAGTGTTTGGATATGCTAACCTAGAGGAATTGCTCACCAAGACTGTATTGGGCAAAGTTGTAGGTCCCTAAAAGCACTACAATTGGGTGATTTTTTTTTTTGAACAACATGATTATCTACCTAAGAATTTAGACCTCATACTGACCTTTATTTCTTGATCAATTTTATTGACGGCTTGCCAATGTCCCTTGGTAAAAACTCCATTCTTATGGTAGTTGATTGATTAAGTAAGTTCACTCATTTCCTTTTGTTAAAGCATCTATATTCATAATAACCAATGCCCAAGTATTTTTTAACAATGTATTGAAAATATATGGTATGCTTAAGGAACTAGTCTATGATCATGAGCCCCTACTCACTGGTAATGCTCCATTACTTAACAATTTTGGAAAGAACTTTTAAATTGTAAGGAACCAATTTTTGCTACTCCATTACTTAACACCTACAGTTTAATGAGTAAATAGAGTGGTCAATTGTACAATCAATATGTCTCTTTAATGCTTCATTAGGGAGGAATTGAGGAGTTAGGCAAAATGGATTTCTTAGGCAAAGCATAGCTACAACATAAGCTGCCATTCAATAATAGGTAGAATGCCCTATCAAGTTGTATTTGGAAAAAAACCATCTAGTCTCTTAAGCTACATTTTGGGAGCCACTAGTATAATGTCAATGGACAAGACAATCCAAGATCATGATGCATATGTTAAGACTGGCATTCAAACCTAGGTATTTTGGCAAAGTGGTTGATACACAATTGCTTGCTTATGCTAATAGACTATACCGTTTCTCCATATTTGTGTATTGGTAAAAAACATTTTAGTGTGACAAAATGCTAATGATAAGGGTGGGTTAGTGGTAATGATAAAGAGGGGTAGTCTAATTGTGTGTAAAAGGGATTAAGGTTTAGGGGAACCAAGGACCTCTGTATAAGTACTAATATGGTGAAAGGGTAAGAGGTAGGATTTGCTTGTCCAAGTTTTGGGTTAATTCCCTATAATTACATGAACTTCCTCTATTTCCTTCCATCCACCATTATGGCTCCTAACCGAAAGAAGAAAGACTCAAATCCATGGTTTGATTTCCATCTCAACGGTCTAGTTACACATTTCGTGCAATGGTATCATAACAAAAAAGCTTTTTATGGTTGCATTAATTTGACTTACTAAGTGTTCGTTTATGTGCTAACATGTGTAAGTTTGTTTTTATATTTAGTCATGACCTTTTTTTGAGTAAGTTTCTTATTTAGTCATGATTGCACCACTTGTGGGTCAATTTTCTAACGGCTTAGGTTTTATACCTTGCCCTATGTATTTTCAAGCAAGTGTTATATTCTTGTTAACATATGCTATCAATATAAATGACTTAGCTAATACCTTTTTTCTTTTTAGAAAGAAAGTCCCATTTCCCAATACATAAAAGTTAACTTTTTTTATGAAGGGTAACTTGAAACATCATAGCTTCTAAAGAAAGAATTCAAAATGAAAACAGATCAAAGAGAAATTTCTCTCCTAACAAAACCTAAAAAACCTAAAATAAGATAGTTCTAAAGACTTCTCTTTTGGATAAATAAATAGGGTAAGGGATTTATGATGTCTTGAAATTGGGATTTCTAATGCTTGATGAAGAATACAAGTGAATTAATCCATATTTATAATTTCATCATAGGTGAATTTACAAGGAAAATAATCTATACTTGGAAGATAAAATCAATCTCCATTGATGGCCTAATTCTCTAACTTTTGTGATAGTGTGTGGTGTCTATCTAAGGCATTGATCCATGAAGCTATTTATAAGATTATGAGCATTACAAACTCTGGGGTTAACTTTTGAGAAAAATAATAGGCCTCTTAATATAGTATTTGAGCTTAAGCTTCTTCCTTAACACCTTTATGGATAAGGTTAAATCTTAAGTCCATGGTAAGACACCACGATGGTTTGCTAATTATCCACCATGGTAAAGGGCACATTATAATGTGTGGTTTTTGTCTCACATTACCAAAGCATGTGTTTGTGGAGCTATTTATAAGATTAAGTACTATCAATTCAAGAGTTGACTTTTGAGTTGAATAATAAGCCTTTTAATAATTTTGATAATTTGTCATCCATTGGTACTAGACCTAAGAAGGAAAACTTTAGGACTAATTATGAGTTGTTCTTTCCTTACTTGATTGGAGATTGCACACTAGTAGGTCAGATTGTCAAAGTGGCATGTTGGAAAAGATGAGATGCACATGAATTTAGAGATATGACTACCATGGCTTATTGATCTACATGGACTTGTTGCATGCTATAATTGATCTAATGTTCGTACTAACATTGGATTCTAACATGACAAGTTGACCATGCCTAGGATATCTATAAGAAAAAATTAAGAATGTTTTTTATTATGTGAGGTTATGCATGAACTAACACATGGTACTAATGGTATAGCGATATTAAAAGACATTGCAAAGTTCCCCCAATGTTTTAGTAGTGTGTGGGATCTGTAAATGGTTTGCCACCATTTATAAAGGTTGTGTGATCAGTGGTGTAAGGTGTAGAGATACCATAAGCATTTCCAAATTTTTCTTGTTTTATTATATCTTGCAAAACAATTTTGGCTTGATAAAGAGTTAGCCCATTAAAGGTTGATTGAACCTTTATCCTAAGGAAATAATTTAATGGCCTAATGTCATTGATGAAAAAATCATTTTGGATGGTATATTCGATTATGGGACATTAGGAGTTCTAGTTAATGTGAGATTATCATATGGGAATGGGCATTATGTTTGTGTTAAAGGCAAAATGTCTTTCTTGGACATGGAGGATTTTGGAAAAGGTGGTCATCTTCCTCAAACAAGGCATTAGAAATGAAGTAAATTCTTTGAGTTGCAAGACAAAGATAACAAGAAATTTTATAATTTGAAGGAGCCTAAAGAAAAACACATTTCCAACCTTGGAGTCAATTTGTTCTATGTGAAAGGCCATGCCGTTTCCTTTGTTTGTTTTTTTTTTTTTTTTTTTCTTTTTGATTCTACCTACGTATGGGTAGACTAAACAACCAATTGTTTGTAAATGAGATATTGATGGGGGATTGTTGTAGATATTTTGCCATGGAGATTGTTTGTTGAATACTGTAGTGAACAATCTATTTATAATATGCGTGGCTATCTCAAAGGCAAAATCCAAACCAAGTAATGGCATGTTTGTATGATGTAACATTGAAAGTCTCATTTTGACAAGATCCCAATGTTTTCTTTTGGTAGAGCTATTTTGTAAGGGGCTATAAAGACTTGAAATATACTAATGAAAGCCAAGTTTTTCTAGTACTTGGTAGAATGGCGTTGATAACAATTTTGCAGCAATATCACATATAATCAGTTTAATTTTTGTAGATAGTTTATTCTCAAAATATGTGTAGAAAGTAGAAAAAAAATGAAGGAATAGATCCTTTGAACATAAAGAATAAAAAGCCAAGTAAATTTAGAAAACAAAAATGAAGTTTTTATGTCCATGTAGGGATTTTATAGGAGATAGTTCCCATATATTAAAATGTACTATTTGTAGTGGGGCCCTTTATCCACTATTTGTTAGGGGATGGTATTGTTGCTTACGTTTACCTATAATACACCCCTTACATGGTGAGGAGGGTTTTCCTATTAAAAAAAGTCTATGTGGTGTTGAACAAATTCGTTATATTTTTATGCGCTATATGGCCTAGGTAATCATACCAACAAACTAGTTTATTGGTAAGGAATGACATCAATGCATATGGTTTCTACTTAGGGTCCAACTATATGAAGTGGTATAATCCTTAACAAAAGTGCCTTTAAGGAGGGTCTCACCTATATGGAGGCTTTATGTGACATAAAAGTCATCATAAAAGGAGAAACACAATTATTATCTTGTAAATATGGAAATAAAAAAAAAGGTTAGTAGATATTGAAAGTACCATAAGAAATTAAAGATGTTAAAATTAGATTGTGTTTATTAGGAGGTGAGTGTTGTCACCGATAATTCTTTGTTAGATTCCTTTATACAAAAGCAAGTTTTTTATACAATGGTATTTTGTATGTGGTTCCTAGCACTAGAATCTTGAAACTAACTTTAGTATCACATCATAGACAATGGTGCAAGAGTAGTCTAATTTAAATGTGGATTATTTTGGGCTTGGGGAGGATTTTACCTTTCTTGCCAATGATCAATGTGATGATACATACATTGTTAGATTTGGCATCTAGGCTATTAGTTGTTTTGACTTTGGCTAATGGAAACTAACAATTTAGGATGAGTCCTACTTTGTCCATTATGTTGTGGCTGATTTAGTATGGCTTCATTGGGTCTATGCAACATGGCATTCAAAGAGGTTAAGTGGTAAAGGAGAACACACATAAGGTGGGGAAATAAAGAAACTCTTCATTGGATAACAAAGTGAATAAAACAAAAGGACTTCAAATCCTTGGTCAACCATTAATTGCATTTCCCTTTCCCTATGCACTCTACTAGTCATCACCTTTTGTTCTCCCTAAAAGTACACAAAAGGCAAATTAGCATTCCTTTCTTCTTTCCTTTATCTAACATAGGAATCTTCCAATGGTTATAACTAACATATGGCCTTGGTTTATAGGTCCATTTCAAAAGGTTCATCATGAGCTCTGTTTTTGAAAAAAGGTGTGCTTTTGCCTAAGTTGCAATTGCCTTGCTTTTCCCAAGGGATCTAAATGGGGTGGCTGTTCATCATTTAATACCAGCCATATAAGTGGAGCAAAATTTCCTCCCTACAGGTGTTGCTTAGCTCCTTATTATTTGGTGATTGCATGCAATGGCTAGCCTTTTTGCTACTTTTTCCCACCAACCTTGCATCCATGTCTTTAGCATCCTCACACTTCTCCATGTTTAGGTGCCTTTCACTCTTAATACTCTCCTTTTAGGGATTCTCTTAGTCTAACAAAATCTCCTTCCAATTGTCATCCTCCTTGTTAACCCTTAATTTTCCTTCATGGCTTGTTCTTGGTGTTGGTCCACCTCGAGCCTTAGGTCCCATTTCTTCATTCAAATGGAGTAGGGCATGACATCCACCCCCACCTAGTCACACAGTTCCCTTAACATGATTCTTCAATACAAGTCTAACCATGATAAAAAGATTTCCTTTGATTTCTCCTTTTCTTCTAATTGTTGACTAGGCATTCTTCCTAGACTCTTTTCCTCCATAACTCTCCCTCTTTTCCTTTTAACATCGCCTCCTTTCCATATGCAACTTTTGTAGCCCCATCATGCTTTTTTTTTTTAATTCAAAGTACCATGACAATACCAGTCACCTTACCTAGTTACACATCTCTCTTGGCTTAACTAGGCTTTTGATTTCTTCAAGGTATGGCAACTTTCTCAGTTGCCTTTCTTGTACATGCATTCCTCTTGGCTTCATTGAGCCTTTTTCATAGTCATCATTTTTAGGCCACACCATATGGCTTCCTTTATAACTAGCCTTTTATTTACTTTTCATTTTGTGATCATTCTCTAGCCTTTAAGTTTCTCATTAGAGCTTAGGGTTACTTTCCTTGCATTTCCTTTTCAAACTAATGCTAGTTGATGTGATGATATGGCATGTCCTTGATACCATGTAATGGGGACCAACCATGGGGCTACAAAGTCCATAATGAACAACTTGTTGAGCCATAGAATGGGCATGGCTTTTGCAATCCAAAGCAAAATATCTCCTAAAATCTGCAGGTAATCATCCATATTGGTTACCAACTTCCTTTTGATTAATGATCTTAGTGGACATCACCAATGTCCATGAGCACCAAAGACATTCTTTCTACTAGGCCCACCTAAATCATCATATGGTTATTGCAAATTTATGTTGTGCCTATTGTCTCCACCTAGAGGGTATTTACCTTCCCTATATCTCTTAAAGCATACAATGCCTTTTTTTACCTTTCTATTAAGGTCTTCCTTTCCCCATTGACTCATTTTGGGCCTTGCCAATCTCATTAACACCCATGGCATTGATTGTTCCCAACCTAGGATAGTTTCAGTGAAAGAAAGGAGGTATTTTGTTATCAGATTTCCTTTGGACAATATCATGGTTGTCCTTTCTCGGAACTCCTTGATCATTTCATGCCTTGTCCTTCTTGGCTATGAATTGTCCCTTCTTAAGAGCTTAAGGAGTGACTCAAAAAATGTGATGGCATCCTTCAATGTTTAGGGTGCTTGTCATCCTATCTTTAGCTTGGTCTAATGTTGGAGGTTGTCCAAAAACTAAAATAATGCATCCTTGAGAGACTTTAAGGGTACATGTAGTAAGAGTGATGTGAACTCTCAAATGTACTCTCTAATGTCGAAGGTGTGGCCTAACTTTCACAACTTTTTACATGTGCCAAATGCCACATTTTTAAGGTAAAACTACTTTTTAATTTTGCCAACAAATTATGTAAATTTTTCCACTTGCCTTTATCCTTATTCCACCTATATGCAAATTCTTCTCCCCTAAAGGACTACATCATTAACCAAATTTTATTCCCATTGCTCATCCCTCAAAAGTATTACCCTAAATACCATTGGAAGTTATTGATCTCCTAGGCATCCTGGTTAGCTCCATAATTCCTTGGTTTAAATGTATTGTTCTAGGGTGCCTTCCACACAAAAGGAGACTAGACCTTTAGCCTTAACTAGTTTTTCCTTCATATGGTAGTTTTGGTTAGTATCTTCACCATTTGCTTTTGGAATTAGTAAATCACCTTCAATTGAGGTACCATGAACTTCATTAGACCCTATGCCTTCCATGGAGATGCCCACCCAATAATGGTCCTTTAGCATTTGTAATGGTCCACAATGAAGGCTACTTGTTGGTGCAACACTTTATCATAGGGCTAGGATTGATTAAACATTCTCTACCTCATGGTTAAGATGCAAGTTCTCCATCATGGTCTCTCTATGCCATTGTTTCTTTGTTTGGTGCAACTTCTCCATTTTCAAAAGGCTCTTTTTATGGTTTCTCTTATAGGAATGAAATGCCTCTTTGGCCATCTTTCCTTTTAGTTTGTATGCATTAACATGCTCTAATACTAGAATTGTTATGTCTTGGCCAATTCAATGAGGCTTCATTTGGCCTAGGTTGCACCCATCATATAAAGAGTTTTAGTGGTAAGGGAGCACACATATAACGTAGGGAAAGAAGGGTAATTCTTCATTGGATAATAAAGTGGATACAATGAAAGGACTTCAAATCCTATGTCTACCACTAATGACATTCCTATCTCTCCATACACTCTCCAATGTTTACAATTTACACATGGCCTTAACCCATAGATCCATTTCAAAAGGCTCATCATAAGCTATCCTTTCAACAAATGGTGTGCTCTCATTCATGTTATAGCCACCTTAGTTTTCCCAACAAATCTAAGTGGGATTGTTGCAGTTGTTGCTCATCATTTGAACCTAGCTACATAGGTTGAACAAGAAGTCCTCCCTAGAGGTGTTGTCTAGCTCTTGATCATTTGAGGGCTATGCACAATGTCTAGCCTTTCCATTACTTTCTCCAACCAATCTTATGTTCCCATCTTTAGCATCCACACACTTCTTAATGCTAAGGCACTCCTTGCACCTAATACTGTCTCTCTTAAGACTTTTTTGATCTCCCAAGTCTCCTTTTGATCAACATCCTCCTTTTCAATCCTTAATTTACCTCCATAACTTGTTCTTAGTGTCAACCTATATTGGACCTAGGCTCCTATTTCTTCCTTGAAATGGAGCAGAGTGTGACAAGTGTTCCCCTCGTTACAAGTGTTTGTTTGGGATGAGTTGTCCCACCCTTTGTGATGCATCAAGTGGTAACAAAGCTACTTCTTGTTTGCTTTTATCCATGGTGGCAATTATGTCCTTTAGTAATGGTTTAATCTTATGGGCTTATAAATTTTTAGCAAAGTTGTTGAAGTTATAGGGGAGGGAGATAATGCAAGATGAATCTCATATAAGGAAACTAAGGAACTATTTTAGGGCTTGTAAATGGGATGTCTTTCTCTTGGTGAAGCATTTTTTTAGAATGACTTCTTTCACCCTTTATGATGTATTAGCCAATGAGTTAAGATGTCCAACTAGTGATTGGTAGCGAATGTTCATATGTCCCCAATGTCCAATATTTTAGGTTTAAGGTGGGTTTTTCCATAAGCTCGAGTTTTATGTTTCATTGAGTTGGGTGTTGTGAGATGTATAGGGGATTGGTTAGTGAGTAGTTGTTAATTGGTTGATGAAATCCATTTAGGCCTTAAGCATGAAGAGAAGACCATTAATGTCTTAAGAGTAATCCTCCACTCACTGTGGTGAATCAAGTGTGCACGGAAATTGTTGTAGTAAAGCTAGCAAACAACAACTTGAGACCCCAAAACAAATAGGTGAGATATGTTTTGTCAATAATTAGATTGTTGATCACAAGTAACTAGTTTGACAAACAATGTGCCTCTTGTAGGAACTTGGTGATAGAGGAATGACCTTTGATAGTTGTATAAAGCTTAAAATGAAGAGAAGACACCCTCATTGTTCTTTTTATAGCAAATTCACTTTCCAACATTTGCCACACTTTTATAGATTAACTATATTTGAATAGCTTAGTTGTAGTTGCATCAAATGAGGTATTCAAGACTTACTTAAGTGCCATATGGTAATTGGTGTGCTAGTCAATAGAGGCTAGGTTAGGAATTTTAAAAGTTAGTCCATAATCATTAGCTTTAATTGGGTGAGGATAACTCCTATGTAAAATTGGAAAAAGATAATTGACGTGGGTAAGGCACAATTTTAGCCTTCCATACAAGGTAGTTTAGCCTTTTGAGGCAATAACAATAAGAAGATTTGATAAGGTTCCAATTAAAGTAGCAACTATTTGAGCATGGGCATCAACTAGGTTAGGGGTAGAAGAGGTCATTTCAAATTGGGAAAAAAAGAATGGGGGATTGTGAAAAAATTAGGAGGGGATTTTGCTTGGTGAAAAATCTAAACCAAGAAAGAATTCAAAATGCGAACAAATTTAACAAAACTTTCTCTTCTAATAGAACTCAAAGACCTAAAAATATACAATTTTTTTCAAAATTGTTCTATTGCTTGACAAAAGATAAAAAAATGAATCCTTATTTATAATCTTACACTTTGAAAATCTTACAAAGAAAATAATTTTTACATGACAGCTAAAAGGAATATCTATTGATCACTTGATTGAATGATTTTGGCTATTCCTAATCTTATGATGCCATAAACTATAAATGGAATTACTACAAGGAATGATTGTGAGCTATTCTTTCCTTACTTAATTAAAGGTCATGTTCCAATAGGTTAGTTGTTAAAGTGGCATGTTAGAGAAAATGAGATGCATACAAGGTTAAAGATAACATTGCCAATGTTGTTTGTAACTTGAATTTAAGGACTTGCAAGTAATGACAAAATCCTATCTTTCAATCCAATAACTAATTTGGATTCTAGGTGATGTGAATCATCATTTAAGTCTCACTTTAGTCACTTAAAACATTGAAAATTATCTTCCATCATGTGCTTGTTGACCTATATTTATGATAACTCTATTTTTATAGAGTTATTTTACCTATTTTAGGCAATAAACAATGCAATGCTTATGAGAAAATATTTGAGTTCCTCTTTATGTGCTTAACTTTGCCTTGTTTTTGTAAAATAAAGAAGCATGGAGAAAAAGAACAAGCATGGAGAACCTAATGCTTATTATATGACAAAATGTAGTCATAATATCAAGATCAAGAGAGTCAAGATGGGCTTGGGCTTTGGATGATTGTTATTAGATTTTCTATTACTGTTGGGTTTTCTAAATAAATAAAAAACCCAATCATGTTAGGAATTCAAATCTCAATTAATTTAGGAGTTCAAAACCTAATTGTTTTAGGTATCATAAACTCACTTCTACTGGGATAAGGTATAAATACAAAACTCTATTTAAGAGAAGAGAATAAGTGAAAGAGGAAGATGATGAAATTGAGCACAACTCAAAAGAGAGGCCAAGAATTCAAGGTTTTCTTGAAGAAAAGACAAAAACGGTAACAAACTTCTTGTTCTTAGATTCAAGATGCCTTCTTTATTTCTTATTATTGTTCTTCCTCATTATTTCTTTATGCTGTAGTTTACTTTTGTTAAAGTTACGATGTAACCTAATTATAATGGTATGAATCTTATGGTTGTTATGTTTTGCAAGATATTTTGTTTATGTGAAATTGCATATTATTGCATTTAATGCTTTTAAGTGTTTGGCTACCACTTAAATGGTTTAATTTACATGTTTAAGACCAACAGGAAATGATATTCAGTTACTTCTTATAATGTGTAACCATAAATTAAATATAGATAGAAATATACCATATTGTTTGTGTGGCTTTCAGTGTAAACTGCAAATGTTCATAGATCTTAATGCATTTGGTTTGTTTTAATTCATATATAGAGATATAATAAATTAATGAACTAAGTAGGTTTACTATACCTAGATATAGGATAGTAAATAAATTAGGAAGTTCCATCATCACATAGATATTATCCTTCTTGCAAGCATAAACAATCAATATTAATACCTAGTAGTTATGGTGAAATCATATGTTCTAACATATTTCGTGTATTTAGTTTTCTTAAATTTAGTTAGCTAATCTATCATCTATCATTTAGATTTGTTAGATAAATTCTAAGAATTATTCACCATTAGTAATTAATTAGTCTAGTAATCATCAATCTATGTGGGACGATATCTTTCTTATCATTATATTACTTATATGACATGTTCACTTGCATATAAAATTTCACTGAAGAATTTACCTATATAATAACCATAAAATATAGAAATAACTTTCCCCCAATTGATGCATATTTGATGGTGGGATTAAGTGAGCTAGGTTTGGGGCTAGTGTTTGATCATGTTTTTTAGAAAGGATGGGATTGGTAAGAAAGAAATAATTGAAATGTAAGCTAAGAAAAAAACTAAAAGATAGATACTAAGTAAACAACTCCAAGATGTAAAGGTTTAACCATTGGTTAAGGAGGGCTCCACCACCAATTTTTGACAAAAATTGGGTGAAAGAATTAAGTAAAACAAATAACTCAAGTTTTCATTTTTTACTTAAGACAAGACAAGATTTATTATAATTAAAAAGACCCAACCTATGAATAAGGAACTAAGACCTAACACTTTAGTAATTCTAGAGAATCCAATAGATGCTCCTTATAATGGAATCTGAAAGAATTCTAAAGATGCCTTTAAATCATAGGCTTTTTGGACACAATAAAGAACATTATGGCCTCCATGGCCTTTATGTTCCAAAGTATGCCATGTAATTGAAGACAAGAATGTTAAGCTAGGGAATCTATTCAAATAGGTGTTGGGTGGGTTCCATCTTAGCAAATGTGTGGACCTTTTCCCAATTTGGGTTTCTCCAATTATAGCAATTCTTTTAACAACTAGCCATTGGATGTACTAGATTGAAGTTCTCATTAGTCAAATTGTACCAGACCAACTTTTTCAGCCTACCCAAGTGTGTTAGTTTATGAATTAGTAGTGGACTTCTACATTACCTATGTGGAAGTTTGTGACTTAGCCTGTGTTATGAGCCAAGCAAGACACAACCAACTTGGAATGTGTTAGCTAGCTTTTCATCATTGGTGTCATGAACCCTTATCAGTCATTGTTGACATGCCATCTTCCCATAGAGGTTTAAAATTACATGAGGTTGCTCAACTAACTCCATCATTGTCTTAATGAATCTAAATAGTCCATTAGGCATCTCTCTAGCCTTCTCCAATGTTGGATCAAGTTCCAATTTGACCCATGAAGGAAATTGTAACTCATGTAGGGTAGTGCTTTTGGTGTCACCATTACCTAAATGGAAGCATGTACTTTATCCATCACCACCTTTACAGCCTTCTTTAGCAGTGCTCTAAACTTCAATCTATCTAGACTTCCTAGATTTGTCTAGTGGTGTCTTAAGCTCTAGCACATCTAACATGTTTGGATTTGTTTCCATAAAGTTTTTTTTAATGAATTATTTTTTTTGGATTTTAGCTAGTTTCTCTAATAATGCTATTCTCCCATATCATGTCTTTATGAAAACATCATTCTTTTTTATGTGTGACCTTGAACCCATACCTTTTATTTTGTAAGGCTTTTATACAATGCTTTTCAAAGTCCTCCTTGCTTTTCTATTTTGATGGCTAGCTTGCAAACATCATCAAAATAACAATAGGATTGCAATTCTACCATATTATCTATCTTAGGGTTTAAACCCCTAAGAAATCATGCTATGGTGTGTAATCATTGAGCAAGAACCTCTTTTAAAGCAATTTCTTCAATTTTTCTCATGACCAAACTTTCTCCTTACCACTTGGCCTCTTTGCTTCCTTGTATTCTCCCACCAAAATGAAGCATATTGTTTGAATTTAAGAATAACCACTTTATACTTCTTTTCATTATTAGATCCTTAAACTCAAATACCTTTTTAGTAGCATATAACAAATCACAAACTCATTGGGGGTAAAGAGTACCTTCAAATTTGGGAATCTCCGCCAAGAGCATACAGTTTTCTTCCTTTCCTCTCCTCCTTTTCCTCCAATCATTATTATTGCTAGAATCTTCTTAAGAAGCTTGATTATCTTCATGGTTGGCCTATGGGTTTTGGTTTTGGTGTTGTAGTTAGGTTCTTAGGAGTTACATCATTGAGTTGATCTTTTAACTTGGCTATCGTAATTGCAGATATTCCATTTTCTAATTCTCATAGCGGAATTGGGGAAGAAGAGTTACTACAATAAATATGGTTAAGTTGAAGTAAAAGAGCTCACTGGAACAAGCTAGGTCTTTGGTACAACTTGATGTAGATATGGTGATGAGATTGAGTGAGCTAGGTCAAAGATTAGTGTTTGATCATATTTTTTAGTATTTTAAAAGAAATTATGGGAATGATCGGCTAAAAGGTCAAAATGGAAGCCAAAAAGAAAAATTAAAAGATAAATGCCAAGAAAACTACTTAAAGATGTAAAGGCTTAGCCACTAGTCAAGGATGTACTTCAATACTAAATTTTGGCAAAAACTAGATAAATGAATTAAGTTGAAGAAACAACTTCAAATTTTTTATTTCACTTAAGATAATGTTGGAAAATAAGGATTTTGTTGTGACAAAAATATATTTGTGAATATTCTTGAAATATGTTTTTCATAGGTGCAAAAGAAAATCATAGGAAGTAAAAGGTGTACAAATTATAATATCAATTAATGATATTATAAAGTAATCGGGTTCCTACATTCCTTCATAAAACATCTTCTTAAAGTTTTTTTTTTTTTAGAAATATATTTGTGAATGATGCCAAAAATGTATTATAACTTTTTTTTTATGAAAAATGATACTTGGCTTTATGCACTTGTAGGAACATAAGGAGCCTTGATTCTAGCTTAATTTTAATTCAAACTAAGATATATATTACACCAAAATGTGAACTTACCAAAAGCTAATATTATTGGACCGTGCTTACATTATTGGACTATGTTCTGATTGCTGGACCTTGCTGATGATATCGGACTATAATTATGTGTTGGACTTTACACTACTGGACCACTGATTTATGACACGGCTCACATCTGATGTAGAAGCCCTACTTGCTTCTCACTCTAATCATTTGATGCTATGGCATCATCTAACTTATCAAAGGCGTATTTGCTATGGCATCGTCTAACTTATTAAAGGCGTGCATAGGAGAGGTCTCGATTATGTGCCCTAGCCGTTGCCCTTTGAAGATAAATAAGCCTCCGGTCACCTTTGTTCTCTCTAATGCCGAATCCTCAATAGGAGGATTTTGGAGGAGACTGGATGTCAAAATGGTCAGATTGAAGCTCTGAGAAGTGATATGAAGTCGATTTGATAGATGGTTTATTGATCCTAAAGGGAAGAAGGCTACGACTCAGGTTTGATTTAAAAAGCCCAAGATTTGTTCTCTATTTAAAGGGGATGCATGCGTGAAGAGATTGATTAATGATCTACAACCATTTGAAGTGTTCTCTTTATAACGAAATAATCTTTTAAGCTCACTCATTTACTTGATTCAAGTTCGCTCATCTCTCGGTGACTCACAAGGGTTCGGTGATATTTGGTTATTTGGCTTATTCTTTGATTATCTAATTGATTGTACTGTGTATAACATTATTTACGTGCTGATTACATTTGAAAATATTTATTGCATATAAATATTGAGAAAAATCCGAAACCCTAATTTACTGAAATTGGGGATTTCGTGATAGGAGCTTTGAACTTTGTTATCTATACTTGAATAACTCCTCTGATTAACAATATCCTTCAAACTACCATATTATTTGGGGATTTGCTTTTGTACATGATCTTTTGATCATAATTTGTATTCGGACTTGAGAATTCCTTTGAGAATGAATTATTTGGATTAGGGAGAACATTTTCTCCTAATTTGGTTGAGTAAAGGAGACTTTAATCAATTAGATTGAAGGAAAAAAGGGTGGATGTAGGACTCAAGGATTAAGTGATGAACCACCGTGGTAAATTTGATCTTTGTTTTCTTGCTCCTTATTAATTTGAATATCTTCTGATGTTTACTGCTTATTATTCTATTAATTAATTTATACTAACTGATTAGCTCATTTGATATATATATATAGTGTGAAAAGATTCTATATAACTTGATGTCTAATCTAGAAGTAAAGCATAATTTGGTTGAAATTTGCCTTCCTGTTACTAGTGCTATTTGTGTGACTTGTTTACATAATTGGATTGATTTTTTACTGTTAATAATAGCATATCATTGTTGGTTTAACAATTCAACCTCCCTTCTTGTTAAACCATAAAACCCAATAGATAAGACTAAAAGTTTCACCTTATGAATAGAAAACTAAGACGAACCCTAAAAAATCCTATAAATGTTCCTCACAAAATTTTTAAAACAATAAAATAAAATAACTAAATATAGTCATGTCAGTTGCCACGTGGCACTTCGTTAGACCATGTGATACAAGTCGCACGCACATCAGACGCCTTGCCCACGTCAGCCCTCGTTCTCATGAGATCCGTGCGCCGTCTTGCGTCTCGCGAAGCCCGACTTCTCTACCATCTCCTGCATCTATCTGGTCGGACATCCAGCCACGATGCTCTTTCCAAACAAAGCCATTCCAAACAGAATCAAACGATGATTCTACCTAACACAGCATCAACACTATGTGAAAAATAAACCTCCACAAACCACAAGTAAATAAAATCTTTTCCATCTAATTGAAGAATTTAATTAGGGTTTTCCTCTCTTGTGATTTTTTTTTTTTAACAAAAGGCGTACCTTGAAAATAACATTAATAATAAAATGGGCAAGCTTTTTTATGATTTGAGCATTGATTGTAATGATTTCTATCTCTATTTAGTCTAGGTTTCATTTGTCTATAAATTGAGGCATAATTGTAACTCGTATTCATTCAATTCAGAAGTATTTTTCAAATTGCTCTGTGTTCTTTTTTGTTTGCCGCGATTTCTACATTTTCTGTATTTTCCAGTTCTTCAACTACAACTACAAAATTCTAGAGAATTTCAAAAATGTTCTTCAATCTTAGGCTTTTTGGACACAATGAAAAACATTACAGCCCTTGCTCTTTAATCTAAGAATAAATAACACTTGGGCCTAGATGTGCCAGCATCACAATTCCAATAAGACGACGGGCGTATCTCGATTGAAAGGACTTTTTCAAATGATTTTTGTAACAGGTAAGAAAGACAGTATGCCCAATTGAACATTGGCACGCAAATAAAGCAGAATCACTATAATTATTAGAAGCATTCTGATGGAACTCATTTTCGTGATCCAACTTTGTCTCATGCGTTCGAAGGTAGCTATGTGGTAAACAGTAGATAAAATTTCCGTTATTCGCAACCTCCATAATCAACCAAAAAGGATCTGATTCCTCTTCGATATACCGGTCGTTGTAACTTCTTTCATGGTTATAATTGATTTAAAGTTAAATGACGAATGTTATTTACGAGAAGTAACACAAAAATTCCAAATAATAAGTTTATCAAAAAACATTTTCCTTAACAAACAAAGGTAACTGTAAGGTACATACTAACAAATTAATTGCCATATTCAAGTACAAATTTGACTATACAGATTAAGATATGAGGCGTTCTTCTTTCATTGAAAGAAGAGTGATTTTATACTCAGAAAAATAAAAAAACAAAAAGAATATCTGCAGATGATACTATCCAACTAGATCCAGAAAGCTTTAAAGAATTAGCAATAAACCACCGGGCATCCTCACCACAAGCTTTGACTACAATCCATATCTCGGTGGGATTACCCCAGATATCCTGAGGAAGGCAAGTTGCGAATGGTCAGCGTCAAAGAGTTGGCCACTGACCAGTGGAGCACCGAGGTAAAAGAAAAGGTGAAGGCACCCTCGCAAGGAGACAAGACGGCGCACGTAACAATACCTTATGGAGTAAGTGGATTCATAGTACTAAATGCAGGGGAAATTCAATTATGGATATTGACATCAAAGGAAATATGGCATGGAGTTGGAGAGGTCTTCTAAAGTTACGACAAACTTTAACCTCTACATTATCCCAACCTTCTTATTGTTGTAAGGAAACGTACAGGGAATTACGTCAAGTGAGCTCTGAGGTTGAATGGTATAATTTGATATGGTCAGGAGGAATCAGCAAGCATAACTTCATTGGTTGGCTCATATGTAGAGACAAACTACCTACGGCTGCAGTGGTTTCTCATTGGCTTCCCTCAATTGACTTGCATTGTGATTTTTGTGGCTCTCAATATGAAAATAGATCCCACTTGTTCTTTCAGTGCACTTGGACTAACCAGGTTTGGAAAAGTATTCTAGCTCAACAAGGCATTCGCAAGGTCATCTTCGATTGGGAATCTGAATTGCAATGGATGATTAAAGCAACTAAGGGAAAAGATTTAGCCGCAAAGCTTCTCAAGCTTTCTTTCCTAGCTTGTCTTTATTGTATATGGTTAGAACGTAATCGTAGACGTTTTCAAAATAAGTCTATTGATATTCCAATGTTGTTAGCTAAAATCAGGAGAGTAGTCCGTGGAAGAGCTTCCTTATTTAGAAACTTTAAACTCTCCCAAGCAAATGTTTTGTTGAGCCATAGTTGGAGAATTCCAAATTCTATCTTTTCCTAGATGAATTGTAATGCTGGGGTATGCCCCTAAGCTCATGTATTATTTTTATTCTTCGATGAATAAACTCACATATTCATCAAAAAAAAAAAAAAACAATACCTGTAGGTTTAGGAGACCAAACTCTGGTTCGATTACGTAATCTCTTTTCCCCGCATACCATCAAAAACTAAGGTAGTTTTTCATGAACTCCAACGGCCCGCAATTGCCGTGTCAACTTGGGTCTCTTGGTGATTATGAAAAGGCAAAGGCCACGCCATTACATCGCTATCCTTGTTTCTTGGCTGGTCAAATGGTTATGGATCTTTATCAGATTCTTGGAACAAAGCCAATTGCCCATGTAGACCAATTTAGAGTTTCCTTAGGTGGGAAGATATCTTTTTGCCTTCCCGTAAACTTAACAAGAGACTCTTTTCCTTAAAGCCAAGCTTATGGAAATAATACAGAGTAGGTGTTGGGAGAAAGTGAAGTAACAACAATAGTTTTATCATGGACGAATGAACAACAATTTTTAGGTAAGTTAAAGGAATAAGTTAAGAGAAGCTGTGAATTTAAGCGGAAAATATTGTTCGAAAATTGCATCTATTGTTCTCTTTCCTCTGTTTCTTATGTTTATTTTTCTTGTTTACGTCGCCTGAAGAGTGTAACCACAAAAAAAAAAAAAAAAAAAAAAAAAGTGCTGTCTAACTGAGTAATGAACCCTATATAATAGAAGATACTAGAACGGAACCACTGAAGTTCAGAATTTACTTCCGCATTAATGCAGCTGTGGGCTTGGGTATTGTAGTCCTCATCTTTCCTTGAAGTAACCCGATATATGAAATTTGGCCAGGGTAGCACCATTCCTAAGACTCAAAGTTATGCCTCAAATCGTGTTTTTGCTTTTTCTTTTCTCCTCTTTTCTTTTCTTTTTAGAATTTAATTGGATGGCTTTCCGGGTTGAAATAGCAATAGACTTTTACGTGGGAAATTGCGATGTAAGGAAAGCAAAAAAAGTATTCTTTTACAATTTCCTAAATGAGAATCTGAAGTCAATTGCTGATAGACAAGGTACACTTACTTGCGCCACAATGTAGCCAACGCATTGAAATTCTCAATGTCACACTTCCCCCCGCCTTGCTTACCATAAAACAATATGACCATTTGACTATCGAGGTCCAATAGCTGCATACCTATGCTACCTAATTTCAAATATAGTACATTATACTTTCAGTGTTATATTTTTACAACATTGTACCACAAAAATTTCAAAAATTTTCCCGACAACGTTCTGGGTAGATGTGAAGGGAAAACAGAATATTTTTCTTCTTCTACTTTTTAACAATAAAGGGACCTAAATCTTGTACAAGCTTTATTCTTTGTCGTTCTTAACCCAAGGAGAAAATATCCCACTGTATCTATTTCGCCGGGTCAAAAGATCACCGCAGTACATTAACAATGTGAGATTTTCCTTTTAACCCCCTTTTTGCAGATGAAGGAATCGACAACCTTAGAAATCTAGATACTTAACAGTAAGGAAGGAACTTGGTATGTAGGTTTCTTAATTTTATTTTTCAGGAATTAGTTTTATATACTGCTCTCATATTCACCTGAAGTATGCTTAATAAAATGTGTTAGGCTACTATCCCTATTTAAGGGGAAAAAAAAAAAAAGGTGATTTGAAGCATAAAAGCGTCATGGGCGATTTCTCAACAGAAGCACGTGGAAATTTTTGTCTTGTTTTGAACGTGTTTTAGCTCCAGATTGTAGTATTAAGAACTGATTTTGTAAACAAAAAGCTAGAAAACATATTTGGCATGAATAAAAAGCTTAATTTCTTTTTAAAACTAGGTTTCAGAACAAAATCAGGTTCATTATCTAGAAAACTACCAAAAGTAAAAAAATAAAATAAAAGTATCGTGCAACTTTCATATTGGAAACAAAAGAGTTAGTGGTACCACACTCTAAATGCTAAAAAAGTCTAGCCAACCATCTAGTTGTCACTATTAAGACAGGTAATTCAAGAGGCATTTAATTTAGAATTGAACGGTCAATCCATTATAATGAAAATGGAAAGAATTATCAACTCCATTGACAAAATTTCAACCCAAAAAGCTTAAGTGTTTTGGGCTTTCTATATCAAACACTTTGAGATTAAATTTTGCATCAACTACTCATAACTATAAGTCGATTTATGTTTCACTTTTTGATCACTGTAAAAAAGTGGTCTGATTGTACACTCAATTCATTTAGAAATACAACATCTTCTCTTTATCTTAGTAGTGTTCTTTATGTTCTTCATAGTTTTATCTTTCTTGTGTTTTCTTTATATAAACATGAATGTCTATGACATCTCATAGAAATTCTTGTTTCAACTTAGTATCAATTTAGCCTTTTTGGCAAAAGCCTTTTTTTTTTAATCCATTTTGTTTTGCAAATGGCTTCCACTACCACTAATGTTCACGCTGCTACTATGCTCTCCCACTACCAAACCAAGTTCCTATTCTAACCATTGGTGTGCATTTAGAAGGGATGTGGCATTATTTGAATAATACTAATGTTTTGTGTATTTGTTTGTTGTTGCAAAGGAAATACATTTTCATCAAATATAGCATTCGTAACAATGTAAATTATTTTTGTTTGTAAACAAAGACAATGATAGCCTTTATATCCTATGAGATAGCCTAAAAAAAACACAATATTTTGAGCATAGATTGATAAGGCCTCAAGTAAGAAAATGCCAAGCACCCAAGAATCCATAAAGGGCTATAACTAGGTTTTGATTAAAAAGTTTTTCCCATGGGATTTTGTTATCTATAATTGGGCTTTGTAAATGATTACTAATATATATTGCACTTTTAAAAAACAAAGTTCAAATATGTAAGTAGTACATGGGTATGATTTATCATTGATAATATGGATTTAGTGATGTGCCTATGTTTAATTTTGGCAGTTCCATTTTGAAATGGTGCATAAGGACTTGATATGTAATTAATTAATACCTTTGTTAGATAGTAGGGTTTTAAAATCATTAGAAGTAAATTCAATTGCTTTATCACATTGAATGCTTTCAATTGTAGTTTGGAGTTGATTTTCAACAAATGTCTAAAAAATTATGAAGATTTGAAGAAATTAATTTTAATTTCATGAAATATAGCCATTTAAATTTGGAATAATCATTAATAAAATAAATACAATATCTACTCCCTTGAGAAGTTGTAATTGATGCAAGGCCCTATATATATCAAAATGGACTAAGTCCGAAGGAGTTTTGGAGATATTATATATAGATAAATGAGACTATTGTCAAGCTTTTACTAATGCTATAAGCATTGTAAGATGATGAAATATTTCTAGTAAATTGAATATTCATTATTTTTTGAAATCTTATTATATTTGCATAATTAAGATAACCTAATGTATAATGTCAGACCATTACATTTACTATGGAAATATAAAAAGTCTTCAATGAGAAAATGGAATTATCAAACTCTTCTATCCCTTACAATAATTGTTTGATTTCCATCATAGTTAATTAATTGAGTAATATCATAGTCATCTAGTGAGATATGATGTATGGTTTTAATAGAGCCTTGGAGAGTTTGTTGATAAGCCTTCCTAGTAGTATTGTTTTGAATATCTTGTGGGCCTTGGAAGCTAGTACTAGGGCTAGAGTTTGAAGAAACATACTTATAATGACATAAAGCATGACTTGTTGCTAAAATATTTCATTAACAATCCCATATTGATTATCATGACACATTTAATTGTGTTACTAAGCTAGTTACAATAAGAATTATAATTGCTTTGACATATACTAGAGAGTGGAACATGAAACAACTTGATGTCGAAAATGCCTTCTTACATGGTATACTAGATGAAGAAGTATATATGACTCAACCACAAGGATCTGTTGACTATACCAAACTAGAATTCATTTGTTGATTAAGATGATCCTTATATGGATCAAAATAAGCTCTACAAGCATGGAATCATCAACTCAATCTTTATTCAACATATTGGGTTTAAAATTTCCCGAGTAGGTCATTCATTATTTATATTTCATATGAACACATATAGTGTATTTTCTTTTATGCATGTTGATGATATTATGTTTATAGGAAGTACTATAGCACCAACGTTAAAACTCCTTGAACAACTTAAAACGGAATTTGATATCAAGGATTTAGGTAACTTATATTATTTTTTGAGAATTAAAGCCAAATATTTGTAAAGGTCTTTTTTTTTTATCAAGCAAAATTTGCTCATGAAATAATTTTTTGAGGCAAAATGCATGAAACTTGAAGGGTGTCTACACTGTGCATAACAAATCATCCAACATCCATAAATGATGGTGAACCATACTCAAATCCTACAAATTATCATAAGGCCAAGTATTTCATATGCTATTAACTTTGCATGTCAATACATGTGTACTCCCACTCTTACCCATTAGACATTTATAAAATGTATTCTATGATTTCTAGTTGACACATCAAGATTTGGCATTCAAATAACAAAAACATCTACTAATAAACTTTATGGTATTTTGATGTTGGATGGGGCTGTGATTGTGATGTTTATAGATTAACTAAAGGATTTTATGTTTTTCTTGGAACAAATATTATTTATTGGAGTTTCAAAAAATTAAAGATTGTTTCTTTTTTTAGTATAGAAGCTGAGCTAAAATATCCTACTGATACTACTATAGAACTTATTAGGATAGAAGCTCTGTTACAAGATCTACATCTAAAACAATCTAATTTTCCCATATTTTAATGTGATAATTTAACAAGATTATATCTTACAACAAATCTTGTTTTCTCTATAATAACAAAACATGTTGCAATTGATTTTCACTTTATTTGTGAGAGAATAAAAACAAAAAAACTTCATGTACATTTTATTTATTTTGTTGATCAAACAATTGACATCTTTACAAAAAGGCTCTTAACCACTTAATTTTAGCCATTTCAGAATAAGCTCACAATGTGGAACAACACGTTAGCTTACAAGGGGATATAAAGACAGGCAAGCATGTGTAGTACATATGCCACACTAAATGCAAATTGCGTGTAGTACATGTGCCATACCAAAACAGTTTGGTGTGTGCAGTACATGTACCATACCAAAATAGGCCAGTGTAAAGATCTGTGCATGTACAACACATGCTTTGTCTTCAACCTCTAGCTTGATCTCTTTTTCTCTTTTCTTCAATTTTTAGTAAATGTTTTAAAATGAATCAAAAGGTATTTAACTCAAAATAGAATGGCCAATTCATCACAATGAAGAAAATGAAGAATTATCAACTCCATTAATGAAATCTTAGCTTAAAAAGCTAAAATGTTTTAGGATTTTTATATCAAACATCTTTAGAATAATAAACTCCTCATACCTATGAGTTGATTTACATTTATTTTTTTATCACTATAAAAAGGTGATCTAATTATGGTCTTTTCCATCTAGAAATACAAGCTTTTCTCTTTATTCCCAATAGTGTTCTTTGTGTTCTTCATAGTTTTATTTTTCTTATGCTTGTTTATATAAACATGAGTTTCTAAAATATTTTGTAGAAATTCTTGTTTTAACTATCATGACACAATGGTTGCTTCGTAAGTCTAATGAACATCCATCATTCACCAAATCAATTTGGAGTTCTCGCAGTAGTTATAATATGGATAGGATGTTGTAATATGAAAATTTAGTCTTACATTGCTAAAGTGTGGAGTGGTGTTGCTAATTAAATGTGGTTGTTTCCCTTCACTTTATAAGTTAGTTTTTCATGAAGATTTGATCATTTCTTTGATAGTATTGGAACCTAAGTCTCTCTTAGCACCTTTAGAGATTTGGATAAGCCACATCCACATAGAAAGTGACATTGTAGTGAAAATGTCTAGAACCACATTGCAATGAAATAGCATATTATAGTGTGGATGTCTGATACCACATTGTTAAGGTGTGAAGTTATGTATCTTGTTAAATGTGATTGACTTTCCCTACTTTATAAGCCAATTTTCTAGGTTAATTAGACCCGTCCTTACATAGGATGACTGAAAATTGATCTTCCCATTAATAAAGTTTGTCCTTTATGCCACCTCAACAAATAGGGAACGGTGCCACCACAAGTTGATTACTTTGTAGATAGTTAAAAATTGGTTATGAATTTTCAAAGAAAATAAGAAGCAAAGATTAGTTTGAAATCTTGAAGAAAGTCTAAAAGAGAATTCTCTTCTATAAAAAATACACCAAAAAATTAATAAAAGAAGAATTTTCAAAAGTTACATCTATTATAAAGAATGTCATTATGCACTACAATGTCCTAGAAAAATGGAAAATATGTCTATTGCATTTTTTATTTAAGTAGCCACATACTATTCATTGCACTGGGTTTGATATTGATGTAAAATGCAACATAAATCTAAATGGGGACAACTAAAATCCTATAGTAGAAAAGGTTTTAAGGTAATATCAAGATATAGATTTGTACCCCTCAATACGTTGATTAGCATTTGGATGAACATTGAGTCTACAAATATAAAATCAAACTTAAGTTAATGTAGTTCCACTATTATTCAACTTTGAATCATTTAGGTATGTTTCATATAAAATTCATTCTTGCGTTAGACTTTAAGCCTAAAGGCAACACAAATCAAGATTTCAATCTATACAAGTACTTTCACTATCATAGGTTTTCCTTCAATATGAGCTTATGTAACAAAATACCTTATAGAATTAAACTATTTTCCTATGGACATTCAACTTTAAAGTGATTAAAGATGAAAATGGATATCATTGCCTATAAAATCACTATGTTAATAATTGGAGAAGTAACATCAACTAACTTAACAATCTTGGATACACCAACTAACACGATAATCTCTACTCTTTTGTTAATTTTCCTTTAATGAATATTACATCTCTAACTATTCATGTTACAAGTAGTCTCCTAATCGTGATCTCATTATTTAATCTTGGAGTTTAGCCTACTCCAATGCTCCTTATCTTCATAGACATATGTCTCACACCTAACCATTTAAGGCATATCCTTATAGGTTGGACTCTACTTATCTAAATGAGCTAGCACTAGCCTCTATCTATACCTCAAGCCCTCTATTAAAACCTTTGATCACTTCCCATTCCCCAAGTGTATAGTTTTACAAAACTCTAAATATCCTTGAGACTTGAAAGCCTCCTATTAAATTCTAGCACTCACAAACCAATACTATCAATATTGTCACCAATTCATTACTAGCCATCATGTATGATCCTTTGATCACTATCATACATGATGCATGTAAAGGTGATTAGGTATCCATCTTGGTTTACCATAGTTGTGAGAATTAGATTCTGCCTGAACACTGACATTTGCTTCACATCTTACTCTTTACCAAAACATCAATTGGCTTTTAGGGTCTATCACACTTTATATTCCCTAAGCCTCAGTTAACCCAAAATTAAAATACCTTTTATACTAGTGTTAGCCAACCAATCCAATCATATGAGATTCAAAATAGAAAGAAACCACCTTTAGCTTCTCCATATATGTAGTATTAACTTTTGAAAAGAATTAAACATTCTTCAATTACTAACTTTACTTTTGAACCTAACAATGATTCTCAAGTTGTCTTGCTATCTCATAATCTTAATAATGTGAGACCATTACCTAATACTTTCTTTATTCAACCTTTTGCTTCTAGTGTCATGGAATTCTATTTCTTTTGTTTTCTATTTACAACTAACCACTACTAAAAGTATTGGATAAAAAGAACTTACCTCCTAAGATACTCATTGAGAAGCATCTCCTTAAATATCAACTTCCCTTTGGAACCCTATGCCTTGTTCAAATGTATAACAAGAGATTTTAGATAACTTCATAAAAGACAAAACTAGCTTCCACTCAATCATTGTTAAAAACAATAATGACAACAATAGATGAAGAACACCTTTTACATCCTTAACCCTAAACACTAGCCAAGTGCATGATCAACAAATTCCATATACCTAGAAAAATAAACAATAAACCAGAGAAAATCTAATACAAAAACTTCTAATAAAGTCTAGCAAAGACATTTTTGATTCCTTTATGGCAATCAAATCAATAACATAATCAACACTAAATAAATCATAACCAAGGCACCAAAAGTAATAATGTTATTATTCCATCTTTGTCATCCTAGATGGAATATCACATTAACCGTTCAATGCAAAACAAATTTGAAATTCACCATATGTAAAAAACCTAATACCAATATTCATCAATTTTAGACCTTTTCAGATATCAAAATTACAAGCCAAAAATACCATTAAACATAAATTTAAATGCCCTACAATGTTTGCCAAGAATAGTGAGAAAATCCTTTCCAATGCATGTAGAAGATGTCTTTGTCCATGCATGGGCCTCACATGTTAAGTGCCATGAAAACATGCATGGAAGTTATGCACCCTCCACAACTTCTATGGTTTGACTTGATTCGTATTAGACTTTAAATATGTCATCATTTGCTATTTCACAAGCTATTTTTCATCACTTGACTGTTTTAACATTTGCTTATGTTAGTTGCACTACTCTGCCACTAATGGTTGGAATTTTTTTTCACCATCCACAACTTCCAAAACCTAACCCAACTTATCTAGCTAATTGTTGTCATCAACCACCATGATTCTTCCTTGGTTATGACCAAAAACCTATATAGATTAGCTTCCAAGTGTTTTCATATTCCTAAACACCTAAAATTGAAGTGTATTTGTGAAAAACATCTTGGTTATCCATTTGCATTGCCAATAGACTCAATTTAGTAACTTAACCTTCCTCTTATAAGCTTAACCTAGCCCATTGTATACAGATCCACCTAACCTAGTTCTAATGGACTGTATCCTATGACTTACTTTTGTAGTGTACAAGTAAAAACAACCTTGGAAACGAAATCCTATGACCTACTTCATGGAAACGTTTTCCTCCAAAACAACCTTCTTTCGTAGTGTACAAGTAAAAATGAGTTTTGGAAACTGGGTTTTCTCTAACCCGAAAGAAACCCACTAAAAAAATCATCTATTTTTCACATCAAAGACCAAATCTTCTATTGAGAAACACCATTAGGGAAATTGATTACCTCTTGTTCAATATTGATCTAGTTTTACGTATTTCTTTTTAAGCTCCCAAGCTTTGTAACTATAGCTTTGATACCAATTATTGTGGAAATAACCCATCACATAAATATATAAATGCATAAATCAAACCATAAAATATAAACAAGACACAAGTTTTATGGATGTTTGAACCAACACAATGTCCTATGTCTCCTATTATCAATGCAACTATTAGCCCATTTTTCTCTTTTTAGGTTTCTTTAAGAGAATACAAAGGTGGTGGTTACAAAACTTACTCACAGCTCTCACACAATAATTCTTATCACTTT
Source organism: Casuarina cunninghamiana (assembly GCA_028551485.1). Classification (NCBI taxonomy): domain Eukaryota; kingdom Viridiplantae; phylum Streptophyta; class Magnoliopsida; order Fagales; family Casuarinaceae; genus Casuarina; species Casuarina cunninghamiana. Next base: position 19,898,760 of record CM052364.1, read on the forward strand.
TAGTAACATACCATATTTTCTCCTGGCTAGTGGCTACTACACAATGTAATGCTCTCTAGCTGCCTTCCTCATAAAGCATAGCCTTCTTTTTTGCTCTCTTTTTAGCTTTCTGGGTTTTCCGATGATTTTTCATTTTTAAAATAACACCAAAGGAAATCCTAGTCAAATACTTGTAGGAATTCTAATTAAATAATACTAGGAACACTGACCAATATTAAGGAAAACAACATTTTAGAATATTACTATAATATACTTGGAATATATCTAAGCCTACTAATTTTCACTCCAAGTCCTAACAATAAGTAATAAGGAAAGTTATACAAATTTAACTTATGAAAGCCAAAAGACATGTTGATCAAATTAGTGGATCAATAAGGAGATGTAGATTGTAGTGTCACATGCACCAAGACAAAAGAAGTTAGTAGAAGAACATTAAACATAGACATGAGGCTCAAAATATTATAGAAAATGAGAATAATACCTAAAAATATGGTGCTGAATCTACCTAGCAAGTACAAAATAAAACAAAAGCATGAGCGCAAGCATAAATGCAACTAATAGAGCCAAATAGGTGGTAGGAAGTAAAAGAAATCCAACAAGTGGTATAGTGGAGGATGCCAACACTAGTTATAGATTTATTATCATGATAGATAATCCACATTAATCAAGCAAAGAAGGTTGTAGTAACAATGTAAGGATTAGAGTAGGAAGAATCAAATTGATAGATATGTGATCATATTCTCTTGGAATGTAGGGGGCATGAATAAAAGCACCAAACAAAAGAAGTAGGAAATGTTATCAAGTTTGTAGTACTTAATATTGTTATCTTACTAGAATACAAAATAAAAAGAGATAAAGCATAATGTGTGGCAAAGTCTCTTTTCCTTTGTTGATATTTTATTCAAAATTATAGAGATAATAAGAATGGAAGGATTTATGTGGTATGGAAGAAATATCTTAACATTACAATAATTAGTATTCCTAAATGAGTAGTGGATCGTAGATTTTAGAAAGTGCATGAAAAATGATACATATATGCAATCTATGTAGCAAATGTAGTTAATGAAAGAAAAGATTTGTGTAGAAACTTAACACAATGTTACAAAAACTTCAATAGTGACATGTTAATGAATATATGCCAATGAGTAGTATATTGGAACTCATAATTACATTAGGTTTCCTTACTTTATTAGGTTTCTTAATTGTAATCATACTTTTAGACATGTTTATAATTAGTTAACTTGTAAAGCTAGGTTTAGGCCAATATATTTAGGCATAATGTTATATAGCTCTACACATTATTGGAAATTTAACTTGAATTCTTAGACCATAGGCCATGTATTATCAAAGTTGGTAGCAAAAGCCCAAATGTTATGGAAATAATAAGAATCTTTGGAATTAGAGGATAAAGGAACAACATGTAGACAATAGTAGCCAAGTTGAATGAATTAAAAGAAGAACTCAAAAAGATCAATAAATAGAACCTTGGAGATTTATTGAAAAAGATCAAGATAAGAAAGAAGCAATTGCAAATAGTACAAAAAAATAACAAATAAAAAACAAACTTTTTGATGACTTTTCTTATACATAATTGCAAAATGAAGAAAAGGCATAGCTTAACAAGCTAATAATGTGGAACAAGCATGAGGAAATTCCGCTAAGATAGAAATTAATGGTTGAATGAAGTGATGGTAACAATAGAGTTTTATTCAAAAGCCCAATGTAAAAGAGAGAACAATAATATATAGAAAGGGTGGAAAAAGAGGTTGGGCAAGTTACATAAGAACACAAAAGATCAAAACCAAGATTATAGGCTAATTCCAAACCATATTGGGGAAGGCCAATTAACTACTACCAACTAAAGAGAAATTAAAAATATTGTACCCAATTGAAATTCTAAAGGAAATAAGGAAAGGCCTTGTAAAAGATGTTTAGGGGGAGTTGTTTGGAAATCCCTCAACTCTTTAAATGATTAGAAAGCTTTGGTCCTAATGTATACAATAGTTCTTTTTTTTCAAGAAAGTTTGAGGTATGGTAGGAAGGCAGGTAGATGAAGCATTCATGGAGACTTCTAATGTGCAAAAGCTACTTAGAAGCATAAACTCCATAATAGTCTCTCTTATTCCTATAATAATCTTTAAAAGAAACCTATATAAGAGAAATAATGCAACTTGTAAAGGAATATCCTCTAATCATAATGGAGATTCTTAACAGAATTCTATAAATGAAAGTATCCTTAGATGGTTTAAAATTTCATTGGAAGTACTCTAAAGAAACAATCACCCACTTAAGCTTTGTGAATGCTTTTCTTGTTTGCTTATGGAGATATTGAGTTTGTATTATATTTTTTAAATACTACCAAGAATTTATGAAACTCACAAGACTTAAAATGTACCCTTGTAAATATCAAATTTTATTCTCAAGCATGCCTAAGGTGGGAAAAGCTTTAATACTTAACTATGTTCTTATCTAGAGGATTAACTTTCCATTAAATACCTAGAAATGACCTTAATCTCCAAAAGACTTGCTAGTTTGGGTCATGAAATTTTAGTTAAGAAAGTACTATAGAAAATTAAATGTTGAGATATTAGACATATCAACTATTAGGGACAAACTACAACTATTAAAAATTATTTTATTCTATACACACTAAGCCTCCAAATGTCTTCTTCCCCCCTTACCATGGTAATGGTGTCTTCATTGGAGGTCATACGTTACATGTTGGTGGTTTGTTAGCAACTGACCATATAGCTAATGTTCAAACCAAACAAGAACTCCACCATGTGGCCATCTTCATCAAATTTCTAAAAAGAGGAAGCTTAACTAGATCAAGATATTGGATGGTAATTTAAGCTTAGAATTAGTCCCAAAGTTTCTCTCGTTGGAGTACATAAACATCCAAAGATTTGTTAAAGTACACATGTATCTCATGTCTTCATTGAATAAGTAAATCTCTAGTAGATGATCAATGATAAAGAGATTAGCAACTGTGAGAGGATGATTTCATTGCATCTATCCTAATATGGACAATAAAGGGAGTGGTTCAATGGTTCAAGAATAAAGCCATCCACAACTCCTAGTTTGTTCTTCACCAATAAGCTTCTTTAGCATAATAAAAACATTTATGGGTTCATCTGCAATAAGACAAAGCACATTTCCCTTTCTTTCTTTCTTTTTTCTCCAAATACTAGTTAAAATGGCTATTGGGGCTGATTAGTGTTTATTATTCTTTGTTCTTTTTTTTTTTTTTTTTTTTAATTTTGCTTCCAATCAAGGTTGCCTAAGAGAGGAGCAAATGGATTGTATAAAGCAATTAGTAATAAAAGAAGTACAGAAAGTTAGTATAGGAAACTTGTTTGACCAATTGCATATTATCATATAGAGAAAAGAATAAATGTGCTAAGTGTTCAACAAATGTAGGCAAAGAAAGCATGGTCATGTGAGACGGTCTTAATGCGCAAAATGTGCAGGAAGCTAAGGGCTTTCAACATTGACTATGCAAAGTTATTGCACTCCAAAAGTTGGATGAAAATACTCTAAAAGGTTTGACTAGCCAAAAATTCCTAGATTGGAGAAGCAAGCTTCAAAAAGTGAACTTTTCACTTCCAAAATAGAACCAAAGATCAAATATTAAGTTCTTCAAGATGGGTATGCACAAATTTCTTCCCCAAGACAATGGATTATAAATGAGTGCAAAAGAAAAAAAAAATCTCATGGAAAGAAAAGGTTGTAAAAGCTTGATGTAAAACAAATAAGAACAAACAAGAACAAATATAGGCACAAGACCTTCTTTGGTGCCATAATAAAACTCAAGATTTCCATAAGGAAAGAGATCAAATGGATTGAATCAAATAAAGAATACAACATAAACAAATACAAGATGAACTAAAGTGACTAGAAAACTATTTTGTAACAAAAGAATAAAGAAAAGATTGTACTATGGGCCAATGGACAAAGATTGTACATGTACAAGACCTAGAATCAACAGACAACAAGATGATACAACTCAAAAGGATTCCATGTAGCATCATTATCTCAATAGCTTATTTTACCCTTCTCTAATATTAGAACCTAAGACCATTATTGTAAAAGCCCTAGAGTTAATGATTAATCAAGAATCATTTCATTACTAACCTAGGCTCCCATAAGCCCAAGGCTAGCATGATCTAAGTTCTAATCCTATAATTGCAACAACTACCATGCTTCCAAGCCAATGCACCTAATGGCCCATCTTCCTAACAATGGTGGCTCCACCCTAAGTGGCTACCCACCTTCTATGGCATCCTTAGGCAGCCCTTTCCACAAATGGGGTAACTTATAGAAAGAAAGTTGCACATGAAAAAAATAAAAATAAATAAATAAATAGAGAGAGAACAAAGATATTAATGACCTAGGGTAGTAAAATGCATAAGATTATTGTCTTAGGTTGCAAGGAAATAATAGGATGAATTAGCTGGCATGAAGAGGTAGATAGAAAACTATATTATTTTCTCTTAACTTTTAATTGTCATTGTTGGTATATATTAACCTAGTTGTAGTTGTAGTGTAGTACAAAGTAGTAATAGTGTATCAGTTATTGTAGTTGTGCAATGGCACTTTGGTTGTAGTTAGCTCTATTTGTATTTTAATTAACCTTAATATTAAAGAAAGACTCTACTTGAATTCTTTCAAAATTTGTTTAGTTTTTACTGTGTTTATAGATTAAGGCTTTGATCCTAACAGTGATGCTAAAGATATTGATGTAGCAGACAATGAAGGTAAGATCTCCATCAATAAAAAAGTCGAAATACCAAGAGTAGTCTACTATTGGCTAATGTCGGAGCAACATGAAACGCATCATTGGCACTAGTTGAAAAGACTTAGAAGCAATTTCCAAAGCAAGATGAAATACTTAAATCTTTACATGCACTACTATTAGCAAAGGAGAAAGGATCAAGCTTGGGCAAGACCTTTTCCTCATCATATAAAGGTGGTGTGATAGTCTTGTAACCACCTTAGGATGCCAAAAAAGCCAAAATTGGGTATGACCTAACCCCGTCATTGATAAGTACCTTCATGGGAAGCTACCATGTGTTAGATGGCCCTTATGGGTTCTTCACTATTAAAGAAATCAATGAAGGAAAACCACCAATCCACTACAAACCAAGTACTTGAATGAAGACATAAAAAGCCTAACCTAGTTTGTAAATGAACCTTGATAAGCCTAATTCGATGGTTGTCCCATAATGATTGATGGGAGTTAGAGCCAACCCATATGAGTTAGCCACCTGAGTAAAAAGTCAAAGTTATTGCTAACTGCTTAGATGTAGCACTAGCAATGGTTGGACCATGGAGAAGCCCTAATTATTTAAGGTTGACATGCACGTAAAACAATTGTTTACCGGCTAGGGAGCAATGCTAAGGTTGCTAAAGGCTATATTAATTGGTTTTGAGACATTGAAATATAAGGGGACTATAAAAAATCTAAGGTTTATAGAGTTGTAGTTTGTAAAGTGTTCTTAGCTAAGTTAAAGGAAGACCTTTCCTTTTAGTTAGGGGGAGGGGGTGTAGCTTTGATGTTAAACCCCATCCCTTCCCCCCCCTCCCCCCCAAAAAAAAAAAAAAAAAAAAAACCTAAAATAGGCATTTAAAATAGCACTAGTACATAAAAAGTATATGTCTACAATGAATAAAGAGAATAACAAGTTAGTGACAAGACGAGATTTGATGTTTCATACAAGAGTTGCATGCCTAATTATACCTCTATGTTGGGAGGGGTCTTAAGGTTCCAAAACTTAAACCATTAACAAAGACATGGGAAATAGTTATATTATTATTGTGATGAGAAATGGTTTAGATGACATCAATATAAGAAGAAGCAAATATTTTAATGGTAAAGGTTGGTGAACAAGATATAGAGATTAGAAAAGAGTTGGCATTAGCATAATAGGTTCTGGAGATTCAAGATCCTTTGAGGATAAGGGTTATTTGATTGGGGGGGGGGGGGGGGTTGGGGTGGCACATGTCATAAAAAAGACAAAGAAATAAATGACCTAGAGTTAGCCTCAAGTCTCATGTTCAAACTATAGATGGGACAACCTATGAGAAATAATACTTAAGGGTGTTAAAGAAGTTGAGCAGCCACTTAGAGTGAAGTTACCAAAGTAAAAAAGATAGCCCACTGGGGGCATCAAGTCAAAAGCATGGTTGTTATTATGATTGTAGGATTGGAACTTGGTGTTGGGTTTTATGGCTTAACAAAAAAGGGGGGTTGAATTGTTCTTGTACCAAAAACTATGCTTTTTTTTTCTTAAATAATTCAATCAAACAATTCAGCAATTTATATATTAATAAGTAATCAAACAGAATTATTTAAGCAAGTAGAGAGTAAGAGAATCAACACCCAATTTACCACGGTGGTTCGGCACTCTATCTTAGAGTCCTACGTCCACCCTCTTCTCCTTCAATCCAACCGATTAAAGTCACCTTTACTCAACCTGATTAGGAGAATACATTCTCCCTAATCCAAATAATTCATTCTCAAAGGAATTATCAAGTCCGAATACAAATAATGATCAAAAGATCATATACAATAGTAAATCCCCAAATAATGTGTTAGTTTATGGGATATTGCTAATCAAAGGAGCTATTCAAACACATATATATCAAGATACAAAGCTCTTATCACGAAATCCCCAATTTGAAGAAATTAGGGTTTCGAATTTTCCTCAAAATTTATGTGCGGAAAATGTTTATAAGTGAAATCAGCACATAAATAATGTTATACAAGCTATGATTGAAGATATAATCGAAGATCAAAGTAGATAATTGAATATCACCGAACCCTTATGAATCACCGAATGATGAACAATCTTGAATCAGATGGTAAGTAAGCTTAATAGACTTTCTTCACAAAGAGAACGCTTCAAATAGATGTCAATCATCAAGAGAAAATTTTCACACACACACATCTCCTTTAAATAGAAGCAAATCTAGGGCCTTTTTTTGAATCAAACCTGAACCATAGCCTTCTTCTTGTTAGGAATAGTAGGCTATCTATCAAATCAGCCTCATATCAGCCTTCAGATTCAAAATTCAACCGTTCTGACGTCTCCTCCAGATTCCTCCCGTTGGGGTTTCGGCGTTTGAGAGAAGCGAAGGCAACATCAGGGGCGAGTGAAGTGGCTAGCGGCTAAGGCAAGCTCGTCGAAGAATAAACACCTCTTATGTGCCCTTAAGTGAGACGACGTCGTGGCTAGAAGACTTCACCAATGGTCAAGATGACACTGTAACAAGGAGGCTTCAATTATGATCAAGATGACACCGTAACAAGGAAGCTTCAATTATGATCAAGACAACACCGTAACAAGGAACGTGATCGGGCTGATGTGAACTTGGGCCGCACCATATCGTCTCAGTCCAACAACAAGGGTCCAGTCCAGTGATAACATATCCAGCAGGTATACACGGTCCAATATTAACAAGATCCAAAAATATGATCTTTTACAAAGTTCATATTTTGGTGTATTGCATTTATTGACTTTGAACTAATATTAACATAGAGTTAATGTCCCTCATGTTCCTACAATTACATCAAACCAAGTATCATATTCCTAAAATAAAATACAATAAAATATATTATATTTCTTAAAGAAATATTCAAATAATCAATATATTCAAATAGTCAACATATATTTAAATATATGTCACAAGGACTTTAAGAATATATTTTATGAGAAAATGTAGGAACCTGGTTACTTTATAATATCATTAATTGATATTATAATTTGTACACCTTTTACTTCCTATAGTTTTTCTTTTTGCACATTTAGAAAAACATATTTTAAGAATTGATATTTACAATAAAATATTTTCAGTCATAACAAAACCCTATTTTCCAACAATATCCCTTTTTTTTATGATGACAAAATATTTCAATAGTATTGCACATGTCATCAAATATCAATCATGTTCAAGAGAACACAACTTATCATTGCAGCATATTGATCATCATACAATTAGAGTTAAAGTTACAAATAGTTATTGCATATGATCATAAGCAAGGCCTATACATGTGTCTAGTAGATTTTGAAAATTTATCATAGAACATACAATTTTCACGCAGGGGTGATAGGTATATGTATCCCACATTTTGCACTGATATAGTCAGAAATGAGACTTCACATGTGCATTATTCTCTCCCCTTTTTTGTCATAAGCAAAAAGAATAATTATGCAAGTAAGCAGGATAGACGATAGTAAAAAAAAAAAAAAAAAGGCAGCAACTGAATAGAGATAAGAGTGGGGTACTAACCGAATTCTGTAGGAGTGAAAGTAGTGCTGCACCCTCTCAAACCGAGCAGTTTGAAAAATAGTAAAAGAATAAAGAGATAGCAGTGATAAACAGTTCTAAAAATTTTAGGAAGTAACATTCCAAGGTCTCGTCTAAGAACATAGAATATATCCTTTGATAAAGGTTTGGTTAAGATATCAGCAATTTGCTGATCAGTGCTCACAAATTCAAGTACAACATCACCTTTCTTAACATGATCCCAAATGAAGTGATGTCTAATTTCTATGTGCTTTGTTTTAGAGTGCTGGATAGGATTCTTAGTGAGATTTATTGCACTTGTGTTATCACATTTTAGTGGAACTCTATGTGATAAGATGCCATAATCCTCTAACTGCTGTTTCATCCATAAGATTTGAGCATAACTACTAGCAGCAGCAATACATTCGGCTTCAGTGGAAGAGAGAGCTACACAGTTTTGTTTCATGGAGTGCCAAGAAATAAGCATATTTCCGAGATAGTGACATCCACCACTCGTACTCTTCCTATCTAGTTTGCATCCAGCATAATCAGAATCACTAAATGCATGCAAATCTAGAGGGTGTCTCTAGGATACCAGATTCCTAGGGAAACCGTGTCTCTAAGGTATCTAAATATTCTTTTAACAGCAACTAGGTTTTGTTCTTTAGGATTGGATTGATACCTAACACATAGACACACACTGAACATGATATCCGGTCTAGATGCAGTCAAGTATAACAAAGAGCCAATAATGCCACGATACAATTTAGTGTCTACACTAATTCCATCTTCATCATTAGATAATGATAAAGAAGTGCTCATTGGTGTGTTCATTGGTTTGGAATCATGCATCTTGTATTTCTTAAGCAATTCATTTGTGTATTTTGTTTGACTTATAAAAGTCCCTTTGTTGGTTTGTTTGATTTGCAATCCAAGAAAGTATGTTAATTCACCCATCATACTCATTTCAAATTCACTTTGCATGCATGCAGCAAATTCTTCACATAGTTTAGAATTAGTAGAACCAAACACAATATCATCAACATATTTTTGAACAATTAAAATTTCCTGTTCTTTGTTCTTTATAAATAATGTGTTGTTCACTTTTCCTTTTCTGAAATCATGATTAATTAAGAATGAACTTAATTTATCATACCAAGCTTGTGGAGCTTGTTTCAAACCATATAGAGCTTTTGATAATTTAAAGACATGATTTGAATAGATTGGATCTTCAAATCCAGGTGGTTGTTCAACATATACTTCTTCCTTTATAATACCATTCAAAAATGCACTCTTGACATCCATTTGAAATAAGGTAAAGTTCATACAGCAAGCAAATGCAAGTAAGATCCAATTGCTTCCAATCTAGCTACAGGTGCAAATGTTTCATCATAGTCAATCCCTTCTTCTTGACTATATCCTTGTGCCACTAATCTAGCCTTAAACCATTCATCTAGTTTGTTCCGAAATACCCATTTTGTGCCTATAACCGGATGATTCTTTGGTCTAGGAACTAGATTCCAGACCTTGCTTCTTTCAAACTGATTTAATTCTTCTTGCATAGCAAGAAGCCAGTTTTCATCTTCAAGAGC